>VYXC01008049.1:81828-451063 GCA_013397175.1 Platysteira castanea
AACCAGTCCAAATTCTGAGGACACAGAAAACATTGTAGCATATAGTGGCTGGTGACAGAGAGAACAAAATGTGAATCAGGGTGTCCAGGAGCTCTGGATAAAATACAGAAAGAAATAAAAGTAAATATATTTGGGAGTAGAAATGAAAACGGACTGTGAGCATGAAGGTTGAAGAAAAATAATGAAGTAGATAGTTTCTCTGAAGTATATTGCTATTGTTTCTGCTGAGAAAAGAAGTTCAAGCTCAGAGAAAGTAGCTAGGTACTCCTGCTTCAAAAGTTACTGGAGGGAGTGGCACGAAAAAGGAATCTAATTTTTAAAAAGAAAAACATATCTGCAAGGGTGAGCTTCTGCAAGCTCCCACTAGACTAGTGCTTCAATCCTGTCTGAATATTTCCCCCAGGTATTCATTGCCTTTCATGATGCTTTATTCTGACAACTCACATTATACTGCAGAATAGCCTAAGGGAACTGAAGTATACATTAATAGGCTTTCCATATTCATTTTTCCAGAAGGTGGATGTGTTTGCAATAAAGTCTTTGCACTCAATCCTCTTTGCCATAAGAAGATTGCTACATATATTGACAAATTCTAACCCTGCTGTGGAATTTTCAGCAATAAAAATTTCAGCGTTGCTGATATGACTATATAATTAAACTATGGATAACAAAGAAAGAAATGGCACTCTAGATCCATGCAAATTTTCTATATCTGAGAACTTTCTACCATATATATAGTCATAGAAATTCATAAGAGCCATGCCTTTTAATTTCTGTTGAACATAAAAATATTTGAATGCAAAAATTTCTTTGTGTATAAATTAATCTCCATCTTCTGTGCTAGTCAGTTTTCACTCCCTGATAACAGAGAGCTCCTGCAATAATTGCCTTGAACAAGCATCCTGTAGGCTTTGCCCAACTTGGAATTATTTCTGGACAAGAATTAATACATGAATTTAACATGCAGTTTCACTGCTAGAAAACATGACTTTTTTCATATTTTAAAGTTGGATCAAATATTAAAAGGATGAACACTTGCATCCTGCTCAGTTTCAATGCAGGCATAAAAATTAAAAACAGTTTTAGTGAAGTTTCAGTTTTGTTTGCATTATAGAAAAAATATATAGACATAGTAGTATGGAAGTAATTTTTTATTGTTTTCAAGAGGAAAAAAGGATTGTGCAATTATTTTGGGTTGTGGTTCTTTATTAAAAATCTGCATTGTTTACTAACTCTAATAATTTATAGACAGTCTCTTGTCTGTGACAAGATATAAAATACTTTTCTGGAAGCAACATCAGACTAATGAGAACTGACATTTTGTGTATACAACAGATCTAGAATTTTGCAAAGTCAAGAAGATGAGGAATTCAATCTCTTTCACTGAACTGATCATGTTGATGGGAAAAGTCTGCAAGCCACATAAGAAAAGCCTGGTTCTAATAGTCCTGTCAATATCACTTTCTCCTTGCATGTATATAATCCTTGTACTTATTCCATAACAATACTAAAGCCGTCTAATATTTTATTACATATCCATAGGTATTTGAGCTCTGTAATTCTGAAAGTCCCTTTTCTCCTATGTGGCAATCTCTTAGTGTGTGTCAGGTTTGGGAGTGGAAAAGCCCTATTATATGCTCTGGTTCCTATTCAGTCAATTAGTATACACTCAGGAGTTATTCTTCTGTGGCAGACCTACCCATAATTGAATTTATGTCAGATAAGATGCTGTACTTATACATCCTCTGGGAGCAGAAATGAAGACATCAGCCATAAGGCACACAAAGATTTCTCTTCCCTATAATCTCAGTGAAACACCTGCTATTTGTTTTAGAGTATGGTGCACATGCTTAAAGAAGCCAGGGACTGCTTTACCTGACTTCTTATATTCAGTCATTGCTCCAGCTGATAATATATGAAGTCAGGCCATCCCATGGCATGAAGATGATAGATGACAATGTTTTGCTAACTTATCATTAACACTGATGTCAGAATGACCTATGTACTATTTCAGCAATTACAAATTTCAGAACATTTACCTTTATAATGGGTTTGAGGTACTGTTAATCAACTTAGACAATGACTGACTCAAAACCTTAATTGGTATATCCCTACCAGTTTTTCGTCTCAGGAGGACTAACTTCTTTGCAAAATTACAAGTCATTTTACATTTCTAAACTGAGAAATACAGGAAACAATTTTTTCAATAGTATTGTGTCATTTCCTTCTCTGGTTGTAAATTTCATTCTGAAAATATCTGAATTGAAAAAAGATGTTACCATTAATAAATTATATGAAGGAAAGCCAGCATCTAATTGAGACATGTTCCATTCACAGGCCCTCCATCTCTAAACCACACAGACTGAAGTCAACTGAACAAGCTAACACTGACTCATCCACGTTGTTTCAGAGCAACACAATATCTCCTTGTGACGAAAGAATCACCACTTGCTTTTTAGTTGTTTCTTTGCAGCCCCTTCACACAACTATTGCAGTGCAAAAGAGCAATGAACAGGGTTAGAATCTGGTCCTCGGTTATAAAGTGATGTACAACCAAAAGTGAAAAAACCCCTAAAATAAAATCAACTCGGATAAACTTAATTAAATTACAAAAGAGCTACAGTATCATTACAACAGCGCATTCAGTTAGCACCCAAGGAGGTCAGTGATTAACAGATCCATCCAAATACTGGGTCATTTTTCTTGCATGAAAATAAAACAATGGAAAATTACAATGTAGCTTTAATACTTACCATATTGCACAGTTAAAAACTTTCATATTCTGAAGGATTTATTCAATTATGGGAAAAGACTCGTTAAAATAAATACAGCATTTTAGCTCACCCTGTGAGAAACTCCTATTAAGGACAAATGTTTGAGTCAGAAAATTTCTTAAGCTTAAAAAATAAACTGTATGGCTAAAGGGGATGCTTCAAAATGCACACTGAAAATGTTTGATTCCTCTTCTGTTTTTACAGATGTAAATCGTATTTTGTTTAAACTGGGCAAAGAGAGTGTAGAATTCAGGCCACACTGTCTAACCAGGGGTACTTGAGTTTTCAATTTAGAATTCTTTATTTTTATCTTCATTTTCATTTTTTCACCTTTTTATTTTACAAGGGTAGCATTTACAATAAGCCTCAACAGTTAGAATCACAAAGAAATACTCTGTAGTCAGTGACTGATTGTCCCTTGATTAGATGCTCCTCCAGAGTGCATTTGTTCACATCACTTGTTTCTCTCTATTTTCAGGATCCACAATTGCAATCAAATCTCAGACATAAACAAATAATCACAGTCTACTTTAGTTGAAAGGAGAGTTCTATTTACAGAGAGGGAAGTGCTTCTGTCTTTATCAAAGCATAGGGAAGGGCGTTTTTCCTCACACATAAAGAAAAGCATCTGAACCTTTAATTTTTCCTTCTGACTTAGTGCCACAAAGTCTGCAGAGGGATGTTAGATCAAGTGTAGAGTGTGCTACCCTGTAATATCAACTCCCATCCTAACTTTCTAAACTCTAGTGCATGCCTGTTCCTAAGGGAACTTTCCCAGGCTCAGGTGTCACCTGTCTGTAACATTACTCGAGGGTGGTCTCTCAGGCTGATCTGAGCCTAATCTAAGAAAATATAAGCTGCTTTGCCTTATCTAATATTACTGCCCAAAGCAAACACTTTATAAGCTATCATGAAAATCATCTTCTTAAAGGAATTAGCTTTTAATTTTTAGGGCATTTCAAATTGCTGTAGACTATTGTCATGGTTTAACCCCAAACAGCAACTAAATACCATCCAGCTGCTTGTCACTTCCCTTGCCTCCTGCCCCCACAGCAGGGAGGAGAATTGAAAGGGAAAGGTAAACGTCATGAGTTGACATAAGAACAGTTTAATAATTGAAACAAAATATAATAATAGTAATAATAATAGTAATGATAAGGAGAGGGAGAGAGAGTAACAGAACACAAGAAAAACAAAGGATGCACAATAGAATTGCTCACCACCTGCTAATAGAGATCCAGACCATCGCACGATCAGCTCCCCTGATGTGTAACTTTCCCAGTTTATTTGCTGGGCATGACATTCTTTGCTATGGCATACTCCTTCGGGCACCTTGGGTCAGCTGTCTTGGCCATGCTCCCGCAGAGCTTTTTATGCAGCCCCTTACTAGCAGTGCATGAGACACTGAAAAGTCCTTGACTTGGAGTAAGCACTGCTTAGCCACAACCAATTTAGTGTGTTATCAATATTACTCTCACACTAAATCCAGACACCAAAACACTGTACCAGCTACTAGAAACAAAATGTGCATTGTTCCCAGACAAAACTGGGATGACTAATACTAGCCCAAAATAAAAGTAAGGGTGTTGCAAATCCTCTTCCTCTGGCTATAGTATAATTTTAATACCTTTTATTATGGACGAAGTAGAGTATGTTTTAGGATATGAGAATTTTACTTAATTAACACATTTTATTTTCCATATGTTCTTCAATAACTGTCAAAAGCTGAGACTACTCCTTTGCTAAGGGATTAATCATCAAACACAAACCCATCAGAACATAAAGTAACTTGTCAAAAATTAGCAAGCTCTATAGATTTAGCAGGTAGTTCCACAGAATTATTAGTAGGCCATCTTTAATGGCCACGTCTTTATAAATGTATTCAAATTTCTACGCCCAATCTGTGATTGATCCATTTTACAAATCCACTAAAGTAGCTTGCTCAGGAGACTGCCAGAAATTAGATAGCAGACAAATGAGTTAAGAATTAACTTGTTCATTGAATGTACTCAAATAAATATGAAATTGTCATGCTCATAAAATCCATTAATTTCAGTACATAGCCTGGTTAATCATGGAGCACTTCCAAGTTTGCTCATTCTGTGAGCCCAGTCCAGAGAAAGAAATAAGATGCAATATCTCTTCTTTAATGTACAGGTTTTCGGACCATGCCCACATTCTGAAGGAACTCAGACATTTCAGTAGCATATATAACAGAGACTACTAGAAATCTTGTTTAAAATTATCTTTAAGGAAATTACGTTACTTACCTGCAGAGAACTGTTACATTTCCCAGGCTGCCAATCATCCTTTCTTGGTCAAACACTCAGTACAAGTCAGATTTTAGCCAGGATGGAGGTTCCATTTACAGCATATGCTGAAATAAAACATCACACTCTTTCCATGCCAGCAAAAAGGTATATCAATAGCAACTTATGTGACAAAAACACCTTGGACCATGATTCTGTTAAAGAATAAGGAATATGCAGTGGAAAACACATAACTGTGGATACAGAACACGGTATTTCTATCTTTGATGAATAAATTAATCAGAGTACTAGAGCCATAGAGGCAGACCACAAACAGCTTGCTCCCCAAAGGAGCAGGGTCAGCCAAGAGAACTAGCCACCCTGTAAGGGAGAGCACTGAGGGCAAACGTGGAAACAGGGCTCCACAGCATGCAGGAGGAAGACATGAACCGAAAGACTAATTAAAGGGCATGAATTGAACTGCATTGTAGTAAGAAAAATAAGTGCAATTTGCCCATTTTGCCAGATAGTATCTGGATGTGTTTTGCTATGTATTATACTAATGAAGCATAACTGGAATCAGCAGCATATGCTTTGTGTTTAATATTTCCTTCTGAGAAGTTAACCCATACAATCCAAAATTTAGAATCAAGGGGTTCATATACTTCAGGGGGTTATTTAGAGTCACAGGTGTCAGTATCAGGGTTGTGGGTTGCCAGCTCCCAAGCAAGGATACACCTTCTGTCCCTGACAGCAGGGATGCAGAGAAACAGTTTGAGAGCAATCACAGTAGACTCTGAGGTACCCAGAGAGGGAGGACTTGGCTATGGTTCTCACAGGGTCCCAACATCCCTGGATGCCTTAACACATTGTACTCAGGGAATGAAACAAAAGACTGAAATTATAGTAAGAACACAGGATTGCCACAGAGACTAACACAGAGGATGCCCTTTTAAATGTCATTAAATCAATTCTACACAAATCAATTCTTATTGAAATTACATTTATCTAGCCTCCTGTTCACTCTGCTCTGAGCAATAATCCTATTTGCTGCTGTTCTCAGTGACCCCTGGGATAATAACGCTTCCTTTGCTTGCTCCATACATCTCTTGGTAGTAATGAGTTTCCCTGTGCATGTGCACTTTTAAACCCAGAGTTAATAAGGCAGTCACTAGTTTATAAGAGACAATCATATTTGCTCCTGTCACTTGATGTTGCACTGTGACATATTTTAAGAGATAAATTTCTTTTCCTTGGAGCAGGTAGAATTTCAGTCCGTTCGAAATTTCTGAGTCACATCTATCACATGCATTTCCTATTTTTCGTTCATCAAGGGCCATAGGGAAGCGGCCAAGTGGTATTTATTTTGTTTCTCCAGATCCAGAAGGCTGTCTTTTGAAGACTCTACTTTTTTGGGCTAGCAAAGAGAAAACTGCATTGAAAGAAAGGGAGTAAACATGAGTCAACATTTTATGGGACACAATATACAATCTCTGTGTATTGCTGGATACACAGCAATGATGTGAGACAAATTTTACACTATAGGTCATACGCATTTTGAGAGCAACAACATTAACATTTGATGCCAACAATTTTTGTGTTAGAACAGGTATCCTATCCTGTGAATCTTAAAACTTACAGATTTTCTGTGCAGGTTTATAATTGTGTTAATTGATTTTAAACATGTTATTTTTTTCTTTCTGAGTTCCCTTTGGTAATGATAATTCAGAGTTTCCTACCTTAGGCTGACAACCTTATAAAACAGCCTCAGAAAATAAGTGGTCATTAATGCAAACAGTTCTTTTCCTCTGAAGGACATGAGAAATCATAATAACCAAGGACTTTCATTGAAAGAAAGTTAGTCCCTTTTTGAACTATTTTCCACTAAATCGTATGAAACACAGTTGGAACACCATTGGTAAACTACTTTTCTAATGTGCTAGCTCAGTTCATCTGGACACTGGATCAGCTGTACAAAAAGAGTTTCCACAGTCCCTAATATCTGTTCTGCAAGGCAGAAAAAGATGAAAAATGTTCCTTATTCCATATGACTGGATCACAGATCAGGGCAAAGTTTGTTCAGAAAGAGCAAGGATTTTTGTTTCATTTTCCCTTTTCTTTCCCTTTAATGTCTTATGTGGAACAATTCAAAATTCAGTCCTTATTCATAGCTGTAAAGCACTACATGCATAGTTATAAGCAAGAAAATATTATTCTTATCTTTACTCATTTAAACAGTATACATAATAGCAAGTATATTTCTAGCAGTTAAAATGCTATTTATTTTAAAACTATCTGTATATTTAAATAGATATAGAAAAATGCTTAGACTCCCTCGTCTTGAATTTTACAAATCTTCTTGACCCTTTAATGGAAATTTTAAGCAGTTAGACAGCAAATATAATATTTGACGTAAAAAACTATGATGATCCTCTCACTCATTTAAAGAGAAAAACTAATTTTTTTAGTAACAAGTATGCTTGTACACATACATAAACTGTGTAGCGAAACACAATATTTTCCTGTATTTCAAGATTTTATTATAAAATCTTGTAATTTTTATTACAACTACCATTTCTTCCTATTTTTCCTCTGAAAGATACCATAGAAAACTGAAATGGTATGCCTGCAGTGGGAATGTTGAAGCATTACTCCAGCAAAATTCCTTCTGGATCTCTCCATAAAATAAAAAGTAAAAAACCACCTGAGTTTAAAGTCCTGGGAAGAAAATGAACAGATACTTCAGAGGTTTTGGCATGTGCATTGTATCTGTTCATGTAATAAAAACCACCACGGAAATTTAAGTACAAATTTAAGTCTAAAATTACAAAATAACCCAATTAGTTTTGTCCTTGCATAATTTTTCCTTTTCTCTGACTCTGGTAAGGGAACCAGAGACGTTTAAAGGTCTATCTTTAAGTTCACACCTTTGTAAATCATCTTGCAGCATTAGGGCTGATTTTCTCATAATTTTTTTTTTCTGTTATGTAGCAAACAACACTTATATTACATTGCAAATCAAATAATGATCAGTGACAAAGTAAGAGATTATTACTGCACAGAAAGGAAGAGAAATTTTTTTTTACACTGAAATTTTAGGTTCTTAGCAATTTTGGCAAGAGGGGTTTTTATTTCTTTAGCAGTATCATATTCATGTCATTCACAACATTCAGTAAATGCCATAGCACAAATCTCTAAAACTATTTGACTGAAGGGTGTCATTTACAAAATTTTCATGGAAAATATTTTTTACCAATTCCAAAACAAAAATATTCAAGTGAAACTTTGTATTCATGGCAAGAACTTAGAGAATATTCTGTTCCATGTGAATCATAAGGGATCATATCCCTTTATTAGTAGCCTTCATTAGTACAGCCTAAAAGAAATTTGTATCCCAAAACATCCACCCAAAATCAATAGAATTCAAGCCTAAATAATCATACTTTTCTTTATTCTGTAACATTTGGTCAGAATTAATGTTTTTCTCACAGCATAGCAGAACACAAGCCATATTGATAACTCACTATAAACACAGTGAACCACTGATTTTTATGTTGGTTTTATATAAATAAATTGCTTCTGTGTCTTCACATAGCTTCAAGGCTGGGCGATAAAGCCTTCAGCCTAGAAGGACACTTTTGATACACAATTATCTAAAGACAGTCATCAACCATTGGAAATAAGAGCATAAAGAATGCTGGAATAAATGATGAATAAACATCACCACAAGCCAAGCTCTGACCTTTTTCCTCAGTTTTCACTGAGCTTTCATTTAGGCAGACCTCTTTTGAAGACAGGAATTTAGAAATGAATCATTACCTACAGCTCAGTGTTTGGTTTAGCTTCTGGTGTCTGCAGGACAGTAAGACTCCCATTGCTTCACATGACTCCAAATCCTTGTTTACATTGGAGAATGGTTGGTAGGACTTGCAAGGGCAGGACTTGCAAGATTATGCGTCCTTTTCAGATGGAAGGAGGGTTTCCTCAAACACTTTGATTTTGGTTGGTTTGTTAATGCCCCAGGAAAACTGAAGACCTTGTGCCCAACCAGCCTGTCAGTGCCCCAGTGCAGGGACCCCAGTGAACAGCCCGCTGTACCCGAGAGCAGTTTGACCGACTTGTTCAGGGACACACACCAACCGTGTATCAGAGTGAAACCTTCATTGTGATGTAGAAAGAGAGATCCCCTCCTGCATCTCCCCACTCTCAGTCAGGGATGTTCTTCACTGCCAGCAACAGCTGCTGCCCTTGAAGGACTCACACTAAACACTTTACAAAATTATACACCTTATTAATAAACACTGAAAATTGGAACAGGTCAAATTTTGAAGATAGACAGTAATAGTGACAGACTGCAAAGACAAATTTAAAGCAACATACAGACAAACTCTAATCATTAATGAAATCTAGTTCAAGATAATCATTTAGCACCCACAGAATATGGTTCTTACCTAATAGGTGTCCCTATGGAGGAGAAGACAAGTTCAACCAATCAACTGATCCCTAAAGTCACAAGGGAGTCTTCCCTAACTTCTCTTCATCCCTAACTCGTTTTTATACTACATCTTTACATTTAGGTGGAGCTTGAGTGACTCTGGTCACGCATACTTTTATTACTGATTGATATAAAATTCTCTCGCTTTGCTCTGAAAGATACTAGTCAATAAAATACGGGGTGCATGCCCAGTGAGAAGAGGTCATACCTCAGATGTGGGTAATTTTGGCATGGAGTGCGTGTTAGTATTGCAATTAGATTATAATAAACCAAGTTCATGCAAGGAGAGTGATTTCACCCCAGCTGCTGGTTCAGCAGCAAGACATCTTCTCCTCTCTCCCTTGGATGACAGCTGCTGTGCAGTTTATTGGCTACATGAAGCCATCGGGTTCCCATCCCTACAAGAATTTCTACAGAGCCTGGCCAAGGTGTCTCCACTTTGCTCCACCTCCATTTCATCCCTCTTAGCGTGTGCTTAAGGTTGCAGATTCTGTGTGTTGTGAATTATCATGGAATAGATTTCCTCCATGCCAATTGCATTCCAACCTGGAAGTAGCAACTGCATTTAAACCAATAATTTCCAGGCTTTTATAACCTCTGCTGGAATGTGAATATAACTTCCAAGTTTTCTAATCTTACTCCCAATCACTTTCCTACAGTCCTACTTTTTTTGTTCAGATTTTCCATATTAAATAAAGTTATACTTCCTCAAAAATGTTACACATTTAGTATGAGACCCATCACACTTTCAGCAGATGCATTTTCCCAATCATTTATGCTGGAAACTACAAAGGTCCATAATTCACCTGCAGCTTCATTACAACCTCAATTCTGTGAAACAGGAGGGTCAGGTGGAGTAATTCCCACTGCTTATATGACAGGGTTTGCTCCTATAGGTCTGCTGCAAGAACCACAAAAGATATCTGCTAATAACAGCAGATCCAAGAGCTGATAGGATGTTTCACTCACCAAGGATGTGACATAGGATCATTCCTGGCATGCACAGTGTCTATTACTATGGAGATTCAAGGCATCAATGGGACAGACTTCTGAAAAAAACACACCCAAATGATACAGGCAGCAACTATTGAAAGAAATGGTGAATCCTTTTCCAAACTAGTAGAGATGGGTATATGCCTCCAAGAACACTCCAGTTAATCCGTCCAAGTGAAATGCAAGATATTTATATGGAAATATCTGCTGCCTGCTGGATGCTGACTGCAGACTGATGGCTGCAAATATCCCTGACTTGGAGGTGATACCTAAATGCAGGTCTTCTTCAGCTCATATTGTTGGCTGTTCTCAGGTGGATATCTTTATTAGAACTGTCCTAACCTGCAGAAATAACTTCAGGATTATTCCAAAAGGATTTGAGTCTCAGATTCCAACATCCTTTGTTCAAAGCTCTGAGGTACAGATTCACTCCTTTTGGCCTAAACACTGTTTAATTACTTGTGTAGCTCTAAAAAATGTGCCAACAGAAAAAGTCGAGAGACTTTCACAAAAATATGTGAAACTTTAGTGATGTATCAATGAAGGCCACAGAAAATAGCAGCAGATAGGGAAAAACATGGTTTTAAACCAGAATAGGCAAAACAAGAGATCTATTTTATCGACTGCTATGATGTGGGGTTTTTAGATACAGTTTCTCTCTCTCTCATCTTTGCCAAAACACCTGAGTTGCATGCTTCTTCTCTTGTGTCTTGTTTTATCTAGTTCATTTCCTTCATCCAATATCTTGTTCTTTTGAATTTCTGTCTTGAATAGTTAATATTCCACATGGTATGGCAATGGAGAGGACCTCAGTTAAAACAGCAGCTCCTACTAAACAAAGAAACTTGAAATAATAAAAGTAGAACATTCAATCTTTTTACATTCAAGCATCTGAAAATGGTCATTATTGAATAATAATGTTATTGCCATGGCATATGTTGCCATATGGCATAAGTCATTATTGCCACAGAATGTTTACATCTCTGACTGCTGACTTCAGTGAGGGATGCAGGCACTCAGTGCTGTGCCAGATGAGGCACTGAGTTCCTGCCTTTTTCAGAAACTGTACTCAGTTTCTTCAGTCACCATTAAGGCATTTGGGAAGCAACATGCATTTCAAAGGTCAAAAATGGAACAAATCTAACCACTAGTATACAGTAGTTTTTGCACAAAAAGAATGAAAAGCAGTTTATTGTAACTTCACTGTAGCTTTTTTGTAAGAAAAGCTACCACCATATGTTTTTTTATACTAGAAATACATCCAATACAAAAATCAGTTAAAAGTCCAACCTACACTATACCATTCCTTTTTCTGTTATTTCTTTCTGTTTTTCCTCTCACTACTCAATAGGTCAATTACAGACCTCACCTCAGTGAACCAGCTACAAGATTGTTCAAATGTATAAAGCACCACTTGGCTCCATTTCTGTCAAAACTGCTAAGTCACATTTGATCTAGAAGAGATTATTCATAACAAATGTATTGATCTGTTCATAACCATTTTAGCTGAAAGACTGTTTCATAAAAGAAACCTCTGCTGTCTGCAGACTTACAACTCCACAGTAATGATATGTTTGAACATCATGAGAGAGAGCCAACGTTTTTTTAAGAACCTATGACTTGAAGCTACTGTTCTTTAAAGTGGTATGCAGAATGGAATGAAATGGTTTAATCTTATTTATCTTACTTAAAACCTTCCACTTCTCTATGCAACTGGTAGATTGAAATCATGGATTTCCTAGCACATCCCATGAAGCAAAGCTACTAGCACAGCCAGAATCTTCCCTTTTTAGTTGAAAAAACATTATAGCATGTCTGTTATATTGCAAAGTCTGTTTTCAGGTAAAATATTTCAGCAAAACCTCATGCCAAGTTCAGTATCTTTACATATTTCTGTACATTTCACATAACACTTTTTGGAATACTCAGATGTTATTCTTAACGTTATAAAATGTAGTTTGAAATCTATGCATAAGACAACGTGACCAGAAAGCTGCAATTCACTCTACTGCTTTTTCTGCAGAAGTAGCCACCTGAACAATGTGAGCAGCCTCTAGAAAGTATATCTCTTCTTTTGCTGAGAAGGCACAGTTAAAGTCCCACAAACCGCTGCCAAGCCTCTACAGGGAGAGGGGGAAACAAATGCTGTTGTATCAGAAGTTTCATATCCAACCCACAGACCTGTCAATACCATATAGGGCAAGACCTGCAAAAGAGATCAGGTCCCAGTGGTTTAAGAAGTACAGATAAATATAAATGATCATATGATGGAGTGATGCTCAAAGAATCGGTTCTGTACCCTAAAAATAAACATAAATCTAACCCTAAATAAACCCTAAACCCTAACCCTAGACCTAACCAAACAATAACCCTAACCAAACCTAAACATAACACTAACCCTAACCCAAAAGTAAACCTAACACTAAACCGAAACCTAACACAAACCCTAATCATAACCACACCCTAAATCTAATCTGAAACTAAACCCAATCCTTTACCCTAACCTTAACTCTAGACTAACCCTAAACCTAACCCTAAACCTAACACTTATCCTAATCATGACCCTAGTCCTAAAACTAACCCTAACCCAAACCCCTTATCCTAACCCTAACCCTAATCGTAACCCTAACCCTAACCTTACCCAAACCCTAACCCTAACTCTAAAAAATAGAAAAATTTGTTCTGAAGATGGAGACTGGAGGGGGTTATTTTTTTTTAATAGGAATGGATTTGGTAACGCCCCTCTCAACAGCAATAAATTCTTTCACACCCAGATCACCATGGGAGTTTTAGAGATAGGTGATCATTTGGGGCTTAGCAGTTGAAATCTTTAAACCTGGTAACTGAGGTTTCAGCATACTACAGACCTGAATATATTCTTCTCTGCTTGATTTTGGGATGTCAGGCTTGATGTGTATTAAATCTAATACATATTGAATTTGACCCAATGTGTTTAAGTCTAAGCACTTTTAGAAATCACAGGCTTCCACAGGAAGACTTTGCATCTAATTGCAAAAAGACCAAATGTTGTTTTAATCTCACTTCATCTGAAAACCTAACAGCTGAAATTTTACTACAAACTAGAACTATGATTTAAATAAAGAACATAATTTTAATTTTTTCTGGTATGGGTAACATCAACATCTGTTTCACTTAGAAGAAATGAATGAAGGAGAGAAGGAGAAAAGGAAGAAAGAGATAGCATTTAGTAGGGAATTGTTTCGGTGTAATCATTCCTTCTACTTCTTCTCTCTGTGTTTCCCAGCTTGATATCTCCAGAAACTATTTCTGACAGGACAGAGTAGTGGACAATTTTTCAGATGTCACTAAACTCGGATTCTACTTTGTTTGCTCTGAAGGCTATTAATTTGAAGAGCTTTGGTTCAGCACTACACACTGCAAACTAAGCAATGTATATTTTGAAATTTTCAATGGTTCTTGTATATTTGCTTGTTGAAGTGTTTCATTTGCCTCAAGATTATTTCTCTTCTGTCCACATTTAGTGAACAAAACGAGGAATTAACTTGGAGTCAGAAGGAAGTCTTTAATAGTTCTGGGAGAAGTGACATTTGGTTTTCATTTACTTTGCTTCAGTTATGCTACCCAGCATCCATTCTATGAACATATAATGAACAATAGAAAGCCACAGAAATAGAGAGATACCTAAGAAAATTTTTAAAAGCTACCAAAGGAAGGAAACAAAACAGCAACCAGTAAAAATAGAAATATAATTTCTTATTAATTTAGCTCTCTTCTTTACTCTTCCATTTTCTTCTTTCATTCTTCTTTAGTTTATATATTCCTGACACCCCTGACTGATCTTCTTTGGCTAACAAGATCATTCCCATCCCCTCTCTTGCGCATTAGCTCAACTAAAACAACCACCTGCAAAACTGAGTAACTGTACGACATTCGACAGGGCTTTTAAAGAAAAAATCACTGCTTCACATGGAAGCATCATGAGTTAGGTTTCCACATCTTGAGCTTAATTTACTCTTAGCTTTCATCTGTGAGATTCCTGAAAAAGTAAGGACACAAAGTCTTTCCCGCTGATGCCAGGATTTCCGTGTAGCACCTCACCATTCTGCAGCTCCTGCAACAGTTCCACCATCGATTCTGCCAGACAGGCTTGAAAATCTGAATGTGGTACATTCAGATCTTGCCTGCAAGAAGTCAAGATTACACTTTAATCACAGCTGCTAGACTTCTTCACTTTCCCCATTCTTTCCTCTTCCATGATATATTTTTTCCCTGAGTCTCTTTAAACATCTGATTACCATTTATGGGGATTCTCATGCAATAAAGGGTTGTCCCACCACTACAGATCAACACTGGCATAGTCAGAAGGGAAACTAAGTTATTGTAGTTGTGTATTATTATGTGTTAGCTGAAATGACAGCATCTCTTCTCCTCTGGTTTTATGATCTTGAGGGTACAATTGCTAGAAAAATTGACTGCTTAGTCTGGAAAGGTGGCAGTACAATTCAAGAAGCTAATTCAAAGGCTTGTTTTGTTGCAAAAGGCATACATGTTAAAATAGTTCCAAGATGAAATGTTATCAGCAATTCCAATGATTAATGGTCGAAATTCCAGACATATCAACATATGGGGAGTTCTAATGGTACAGTAACAGCTTCAGAACTGCCCACTGATAGACTGTGAATTTTAGGAATATTCCTATCTCCACAGTCCCATCATCCAAGCAATGACCACAGCTTGTTTTTGTGAGTTTGGACTGAAATGGAACAGGGGAAAAGACAGAGGTTATTGGCAAATGTAGACAGTAAATATCAGAGCACTGGGAAGTTTTGTTGGTAGTTTATTTAATTTTTTTTGTCTTTTGACTTATAAAATGTCTCAGAAATATTCCAGTATTGCCAACTTGGATGCATTTGCTGAAATGTTTATGAGATTTATGAATTGAGCTTCTGGCCTTTAACATTCATTTTCCAAAACAAAATCAAGTGGTATTTCACAGAAAGTAAGTGTAACAGTGAAAAGGACCATCTTGCAAGGATTCCCCCTGCAGTGGTTTTCTTTCCTTTTCTCCTCCCTTCTAGCCCAAGCCCAGTTGTGCTCTAAAAGGGAAACCAAGAAGAATATGAAAATGACAGTCAGAAGTGGATAAACAAAAGGCTTTCTTTTCTGCCTTTCATATAGCATAAACATTTATCATGTCCTATCACTGTATCTTCCTCTGAAGAAAATGGAAGAAAAAACTGCCTTTGCCATGGCTCCTTCTCAGGCACTGGAGCCCTACTTTCTCATGGAGACAATCATCATCATTCATGCTGGTTGGCAGAGGAACCAGCTGATCTGAAAAAACAGTACATAAATCATTTTTCCACCTTCCCTCAACCTTACACAGATGGGTAGCGAATAGCCTGGATCTCCACAACCGTCTAGAAGAATCTAAGTGGTCAGAAAGAAATTATCTAGCTGTGTAGTACTAACAGCACATTTCCTCTTGAGAAGCAAAGCATGAGATAAGAGTAAACCTGAATAAAAGAGTCTTCCCTGTAGATACATCTGCTTTTCTTAGATACTTGGATTTTAATGCAAATTTTTTGCTTAGATTTAAGGCTATTCAGGCCTGTAACCAAGTAAATACATTATTGTCATTGCTGAGAACAGGCCACAGGCTCTGTAAGGGTTATACAAGGCCTCAGGGCTAGGGCTTGTCTTAACTTTGCAATTTAAATGCAACAAATTGGTGGATAATGAAGTCAATCTGCCTGCAATTTTACATGGCAATTGTGTATGAGGCCCTCCTAGGAATGCTTTTGGAGGTAGTAGGCTACAGCCATCTCAGACCGACAGAACATGTTCTTGCTGTGCTATCAAGAATAATACTTAATGTACCTCACCTCTGAGCAACCTAAGATGTCAAAATTTAATGTAACAAATCAGTGGAGAATGTAGACAATATGGATTCTGGTTTGGATATAATAACCTGAAGAAGACCAAGGGCCAGTTTCATTACCTTATTCCAAAACTTTCTAATATTATCTGTCTACTACCATATTCACATAAATCCAGATCCAGACCAGAATCCTGACACACCCTCAGAATGAATAATAATTACAAAATTTCTCTATTAATTATAGACTTTCTATAGGAAGATCTGGTAGCTTTTAAGATGAGGAGGGCAGAGTAGGTCTGATGATGAAGACTGGAGCTGGCCACAGCCTAGACAGACAGATAGGTCCAAAGCAATGATGGAGGTCCCAGGTGAAGCCAGGGAGTAGTTCCAGGAAGGATGGATGTGTCAGGCCAGAGAGATTAAAGGGACAGGCAGAGCTGCAATGTAGCTCTGGCAGGAATCAAGGATGTAAATCACCCTTCTGCCCTCACTTTTCTTCACTACCTCTGAGGTTTTCTTGTGGTCAGATCCAAAGTTATGTGATAGCAAACCTGTTCTTGAGCATCAGCAGCCAAGCCCTTAGAAGGGGGTTACACTGGGTACTTGTGGGAACCCCACAAAGATCATCCTTTGAGGTCTGCGATGATGGCAAACATAACTTTCTGTTTTCCCATGCATTTCTCACTTCTTTCATTTCTAAGAGTCTCCATCTATGCAGTTATAAAAAAATCACTATAGAAAATGTGTCATTAATTAGCACAATTCACCTGCCTATACAAATGGACCTGGAAGCATTGATTTCAATGAACACCTTTGATAGCAAAAGCTAAGTAAAACGCCCTGGAAACTTTTGTGATACTACAGTGCAATATACTGACCAACATATATTGTCATAGAGACTTCAGCAGTAACCTGTTTGCATCTTACTTGTAAGAAGTAATTTTTCTTACTCTACAGCAGAATAACTAAAAACCATGAAGTATTTATCAAAAAGCTGCAATATCAGGCCTAGCTTGATTAAATCCCTAAGTATGAATTTTTATCTCAAGTTCATACAAAGCTCCAGAGTCAGCAAAATTTGGCAGAAAAAGGTATAGTATATTTCAAATTCTGGCTGGTTCCCAGAATTGCAGAAATATGCACAAATGATAACTTGGACATGCTAGGTAAGAAATTGGAAATTCCATGTTTCAGAACCTGAAAATATCTAGCTGTAATATTGATAGAAATAAATATGCAAGGGAGTGATTTCATTTAACTCACACCGTTTTGTCAGACTTGATCTGTTTGAGTATAGTTTTGCATGTATGAAAGTAGACAGTAAGAATCAGTGTCTGAACACAAAAACTGAGGGGAAGCATGGGATAAGTAATCTCAGTTGTGTATATATTGTTGATTAAAAAAAAAAAATTACGTAATGAAATAGTCTTTAACAGCAGTTCTTGTGCTAATTTCAAGGGGTTTGAAAATTACACTGCTTATTAAATATTTTAAAGGTTTCTATGCTCAGGAAAGACAGGGAATTTTTAAAACATCTACTTAGCTCATTTGTAATCAGGACTGCATTTAAAGTCCTAAAGTAGCATTGCGAAATAGTAGATTCAACTTTCCCTGAATCTAAGCTCATTTTAAACTCATTTAAAAATGCACTTGATGACGTACTTTAAAATCATCCACATACAGTCACAAAATTTCATGACTCTTCAGCAACATAGGATGCTGAAGTTATGAATGGTGTTTGTGAAACTCAAATTTGACACTTCTCACAGTGTTGAGGGAAGTTCAACCTGTCTTTTATCTTCAGCATTTAGAGATGACTGGGCTACCCATCAGAGGTGTGAGCCTAGACAAAAACTGCAGTTCACAGTTTCATTCATCAGCCAAATCAGGCCTTTCAAACAATAGAAGAAAGTCTCTGAACAGGACATCACCCTTTGCAGAATGCTGTTGAATGAGGAAATGAGGATTTTTTACATCTGAAAAATGACAGACATCTGGAATCACTGAATTTTATTATTTTGCTTCTCCTTAGAAGAACTTTGAAAAAAAAATTGCATTCAATTCTGTCTCTCAGGAATATTTTAGAATCTAGTAATATTTAGAAAAAGTTACAGAGCAGCACACATAAAAAAAGCAAGGGAAAAAGTAAAAAGAAAATGCAAAAGGGAAGACAATTTAGAAAGCATTTAGAATACTGTGCTCAGTAGCCTAAAGAAAAATCAAAGAAACAAGCAGAAAATATCCATCTTCCATATTATTTGTTTTAATGACAGCAAGGAAAAAAAATCATAACTCTCTAATTTAAACCCTGAACAAGACAAACTTTAAAAATTATAAAACTTTTTAAAAGGTTTAGACTTTTTCTCTATTTTAACCTATTCCAGACAGAGTGAAAAATAGTCTGTAGTGAGTGAGATTAAAGAGATGTCACTGGAGAGCAGTTTTCTTTTTTTGTGCCTTGTTCATCTCTTGACCCTTTGATTGAAGTTGTTTTATGTTTCGGTATGAATAATAGACTGAAAATGCAGATAAAATAAAAGCGTCCAGTGTCATCTCCTCAGATAAAATTTGACAAGAGACTCAAACTCAAAATTTAGATAAACAGCAATAGCCAGTACTTTTATGCTGTTTTTATAGTACAAGTAATAGGTTGGCGGATTTTGAAATATATTTATAGTCTCAAGGGTTTCTTGCTCCAATACTTCTGAATGTGTATGTTTAGTGACATTTCTATTTACCAGGAAAGCCCTGAATCTTACTTCATTTTATGTGATTCTGGATTTTCCTTTTTTTCTCATTGCCTTCTGATGCCAATACTCTTCACAGTTTTCTTCAGCCTTCCCAGTCTTAACATAAGGATAAGGCTTATCCTTACAGTTATGAGTAGCATTATGGTGATGCAAAAAATTTCCCCCTCACCTGGCAGGATCCCATAACTCAGGCTCCACTGCAACAATACACAATTCAGTCTAAATTCTCCTCCCAAACTGGAGTTACCCTTTTCTTCCTTTTTTTTTAACAGATGTAACACTGAGACATCACACCTCCCCTTACTTTTTATGACTCAGGGGGAAAACATTCCACCTGAAAGCCTTGGATACGCTTTCATCATCAGACTATTTCACCCAGCTTTCTACCCTTGAACTCAGCCTCCTGTTTCCATCCAATTGTCCAGAATTTACAGGCTTTGGGCAGCTCAACCAAATCAGTCCCCAGGCTGCTCTGAAACCAGCCAAGCTCCAGGAATCCCACCTACATATTTAAGGTTTCATACAACAAAGGGGGAAAGGAGGGCAAAGTAGAGCTGACAGGTTAGCAGGGCTTCCCGTTATGATTCCTCCGGGGAAGAAAAATAACACTCTAATGATTTAAACAGCCTGATGTGTGTTGTCAAGCCCATAAGTCAGCACCAAAGAATTATATGTAATATACCCTATAGCAGCTAAAAAATGCATTTTCCATAAAGCAATACTGTGTTATTCACCTAATATGCACCACAAATCCAGCCCAGGCCCTTTAGTAGGTGACCAATTTAAATAAGATAAAGCTCTGGAGACTGGTTATTACCATATATTGTACCTTGCAGAACAACTCTATATTAATGATCTGCCTGAGAAAAATCTCCTTTGCCTACGCTCTTCTTTTCTGGTCTCAGAAACCAAATTTCCACAATATCAAGGTATCAGTGCAGTTAATTTTCACCAAAATCAAAGCAAATGTTTCAAATTTAAGGAGTCTCCACAGTGTTAAACCTGCAATGAATTGGAATAAAATGCTCATCTCAGTGAAAAATGACAATCAAAATGACATTGTTTTAATTACAAACTAAAAGCAATACAATATATGCATATTGGATTGAGTTTTCTTAATATCATCAAGGAAATTATTAGTCTGTTGGCAGAGATAACTTCACAGTATCTGCATCCACCCGTTGTTGTTTAACCCCAGCTGGCAACTAAACAACATTTGTGTTGAAGTAAGATGAGTTTAATAATTAATAAACTCCAAAATAGTTTAATAATGGGGGGAGAGAGAAAGGGGTAATGCACAATAGAACTGCTCACCACCCACTGACTCAGCCAGTCCCAAGCAGCTGTTCGGCCCCTGCCAAACAGCTTTCCCAGTTTATATACAGAGTATGGTGATTTTTGGTCTGGAATATCCCTTTGTTCAGTTGAGGTCAGCTGTCCTGGCCACGCTCCCTCGCAGCTTCTTGTGCACCTGCTCACTGTCAAAACATGAGAGACTGAAAAGTCCTTGACATAGAGTAAGCACTACTTAGCAATGACCAAAGCATCACTGAGTTATCAACATTATTCTCAACTAATTTCAAAACACAGCACTGCACCAGGTACAAGGAAGTAGGAAGAAAGGTATTAGGTACTAGGAAGAAAATGAACTTTATCCTAGCCAAAACCAGGACACCTTCTGACACCTCTGTTCTCTCTGATGCACGAGACAAGCTAAGGAGACAGGAAATTGATTCTCACCCCTATTTCAAGGAAATCTGGCATAAACAGATTCCCAAACTTGGGGATGCAGGGATGTGTGTTAGCGGTTCCCAATAAGGTGCATCCATGCCATCGCACTGCACATCAGTAAGCTGTGGCCATCCCTCACTGTTGCTGTCTGCTGGAGGCACCTACCATGTCAGTGTGATATTTACCTCCTGGCCAGTGGGTGTGTTGCCACCCAGAACATGTTGTAGTGCAGTCCTCCAGCAGTCAGGTGTCTTTCCCTACCAGTGACCTAGGAATCTGTGCAGGATTTGCTGTAAAGTCCAGCTGAATTTGGCTCTGATTTGAACAGGACTACTCTTTATCCTCAAGCGAAGCATCATGTCAGGAGAGGATATGAGCCAAGGTTTGGGTTTGGCCCTTATTTTTCAGCCTTTCTCAAATCAAATCTGAGCTAGCAGGAGATGAAAATCAGTAATAATTCTTTCCGTATAACTGACTATTATTCCTGTCACTTGGCCAAGCAGAGAAGTTGAGGGTCACTACGTTTTAATACAGGCTCTCTTAACTGTCAGTGTCACTCAAGGTAGTTATTTTAAGTGAGGGGAAAAGTAAGGTAGATAATGGAGCCTACAGGCGTTGAAGAGTTTTTATTATTCTTGAGAGACATTATACAGAAATGTCAAACAGGACACCTACTGAAAACTGCTGGAAAGAGTGTCTTTACATAGAAGTGAAAAATGCTCAAAATAAATTCATTAAACTAACATTTATTTTAATAAAAGTCAGAGGAACTGGGGAGAGGAAAGATTCTTATCTGATATTTACTCTGGTCTTTATTTTTCTGAAGACTGAACTGAATGAGAAGTAATTACATATTACTTTTATTTTTGGAATCCTAAAACACTATAAAAGTACTATTCATCTGAACTTAGGTGAGATGAAGTGCAACAACCCTTTGGTAACTACCATATACCAGAAGCTCCCACTACTACTGTGACCTAATTTTTCCAGCCTATTTCCCTTCCTTCCTTATGAAAGCTCTTCCCCACAACTTCAGCACGGTTTATTTTGTCTTTTAAGTATTAGAAAAAGGTGTCCTTTCCTGGAAACAAACTCAGTTTCCAGAAGTAGAAAGAAAGCCTGCTCTTGAAAGGCAAGAATTAGTAGTTTAAATACTCATTAGATTCCTGAGTTTCAAAGTCAAAAAGCTTAATTAATAATGTAGTATTAATATTGCTGACAAATCAAAGGTCAGAATCACCACGTTGAGACATAAGTTTCAACTCTTTTAAAAGTGTGAGTACATTTGCATATCTAGCAGAAACGAAATTTAAGGACACTATTAGAAACACACTTGCCAGCTCAAGAGGTAATTTATTCAAACAAAGGAAAAATGGTCTGTTAGGTTTAACAGCAGAAATCTGAGGAAATCTGTCATAGTCGTGGACAAAGGCTCCAAGATAATTTTGGTAATCATTTGGTCTGGTCTTTTCTAGTCAGTGTTTCCTCTACCTCTGTTCTGCAAGTTAATATTTAGAAAACCAACTAGAAAATAACTTTTTGGGGTTTTTGTCCGAAGTCCCTTTAATATTCACATAATAGATATGACAGGGATTTTTGTGTTTACGGTCATCAAACTGGTTTTCCCTTTAATCAGAAACATCTAATTTCCTGTCTACTGCTGATCCGTCCAGAAGCAAAATGAAGTTCCGAGAAAGTCCCACTTCATCACATTTCATTACAAGTCAGGTTTGTGTTGCTAAATTTTATAGGATAAAATATTAGTCACACAGGTCCTTGTGACTGATTACTTAATATATTCAGACTTGAGGATTGTACTTGAGCCAGTCCTGAGCAACCTGGCAGTTCACTGCACCATTATTTAAACACATGAACTGTGTCTACAAAGTCCTGTCTTTGCATTTCACATCCAGTTTAGTTTTTATTCACATAAAAGTAGATAATCAGTCAAGCAGGTTACCAGACCACTTGTAAAACTTTTTCTGCTTTTTTTTTTTCTCTGAACAGTCTCTGCAGGTTTAACAGAATCACAGAATCAACAAGCTGGAAAAGATCACCAAGATAATCTATTCCAATTTCAACACAGAACCACCAAAATCACTCTTAAACCACACACCCAAGCGCCACATCCAGAGGCCTCTTGAACACTTCCAGAGGCAGTGACTCTACCACTTCTCTGGGCAACTTATTCCAATGCCTAAGTGTAGGAACTGGGATTATCTTTGTTAAAACTGTTAAATTTTATGCTCACCAGAAGGCCCTGTGGGCACGGCACAGCTGTGGGCGGGACGGCGGGAAGCTGGTGAGGGGTGAGGCAGCTGGAGTGAGGAGAGAGGCAGTTGAGTGACAGCTGGACGTGAGACCGTGATTGGCTGGAGATACGCGTGGCCATGGTGTGAACGGGAAGCTGATTGGACGATGGGATGCGTGGACAGCAGCACGGCAGCTGAGCCAGCCAATGGGTGCCCTTCTGCTGTTCAGCTCTGTTAAGGGTCAGCTCGGTTTCCCTTGTGCCCGGTGGAAATTAGGGTATAAGGAGGGGATGATTTCTGACCACAAGTGGATCTTCTTTGGACATACAAGGGGGTCTGTCGGCTTTGTTCCCCATTGCTACACCTAACCACTCTTTTAGTGAAAAATATTTTTCTGATATCTAATCCTAACACGCCGTGGCTCAGCTTAAGTCCATCTCGTCTCATCCTTTCACTTGAGACATGGCAGAAAAGACTGATGTCCACCTGGTTATAATCTCCTTTCTAGTCAATTTAAAGAGTGATAATGTCGCCCCTGAGCCTCCTTTTCTCCAGACTAAACAACTCCAGCTCCTTCAGCTCAATTCTCATAGGATTTGTGCTTCAGACCCTCCACCACCTCTATTGCCCTTCTCTGGACATGCTCCAGTACCTCAACAACTGTTCTCAAATGAGGGCCCCAAAACTGTACAGAGCATTTGACATGTGGCCATACCTGTGTTGAGTACAGGGGGACAATTCGTACCCTAGTCCTGCTGGCCCCACTATTGCTGATACAGGCCAGGATGCCATTGGCCTTCTTGGCCACCTGGGCTCTCTCTGGCTCACATTCAGCCACTGCCAACCAGCACCCCCAGCTCTCTTTCCTTTGGACAATTTTCCAGCCACTGTTTCCCCCAGCCTGTAGCACTGCCTGGGATTGTTGTGAATTAAGTGTAGAAACTGGCACTTGGCCTTGTTGAACATCATACAGTTTGGCCTTGGCCCATTGATCCAGCCTGTCCAGATCCCTCTGCAGAGCCTTCCTGCCCTCCAGCAGCCCCAGCTGGTGTCATTTGTGAACTTGCTGAGAATGCCCTCAATCCCTGCATCCAAAGCATTGGTAAACATGTTAAACAGTACAGCCCCAAAACAGCCTTGGGGACCACCACTAGTGACTGGCCATCAACAGGATGCAGTTCCATTCACTACCACTCTCTGTGCCCTGCCATCCAGCCAGTTTTTCATCCAATGGAGAGCATATCCATCCGTACCATAAACTTCCAGTTCCTCCAGGAGAATGCTGTGGGAGATGATGTCAAACCATTTACTGAAGTCTAGGTAGACAACATGCTTAGCCTTTCCATGACATTTGGTCGTAATATTTGTACAGAGAGATTTCTAAACATCCTTCCCCTCTTCACACTCCTTCCTTTGTTCAGGCAGTCGTATATGGTTTCTCTGCTTGTTGATATGATTTTATCTTTCACCTACAAATTCACTTCTGTGTCAAGTGATATTTCAGCAAAGAGGAGACACATTTCCAAAGCATGATGAGAATTCAAGTTCAGAAAGGAAGAAGTTTTGGAGTTTGTGTCCTATGAATAGAAGAGATTGAAAACAATCACTGGCTCTGAGCATAGAGCATTTACCAAAGGACTCCTATCTTTGTAAGTAAAAATGACCCAATGTGTCCCTGATATACACCAAAGCAAAAAGTATAAAATTGCTTTTAACCTGAGTCAATTAGGAAACAGTAACAGAACTAAACGCTTATAGTAGGTGCATGAAAGAGGTACTGACATGTTATAAATGTTTCTAGCCCTTCACGTCCCCACAATTTAAAGCAAGACAGAGTATTCCTTTTCAGTTATGAAAAAAATGCAAGCCCCTGAGTCTGTCTGTCTGTCTTTCTATCTGAGACACGGACTTAGCACACAATTGACGGAATTCAAAAAAAGAAAACTCAAGGTACTACTTACCACTTTTATGATTTGTTTACTTTGGAAAGCTGCATCCAACCACAAGAAAAAAAAGTCTGCTTAGCTAGAAACACTAAAAAAAGTGTATCCTAGGAATTTGTTGTTTGTATGAAAATATGCTTTCTATCACAAGAATGAAACTGTGCCAGAAACTTGTTATGATTACATTTTGTAGCCTTGGAAATAAAAATATGAAGAAGAAAGAAATTTTAAAAGAAATTACAATAAACACACCCATGGCATGCGTTTTTTTCTTAAATATGCAGAAATTAAAAACTATTTTCTTTCATTTCAACAACATCAATAAAATATAAAAAACAGAGAAGTTTCCCAGATAATAAGCACCATAAATCGACAGTTTACTTTTCTTTAAAATGTTCTATTTACACTTAGACACCTTACTGAAAGAAACTGTGGGATTCATGGTACACTTTACATAAAAACACAGCCATCGTGAAACCCCACAGTGTCCAAGAGGACTTCAGCTGAAGTGAGGGATGACTAACACCAGTGAAAGATGCATTGAATTCAGACTTTACATAATGTAAGCAAAATCTACACTTCAAATTTTCTCAAAATATCTGAGGTAGTCCTCTAAGGAAAAATGCATTCATTTTGCCTGGTTTGGAATATGGATACAGAGAGGGTTTTTTCCAGCATATCCACTTCAAAAATTACAAGAATCAAACCTGCAAAGATCCCAGAAGGAGTGATGCCAACATCAGCATTTTTACCATTTGACAAAGAAAAACTGTGATGTAAAGTCAGCATTCCTATATCCCACGTCTTTTGTGAGACAGAGATTCCAAATCTCCCACAAAGAAAGATATCTTGGTGTGAAGTTACTCTCATTCTAAGAAAGAAAAAGATACCATGAAATGTAGGTTTATGTCTGAAATTGAATCAGGATCTCTGGATCTGATGCACATTTAAATATCATTTAATCTTTGACAATATAAGAGGAAACTACTGTGCAAGCAAATACCCTATGAACACCATGTGTCGTGGGGTGACTGCACTTGGATCAGAACTCTGAAGGGCTTTAAGTCTGCTACTTATATTTTTTGCATTAGGTGCTCAAAAAGAGACAAATGTCTCAAGGGTTTCTTTTACTTCTGTTGTAAAAGATGTCTTTGTGTTTGCATCTACCTCATAAGGAGAGTATATTAATATTAACTGGAGCACTTCCACTTACATCTTTGTCTGACTCAAAGGATGTGAATAGAAGACATCACATAAATTAAGAAGTGCTCTTTCTCAATCAACAAATTACAGGAAAGAAAAAAAAAGAGATCAAAAATCTGCTGAGATGTGATTTAACTTTAAGTGGAAGTAATGTATTTCATGTTGCAAGGAGGAATATGGAAAAAGGTATTATGCTATAACCCATTTGGTTTATGAGAATACTAAAAGGAATAAAAAGGAAATATTTGTATAGGATAGAATATTGTATAGGAATAAAAAGTGAAAATAAGTTTATAAAAAATAAAATAAATACTTGTCTTGTGATAGTAAGTTCAATAAACAGCATTAATATGTATTTTGTAAAAAAATGTTACCATTAATTTTACAATAAAACATACAAACAAGAGCTGAGAAATACCCAGGAGTCTGTGGATAAGAAAGGGTTTTTCAAAGAACTGAAATAAGGCATAATTTGGCAAATACTTTCCTATTTCTATAAAAGCTCACAGCTCTTTCAAATTCCCCATTTAATAACACCAGAACAGCCTTCAAAGTTCAAGAGAAGGCAGCAATGGCTGATACAGTTTTACAGAGGTCTTGTTGAACCTAACTGAGAAGGCTTTGTTTTGTGGGGGGGCTGTGCTGGGAATGTGCACTGGGACAAAATGAAGATAGGATGGTGGAGGGAAGACACAGCATCATCTTGTGCGTGGTGTTATGTGCATGCCTCAATTTATCCCCTATATAATATTTTGTCTCAGTGCATAAGCTGCAGTATGATAAAATGTGATAGGAAGGGCAAATAGGAACTTGATAGCTCAATGAATATTGAGTTCTTGTTCCCCAATGTTCTGACCTACATGTTTCTAGAAAGGCTGCAGACTAATTTTGCCAAGGCCAGAGGAAAGACAGGAGAAAATGCATCATTCAAGCTCTCTGTCATGAGAAAAAAAATGGGAGAAGAATAGTGGCTTATCAGAAAAAGAGAGGAGCAAAACTTCGTTAAGAGCCTTTCGAGACAGACAGCTGTGCTCATTTAAACTCTGAGCAGGTGACAAGCTGCAGGCAATTGATCTAATAGTATGAACCCTGACTGCTGGCTGCAATTGCTAGGTGAATAGAAAATAGGCCTGTTTGTTCCCAGCTTAATAACAGGTGCTTGAAAAGTAGGACCTGACAAGCCTTAATTGCTGTTTTGCCTTCATGTTGATATAGAGGGATGAGGTAGGGAGTATCATTTTAGTGTCTGGTCTAAAAGTTTAAAGGAGATTTTTCTGACAGATGGATATCTCTGAAGGGCATATATTTGACCAGTAGCAAGCTGGGGCTGTGGAAAATGGGAATAAAATCCTCTCCCAAATCTCTAACAGGATGGTAGATTTTGGAATTTTGTGATCTTTGTGGAACCATCCAGTAGACTTTTCATTTCGATAAAGGTCAGCAACAGTCTGTCACTGGGAAGAAAATCTACAACAAAATGGAGGTGGGGAATCACCTTCTGCGATTATTGAGGTTCCACTGGGCTCTCAGGTAAACACAAATATTTCTCCAGGGAATTGTTCCAAGACATATTTTGCTGTGTAGAATTTTTGTCAAAAGAGGCATCTATTAGCAAACTATTTCCTCCATTTAAAAAAAATTATATATCATGGTGTAACTTTGACAAATTTAAAAGATGTATGATTTTTTTTTAATCAAGAGTCTAGGAATCTTTTGCACACATGGAAAGTTATTTTATCTTACACTGGAAACAGCTGAGCTTATTTTGGTTTTGATGTGAATCATAACTAATTACATACTCCTAAATAGCTGATAATACCAGTAAGGAGATATTATTTGCTATGACCTTTTGAAAAAGCAGTTGTATTTGCACAACTGCAAAAAATAAAATTCTGATAGGCATAGCATGAAATTAGCATGAAAGAGAAGCTGAGGCAGATGTTAGCACAGGACTGCTGAGGAACACCCTGTTGCTGCCCTTACTGCGAACTAGAGACTGATGTCTTTAGATGGTCTGTTTAGATGGACCAGGCAGTAATAAATTCCCACTGTGCTTGAGTCAAAGAGGGTGAAGATTAACTTGTGCCCTGAATATTGTTCTATAAAAATGAATTAAGTGTTTGGCAGTTTGATGATGAAAGAGATTTTAAAATATTAATATACTAATTTCATTCTTTCTAATGCCGGTGATATTTCGCTCCTATTACCAGTTCACCAAAGCTATTAGTAGTAAAAATGGACTGTTTGGGTTTTTTACCAAAACAAAGAAAGTTTCAGAAAGGGGGAAGAGGGGAGGAAGACTGAAATGGACATTTTCAAGGTGTTGATCAAACAAATGCAAAAAAAAACCCTGGAAATTTTAGGGTGTCCTTGGATTATTTTAGGGATGTTTAAACATTTTGTCTTCTTATTTTCTAATTTATGCGTGTATATCTGAAATATATAAGTGGTTAATCAAATTTAAAATACTAAGTATTTCAATCTTTGAATTCTGCAGAAATGCTTCTATGGCTCAAAAATTAAATATTTTAATGCAAAATATGCACTAATGCAAAATGATGCATTATGATATGCATCATTTAATGCAAAAAGAAATTAAATGAAATGTTTTGTTCCTTAGAGAAAACTTCTATTTTACTGTTTTTGCTGATTTAAAACAAACATACAGATACTGAATCTATGCCTGATTTCCCTCAGTGCTGTATAAAAATTGTTCCACTCTAAATGCAAGAGTTATTTTGATTGTCTTTCATGCTTCACTCCCCCTCTCTGAGGCATGCCAATGTTCACGGTTGTCACTTCTAGCCTTGGCTAGCACTGTGTAATGAGGAGTGGACTACACTACAGCAGGAACCTGAAAAGGGCAGAAATATAAATTAGAACAACAGGTTTGCCACCCTCTGAAGAGATGTGAGATACAGTCAGAATTCTCCTGCGTAGTAGTGAGGTAGTGATAGCTTTGCAGCATCTTCACGGCTTTTGTTTTATGTAGGGGTGACATTAATTCTGAGCAATCCTCCTGAATTCATTGTGGCTGTGTGTACGGCTCACATTACCCATGCAAGAAGGTGTTTAAGCCCCTTCTATTGCCCTGAAGAAGGGAGTCTGGGACAATCCAGCTACCAACTTTGACCATGCAGGGTTTTTTTTTTTAAATTTACAGTTATTCTGCTCTTTTCTCATTAATCTGTTCAACACACTGACCATCATAACAGCTGTAACCAGTGCCAGCACAAAAGACAAACATTTTTAATTTTACTGAGCCAGAACAGAGGGTGAAGGATGTCCAAATCCAGCATGCTGTATGTGAATCCAAATGAGAGCCATCTGCAGCCATACAGCAGGATGTCTGCTATCCTGTAAGCACTAAAGCCCATGTGAGGTTAATTGTTCTTCAGTTCAAAAATACCACTTTTCTAAGTGCATTATTAGTTGGTTTGAAGATAAATGAAAAGAAAGAAACAATAGGCTGTGCAGAACAAAACAATTTACTTAGGAACTAGGCATCAGAAAAGTGGGATATATGCCATACTGCAAAGGTCATTTACCAACAGGGTATTTGAAAAACTACAATGAGCATGTCTTTAGCACATGTGATTCTTGAAAGAAACAATACCATGTAAGACATCCTGGGGTGGGGGTAGAGCAGAAATCCCTCCCCCTTCATCTAAGGGTGCAGGCCTTAGCCAAACCAAATAGTCAGAGTGCCAGTTCCTGAGTCATTATGCCCTGCCAAGCTCTGACCTTGGAGTGGTTTACCTCTCTGTGTCTGTCTGTCTCAGTGTTTGTAAAATGAATTATTGAACCAAATACCAGACTGATTTTTTCAACTTGTGGTAAAACAATGGGGTATTAGTAATGATATTGCTTCCTGTGTATACTACCAGTTGGAACAGCATTCTCTGTGACCTCCCTCAGCCTTTCTACAAGCAGAGACAAGGAAAGACTGTGGAGATGAAGGAAAAAGGTCTCAGATCTTTCCTTAGGAAAACTCACTCATTTTTTTCAACTATGTTTTTTAAGCTGTTAGTTTTCATTTTGCCATTAACTTAGCTTACAAAAAATCTTTACACTGTTCTTTCTCTATCATTAGTAATATTCTGATACGTTTAAGTTTCTCTGTATTATCCAGATATGGCTGGACTCATAAGTAACAAGAATACAATTGATACGGTCAAAATCTTACGGTTGTGTCTTGGTAACCTACATGAAATTTGGGAGGAAAGCAGAAGCAAAGGCTGCAAGAAGAAAGGGCTTGCAAAAGGCAGTAGGAAGTCATGCAAATTTAATGTAAATAAAATAGCTCCCAGTTACCCACAGGCATCAAAGCTGGAAGAGATGGATTTTTGTCTGGTGATTAAGACAACTCCTAACCACTCTCCCAGCTGCTATCTGCTCCTAAGATGTTATTTACTGAAGATCCAGGAAGACAATTAGCCTGAGGAGAATGGAGGTGCTCTAATTTGAACTAAATTTCACAGAAAATTTAAAGACAGAGAGCAGAAAGAAGAAATAATTTGGAGAACTCTGTAAGAAGCAATTCTGTCTTACTTTTTCATTTCATGTTAACAGGAAGTGCTGGATCTATAAGAATGTCTTTAAAACTACCATTATTCTTCATATATATATATGAATATATATATACACACACAGTTTAATACACATGCATATATAGATATTCATGTTATGTTTTTACCTTACATCTAGTGTCAAAAACCAAACTTGAGGTATCTAAGTGTCTTTGGCAACAAACCCCCACTGCCAAAAAAAACCCCTAACAAACCAAAACAAACACCCCAACCAACAAAAAAAANNNNAAAAAAAAAATTAAAACCTTCCTACTTAACCTCAAAAATTCCCAGAGTGTCAGAGCATTGCAATTCTTACACAGACTCAAATGTTGATCTACAACTCCCCAGATTCCAGGACAATTTAAAGGGCTATGTAGAAGCATTGCAGGAAGAAGTGCAAAAGCAAAGACTGAACAAAATGCTCTCCAGAGCAGCAATGTCCACACAGGTACCAAATCAAGTCATGGGTTCATTATACAGACTTTTTTTTTTTTCCATCTTAAAAATATTTACATTAAGTTTATGGTGATTTCTGCAACTTCCCAAGCTCACTGAAAGTTTCCAATCAAAAGCTTTTTTTTTCAGTTTATTATGAGTTTGACTTGCATAACTTTTCTGACCCCACTGCACATTTTCTTTCAATAACTATTATTCACAAGTTTATAGATTAAAGTGACTTCTGTTTTACCTTTCAACTGCTTTGAATAATGTGTTACTTCACAGTAACATTTAAGATATCTCTTCCTATTTCATTTAATATATGAACTGATTGAATTAATTTCAAATTAGGCTGCAGACTATTTTGGGCAAAGGTTCCTTCCAGCAGAGTATTTGTAGATCATTTATTTCAAACAGGTCTGCTACAACTGGGCATTAGCAGAGTGCAATAGCAAATGTTATTAACAAGAGCAGTTTTAGGTTCAAAGATCAGGTGAGTTGATGTCTGAAAACAAATGAGACAATTCCATTCTGCTGACTAGTGAATAGCGGTCACTTCACAAAATGAATTCAGGGTTTGCAGCTTCTGCTGAGAATACCTGATTGATGGGAGTCTTGGCTGGTGCCACTTGTCAGAGCATAACCTTGGTGTGTACACTGCAGCACTGCCTGCTTCCCTCTGTCACTTTCACTATGTGCAGAGCTCTAATTTGTTGATTATAAATTGATGGTAATTTTTGGCATTATTGATTTTCTTCATTTAACATTCTTTATATTGTCTCCCCACTATAATCTTTATGCAAACACAAGAGAGGTACAAAGTAACAGCTGAGAAATCACAATCACATAAAGAAACTTAAGATGCATAGTTGCAGAATAGTAGCTTGAATTAAGATGGGATATTTCCTCTCTTATGCATGATTGTTTTCATTTTTTTGACTCAGTAATTTTCTAAATTGAAATGAATAGCTATAAATTCAGCCTTAATACAATCAGTAAGGTAATTTAAAAATTTTAAGCCTAGAATGGCAGCGTATTAAAATTTTAAGTCTAACTTATAGCAAACATCAGTGAAGAGCTACATGTGAAGATTTTAATACCATTATGCAATGTGCTATCTATATTAGGAAAAGCATGATGACTCATGGCAAATAAACATATTTATTACTCAGCAAAATTGACAGTACAAAATTGCTGGAGAGATTCAAATAATGTAAGCGGCATATATAATGAGACTGAAACCAGATGGGATAATAGAAATGAAATAATGTTGGAATTAACATATAAATTTTGTAACATAACACAATATTGGAAAAGTGAAAATATGCCTTGAAGGTAGAATACTTGACGCACAGTAATTCTGAGAAACTGTAGAGATTTTTATATCCTCTGATAGTAACATAAACATTTCATTTCATTCAAAGAGAAAGCTTGTATGTGATTTACATAGAAAAGTTTCATAGAAGAAGAAGAATAGATGTCATATTATATGTTTACTTTTATGAGGTGTGCATATAGTTCAGTCTGTAAAGTGGAGAAGCTTCACATCTTCCAAGAAGCTCAGAACAATGATTATTTGGTAGATATAGACAGTGTTTCATATGCCTAAACAGTAGAAAATTCATGCCATTTTTGACCTTAGAATAGTTACATGGGACTAGTTTATGTGACATATGACCCACAAGAGACACAGGTCCTTAGAAGATGCTATTATATATCAGGTTTGAGATCCCAGCTATTGTGCTAGATGACTAAGTTTAGCATCTGACTTCTGTGTTCTTCTCTGCTTAGCAGTCTTGCTTAAGCAGCTGATAGACATTGCTGTCCTCATAGCCCTCCATTCTCTCTTCTCTCTTCTAGGAACTTCTTCTTAAAGAGTCAATAATGGCTCCAATCCTGCATAATATTGTCGTTATTGGTGTGGATAATGGAACAGGGTGTACCCTCAAAAAGTTTGCCGATGACACAAAACTGGAAGGAGTGACTGATACACCTGAGAGTTGTGCTGCATCCAGAGAGATCTCTACAGGCTGGAGAAATTAGCTGAGAGGAAACTCGTGAAGTTCCATAAGAGGAACTGCACCTCCTGCACCTGGGGAGGAACAATGCCATGCACAAATATGTGCTGGGGGCCACCCAGCTGGAAAGCAGGTTTGCCTAAAAAGACTGAGGGTTGTGGTGGCTCCCAAATTGAGCACGAGTCAGGAATGTATTCTCGTGGCAAAGACAGCTAGTGCTGTCCTCAGCTGCACGAGGAGTGTTACCAGTAGGTCGTGGGAGGATATTTTTCCCTTCTAATCAGCACTGGTGGGAGTGCAGCTGGAGTATACTGTGTCCTGCTCTGCATTTCTCAGTGCAAGACAGCCATTGAGGGGAGCCAAAAAAAGGAGCCCAGAAATGATTGAAGGGTGAGAGCATCTGACTTAAAAGGAAAGGCTGAGAAAGCTGGGACTGTTCAGACTGTGGACAAGAGAAGACTCAGTGGGGAATCTCTTTAATGTGAAAGGAGGATGTAAAGAAAACAGGGCCAGGCTGTTTTCTGTAATGCTCAGTGACAAGACCAGAGACAGTGGGTGCAACATGAAACATCAGGAAACACTTCTTTTACTGAGCACTGGCACGGGTTTCCCACAGCAGCTGTGCAGTCTCTGATTGGAGATATTCAAAGGCTGTCTGGCCATGGTCCTGTGCAATAGGCTCTAGGTGACTGGTTAAGCAGGAATTTGGACCAGATTACATCCCGAGTTCCTTTCCAACTTCAGGTTTTCTGGAATTCTGTGAAGGGAAAACCAAAACATTCAAACCACATCTCTACATACCTAACAAAAATAACATCATTCAAGTTCATAAGCTATGAACATCCTAGCATATGAATTTGAACACAGCCCTCTGTGCTGAGAGAGACTTCAGAGTTACAGACTCCCAATCTCAAATTACAGATGAGGAACTATGTGTATTCCTGGAGATGTTCTGGAGAAACTCATGCACTGATACGGGCCCACCTATGATTCAGGCACACCTCCACAGTACTGCATTTATTAAGCACATATTACATAATCATGTAAAACACTCAGCTGTACACACAAAATTAAATTTGTAGGATACAAAAGATAACACCTGTACTTTAACATGCCTCAAATTGCTTTATGTTTGGGGCTTCTCTCTGCATTAACAGAGATCTGTGACTAGCTCCACAAATATTTCTTCAATTAATGTGGGAAAAGTTCCAATAAAATATCCTGTAGGGGTAATCTCTATCATTAATTTTATGCCAGTGGTTTTGTGGACATTACATTCTAGCATTTTATCTTCTGGTTTGTTTTTTTTTTTGTGATGCAGTTCATTAAACACATTTCTTCTTAGATCCTGTTGTATTCATTCTGATTCACTAAAGCCCTCCGAGATCAAGAAAAACCTCCAGGAAATATATGCTTGAAACAAACCTGAAACTCTGGAGAATGTTAATCTTTCTTTTTACATATCAGTATACTCAGCTTAATTTGTTACAGTAATATTAAAATTTAAAAATGCAAAAGCAAGGAATCCAGGGTTCCAACATGTGGGAATTATTCCTTCTATGCACTTTCCTCTTCAAACAAGTAAATTATCTCTATCTTGTTATTTGTAGTAAAAAAAAAACAAACTCAAAAAGTTACTACAATACAATGAACACTGCCCAGCTATCTACCGTACACATTTTCCTACCACATTTGCTGTAAAATGCATGAGTAATATTGCAAACCAGTAAATGGTTACAGAAAGAAACCATATGTTATCCATACTTTAAGTCAGCTGGTTAATAAGAAATAATTAGAAAGCCTTGTTTTCAAACATGACAAAAGATGTCTCATACCAGCCAAGCTCTGAAGCTGTTAGGCATTTGACAGGTCTCGATATTTATTGATTGGAAACAAGTGAAACAGAAGGTGATTAAAATTTTGTAAGTTTATAATTCAGACAGCCTTGTCATGGTTGAACTATTCTTTCATAAAATTTTTCACTTTCTTTCAAGAAAACAGAAAAATTCCATCGGCTTGAGTACTTGATTTCTACTTAAAAAGAAGAGGTGTTGTGAAGCCATGTTTGGATTATGTTTCAGTCTTAGAGGAATTTATGAGAGCAAGTTAATTTAGAAAGGAGGGAAAGAGAAAGACAGATCAAATGTTCAACCTTTCAAATGTCAAGAGTTGACAATGGCCTGTACAGCCATTCAGAGTCCACATCTGAAGTTTGATTATAAATAAGTTCCTAGACCACCTTCCCTATTAACAATAAAAGTTTTCTGGGGAGCCATGTATTTGTTGCTCCTTATTTCATATTTTCAGGCTTTGGATTTCATTTTTATAGAGAAATGGGTAAACAGAAAACAGAACAATCACACTTCTTTCAAATCACTTCCCCCTTATTTTTGAAAGAAGCAAAATGGAGCACATACTTGTCCACACTCCTAAAAACCAGGTTTCAACTGAGTTTTTACTGATTATAGATCACCTACAGATGATATTAAGTACATCCGTAACCATAACTGGTGTCTCACTCTCATTAAACAAAAAGTGGGAAAGTGTGAACCCGAAAAAAGCAACTGCTTTTTTAAGATATAAAGCTGAAATAAATGTAAAGTAGAAGGTTACTTTAAATTGAAAAGATATTGAAGAAAATAGTATTAATTATTTTGAATTTTTCTTTGAAAATTTTTGTTATTTCTGAAAGGAACAAGAAAGTATGGTAAGAAGTAGGCCTGAGCATGTAATTTTTGCAGGAAAACTATAAGTATTTAATCATTCTCTATCATGATCTTCTAAGAAGTAAAGTCCATGTGGTGTACCCAAAATTTGCCTCTTGGACTATCCAGAAGGCACCTATATTGTCCATATGTCATATAGTTACTAACACAACAAGAAGTTTCTCATTTCTTCACTAAGATATGCTTTGTGATGTTTCAAAGTTCTGCCAATTTACTCAGTCTGCTCCTATGGAGCATTTTTTTCTTCTGTAAATCTCCAGGAGACTTATTTTGAGATTAGAGTAGAATAATATGTAATTTTTCTCTCTCTTTTTTTTTTTTTTTTTTTCTTGTAATCAACAGAGATTCTTTGGCATGTTGTGGAAAAAGTATTTTATTACAACATATTATACTCCTATTTTTCAGAGATAAATTGGTGCAGCCTTCATGTGCTGATTCCAGGTTTGTTACTTATAGTTTTTTTATATTTTCATACTTTCTTATTTATAGAAACGTGTTGTGAGTTGTAGCTGTATAGCTAAATATGTGTCAGACTGTATATGGAAGGTAAGTAATAGATAAAGAGGACAGTATAACACAAGCTATCAAAATTAATCAAGAAAAATAACTGAAAACTGCTGTTATCTTCTGCCAATGACACATAATTTTTTGAGCTGAGCTGCAAAAGAAGAATTTAGCAGTCATTTATCTGGGTGATGTTTACCCACAGCATCATGAACATCTGAAAACTGAAATGCAGTAGACTTTTTACTACATTTTGCTTTACTTACTGCTGTGACAGTTATATGAAAAGCAGGACAAAAATGCATGCTAATCAACTATGTGTTTCATATGAGTAAAATCCTGAATCTTGCACAAATTTCAAGTAAGGATGTGATCCACAATATGCTTTTGATTAATGACACCTATTTCTAGAGGCTTCAGTGGGCTTTGGATTAAGTTCTCAAAAAAGAGAGCAGGGTCCAAGGAACAGAATGAAGCTGTTAAAGTCATACAAAAATATATGATGCACCAAATACACCCAGGTAAAGCCAGCACTACTGTTTTCCCAGCATCTGTATACTTTCTTATGCAGGATAATGTTTTCAAGGTGGATCCAAATAAACCATTACACTGACATACATATGTTGGTAATAATGTGGCCAGGCTCTTCTGTACCAAACTTCCAACACAGAAAAGATTATATATTCTTAGAGCAATGATGTGTTTCATTAGGCTGTGGTAAAATATTCCCGAGGGTATAACAGCATGGACGCTGTACTTGGCCAAGCCAGCTCTCAGAAGAAGCAGCAGTGATGACAACTTAATTCAAGCTTTCCAGCTTTGATAATAGCACAGCTGTGAAGCGCTGCTGGGGACATCTTAAATGTTAAAATTGGTCTTCGGTGAAGTGACCCATAAGTATAGCTTTTGGAAATATTGGTGACATTACAGCTGCTTTTCCTTAGACAAGCAAAGTTCATATGCACCTTCTTTCAGATGCATTAAGACAGTGTCAGACCCAGCTAGAAGGTTTGCCAGAGAACAAAAAGATTAGCATAGTGTACCTGCACAGAGATCCTGACCCAACCTATTTTAAAAGGTCTGTCATTCCTATTTTCACATGACAACAGAGCTATGGTTTCTGATATTTGTATTTATCAGTAAATAAGAAAAAGGCAATGCACTACCTGAGGAGAAAGTCTGAAGGCACTGGATATTGGGATTAGGACTGCTACTCACAGAAATATACAGCTGCCAGAGAAGATGAATAATGAGTATTATTTTAGAATAAGCTTTTGCTTGAAACTAAAAAGTCTAATCTGAAGAAATCTTTAATATTCTTTACAAATATTTCCTTTTTTGAGTCGAGAGGCTTTGACTACTTCACCTATTGTCTCTCTGGGCAGCAGATTCACTCTAAGTGGTCATTATCTTTGCCATAGTTCACCAGCTCATTTGTGCTTCTTCATGATGCAGAGCTACAGCTTCAATAAATTAGGGATAAAAGTAATGTGTTGGGGTTTGTGGCCTTCTTTTTTTTCTTATGTTAGGCCTATTCACAGGCATATGGGTGTGTGGTACGTACACTAATTTTTGACCTTGTCATTATGCATAATGATCTTTAGTCAAGAATGTTGTCTCATCTATGAAAAAGAAAATAAATACCTGGCTGAATAGCACCTCTTTTTCACTACCACTTAATGAAACTACATTTAAAATATGGTTTTCCCATCTCTTTAAATTGGTATAAATCAGCATTAAGACAAAATGGCCATATAATGGTCACTCCTACCCTCCATGTATTAGTGCAAGCATCTTTTCTGAATGCTTTTTCAACTATTTTTTTTTCATGTTTGAATTCAGATTATTTCCCCAAATCTGTTCAACTGTGTGTCTTTATAAATACTTATACCAGCAGAAGGGAGGGGATAGTGGCAGGTAAGAAACAGTGGTCTGAGCAGCACAACACCAGAAACCTTCCTCAGCCTAAAGGCTGAGTGACTACACTCTGCAGTATGCAGCCTTTTCTTGGATGCTCTACAAAGGTGGTGGAAAAAAAAAGAGTTGATAGAACATGTAGTTTTGTCCAAAAATTTGGATTCCAATACCAACTTTCACATGCACGTGGTATGAAAAGGCAGCATTTTGGCTCTTGACCAGGGCCGTAGCCACTTGTTACAGATTTTCAGCTATGGATTTCGATTTCTACCCAAGTTAGAGACTACACATGGATGAAAGTCAAATCAAGGGATATCAGAGAGTTCGAGGGAGTATGCAGGTGTCCACGTACACTTAGCCTTGTTTTAGGTCTGTTCCTCTTGGATGAGTGGTTAGATCAAGTCTTAATCAATTTTGGTCAGAAAGTAACTGTGTATTCTTGCATCCAGTGTGAATCAAAACATCTCTGTTAAATAGGACATTCAGTATGGAAACACAGTAGAACATTCATAACAAAATAGTATTTTAAAGAAAAGTTTTTACTGGCAGCATGAGATTCAATAACGTATTCTCACATTTTCCCAGTGCTTTGCCTTATGTTCACTAGGATTCAGAAGGCCTCCTTTGCAAATTGTTTTAATATTTCTGTGAAGGTAACATGAGTGCCCAACTACATAGTGAAATACTTCTGAAATTTTTTTTAAGCATAGAAATTTAAATGGAAGTGTAAATAATTAATTTTGTAGATTTTTTTACACAGGCATTTACTGCACCCAGACAGAACTTTTCTGCCAGACATCCTTTTAATCCCATAAGCAGGAAGTCCAGAAAAATGAAAAGCCAGTACAGTTCTGAGCCTACTTTAACAGTAATATCTGTGTTATTCATTTCATAGACTGTAAAGTCACTTTGAGGATCAGTCCAAAATTTAAAAATATTTTCATTCAGATATTTGCATTTAAAATTTTCTTTGAAAATTTTTGTTATTTCTGAAACGAACAAGAAAGTTCTCTTCCTGTGTGTCTACCTAATTTTTATACATATGAGCCACTTTTAACAGTGGTGGGAATGGTGGGTATGTACGTGTACTGCAACATCTTTCACAAAAATGAACACAAGATGAAAAAATCCTGATGTATTTGTCTATGCCATTGACATTTTCCCCATGCACAGGAAAGGCAAAGGTTTTTAAATCAGAGGCTTTTTTTTCAAAATGAGAATAGTTGCTGTTGTGTCTTTCCTCCAGCACCAGAAATTTTCAAATCCCCTTTCAAATGATACTTATAGATGTTTTTTACGTTTGAGATATTGCAAAAATAAAGGGTATCTTCATATTTATAACAGTCCAAGCACACATTTCAAACATGTGGTTGCACTTAGAAATAACGAAGTTCATAATCTTTCATTAGTGAACTCAGACCCAATTCAATGAATTCCTGCTCCTACTAAAATTGTACAGCTAATTTGACCTGCAAGACACTTAGAAAACTCTATTTTCCTTTTAGAGGTTTGAAAAAGGAGTGATTTTAATGTACAACCACTTTTTAAAATATAATAATTAGGATATTTTTAAAACTTTTACTTGTGTTATTAATAAATATTTACAATAAGCCAGCATTTCCATACTGAATCATCTCTAACCTGGAAGCATATTATCTGCTTTACACATCTGGCATTGCATAGGCCATCTAACTTGTTATGGTAAGAAAGATGTTTCCCTGCACATGTCACCTGCATATGACAGCTGACAAGCAAATGATTCAACTAAATGAAGAAAAAATGTGCAGAATTTCATTCATCATGCTAATAGAGGAGCTGTTTTACAAGAATTAACTGGAAGACTGGGAGACATTCAACTAATCAACTATACAAATTACAAATATATAAAGGAATAGAAAATAGATAAGCTTTCTTCAACACTGAGAAATGGGAGATCAGTGATACAAATATGCCATTGTGAGGTTACTTCAAAGTGTAACAGACCCTTGGGTAAAAGACAGAAAAAATTTAACAGGTATTATATCTGTTTTTCTAGGTCACATTTGTGATCCATGCATAAAAGAAGAGAAAGCTGTATTTTATGGCTTGAGATGGCAGAAGGCTTGGGTAGCTCTGAGGTGACCCACAAGAAATGGAAACCATTAAATGGTAGCCACAGTATTTCTGTCTAATGTGCTTAGGACTGCTGTATCAACCTTTGAGAGTTAAAAGAAAGAACCACAATAAACTTCAGGATACAGTCTCCAAGACTTATGTCAGAACTGCACAAAGGTTCTCACCTGTCATACTTATTTTCTGTGCACAGAGTATGTCTGGCAGACAGGAAGGAAACAGTTTCTTCAAAGAGAACTTTGAGGAACATAATGAAAGGGCCAAACAATCCTTATCTATCAAATCCATCTAAATTTTTTATAAAGTTCTCTGACATTTTCTGTTTTAAAACATACACAGATGACTCAAAGATTTGAGCAGCTGATGTGAAATGGTTTTGATACGTCATCACACTTGTCTCATATTTAAAAATGTCAGCATGATACAGGTTAACACCCAGGAATGATTCATCAGTTATATCCTTGGTTCTACTAATAATTTTCAGACTGATTTCCAGCAAAAAACTCACCTATCTTTGCTTGCATGTAAAGAGGTCAAAATGATAACTTTGGGTCTACAAACACCCTACACAGAACCATTCAGAGTGTTCAAAGATGAGGTCCAAGCAGAGACAACGTTTAGCATTATGCCAAAGAAACACATCAAAAAAGTGTCATGGTCACTTCTAGGGTGCCATGGACCAAGTGAAAAAGGTGTGTGAATAGCAAACTAAAGCTAACAGAAAATGGGTTAGGATTAATTTAGCAACAAAAGTTTAGAGAGATATTTCACAATACCATGCAATTTAAATTTTGAAAAATAAACATATTTAAAAAACTGAAATTTTGTGGCTGGGTTTATCAAGACCCCCTCCTGCCTTGATAGAGCAGAGCAACTATGTGTCTGTCTAATAACCAGGCCTGTTGAAAATTCAACAATTAGATGTTCTTAAATCTAAGTGCCTTAAAGACCTTAAATCCATTGATGCATTTCGCTATCTCTAAAATAGATGAACAGTACCGAGCAGAAAGTCATTTATTCAAATACATGCTGATGTCTGTGAAAATAGGTCATGAAGTTATGAGCTGTCCCCCCAAGGCTTATTCCTTCATCAGGGGGGTGATACCTCACTGAAGACTCTACTTCTTACTAATACATACTAGCAGTATGACAATACGTCCCTTCAGAATAACTTAGTTTTTTTATTGGCCAAAATATTCCAAGTTACAGGCATCAGAAGGCAGGGTTTCTTACATTACTGAATTTTTTATTACCAAGAAAAAAAATCCATTACATCTTCGTAACCACCTGTCATGGGTTAGCACTGCTCGAAGTTTTAGTTAAGAAAAAAAATTCCACCAACCACGGAAGTGATGTCTTTTGCAAGAGGCTGTTGTAACTTCCTCCAGACCTGATAGACTAATCAACTGGCTAATTTGAATATTGGCAACTCTGTTAAGCCACTTAAGAAGCTGGACACCCCTCTGTAAAAGACACGTTTAAAGACGAACAAGCCCAGGAATCGCTGTCTTGCTTCCAGCCCTGGGACAGGTATCTGGTCCTTGCCGCTTGGCCCAGCGGGGCTGGGCCATGGCCCATGGCTCTCTGCGGGCCGGCCCCCCGCAGTGTGGCTTGGCAAGATCGTGGCTGCTCAGCGAAACATCTCAGCTGTTCCTGCTCCGTTAGAGCAGCCTCGTGGCTCCATGGAGGCCAGGATGGCCCCCCTCTCTGCTGAAATGAAACTTTACACCGAGACCAAAGGCCTGGGTAAGATTAACCCCTCCAGCACTGTAAATTCCCAAGAAGAGATGAAACCTGCAGACATCAATCCTCTCCCAGGTCAGAGGAAAGGGAAAGGCAAAGGCACATGATTAGACACCATGATAGTGACACCAAATTCAGTGAAGAAGAAAGAGCTGAAGCCCAGAGAAAGATAGAGAAGATGCTTCAAAACTGAAGCTGAAGTTCTTTTGTAAAACTATGGTGATAGGCTATGATACATCAGAGAACCCCTTGTAATTTTGTGATAAGCATAGGAGAGTAGAGCGTTCAAACTGCCATGAGCAAAGGTGCCTGTGCTGAAATAAGTAAATGTTGAAGTAGCTGTGATCCAAAGAGAAGCCTGAACAGAGAGAGATAGGGATGAAGACCCTTGCTCCCAGGGAAGAAGAAGACCTCTGTTCCTAGAGATGAAGATGATCCCTGAGATAGATGAAGAGAACCTTTGCTCTGGAATTGCTCATCCTTAAAATGGTACCCCATTAGCTAAGAGTGAACCCTTGAAAACAGTTGTGGCGAAAGCTGTAAGTCAAGGGAAGGGACACACAGGGCCAACAGAAACCATCTCTGGCAGCTGTTGTGCTGTGACATTGAAGCCAGGAGAGGACTGTTTCATGTGGAGAAGCCCCATAGCATGGGCAAAAGAGACTCCTCTCCCTAAGTGAACTGATGAAAGACTGTTATAGAGGTGGTAAACTGACTGAAATAATCCCAAGTTTGTGTCTTTATGTGTTAAGTGGGAGGAGGCTGGGGGGGAAGAAGTGTTCTGAAGGTTTATTCTGACCCTTATTACCCCTTTTTTCTTTTAGTTCTGTTAATACACTTCTTTATATTCTTTAAAGTTTGGAGCCTGCTTTGCATTCCTCTTAATTCTCTCACAGAAGATAAAAAATGCGAACAAAACCACTACACCACCAAAGTTCACTTTAAGAAGTAATTTATTTAAAGATATCTTTTTTTCTTTTTTCAGCAAAGGAAAGGTGTAATTCTAATAATAGGAAAACAAGAAAGTGAATAGTAAAAAAGCAAATATACAACTAAAAATGTGATGATAAATATTGCTAGGAGTAAGATTCATCCTTTAACATTGAGGCAGTGGGCTAATTCAGGAATCTTGCTTTGCCTTTCTGAGTGCTCTCAGTCTGTACCTTCTTTGTCACTATGTTCAAATGCAATCCTCCTATCTTTCCTTCAGACACCTTTTGAAAAGTCATTCCATTGAAGGCACAACTTTTCTATTTATACTGCCTCAGGTTACAATGACTCACAATTTATCTATATCCTGCTTTGTGTAATATGTCACGTACTAGAGAAGAGCATGAAACTGCATCTCTACCACACTTACCCCATAGAATTCATCATGGAAGCTAACTTACTTCTCATCATGGAGACCACTTAGAACATATTAATAATACCATGGGAAGCTTGACATTTTGAAAGTCATACTTTTTAGTTTCAGAAGTTCTTGGCATCCTAAATGTCTATTGACATACTTCATGAGATTTTGTTGTGGGTTTTTTTGTCTTTTAACCTATTGCATCAGTCTTTGAAGAAATTATCTAAACCAACACACTACACACAAGGCTGGGTAGAGCATAATACTCTTCCTAGGTCTTTTGTTTGAGCTAAAATACAGTGTAGCTAGGCATGGAAATTGTAGAAGGAAAAGTGCAGGCAGAGGAAAAGAGCACATAAATTTCAAGCAGCTTGATTTAATAACCTACTGATGAATTCATTCAGGATCTAATTATCAAGCACACCAGGTAGAGATTCAAGAATATGACAAACCAGACATCCTAATTAAAAAGATAAAGGTTTGATTATTTCTAAATTACAGAAACACTTATGGAAGGATAAGTAAAGGTACAGAAATATTACACTGTTAAAGTACAAGTGTACTGGATAAGACCACAGTCCATATAGTTCCATGTCTGTTCTTTTGGAGTAACTATTAAAGGATCTATGGGAAGACGTTTAGATCAAGATGTACTCTTTACATCAATTGTACTATTTACATATTTTTTCAGAACACCTTCCCAGCTTTCACTCATACTTTAGAGCTTTCCTGAACTAGTGGTTTATCTACTAAACTTTTTCGATAGCCATTTGTAGTGGGTTGACCCTGGATAAAGACCAAGCACCCACCACAGCCACTCTATCACTTCCCTCCACAAGCAGACAGGGGAGAGAAAATACAACAAAAGGTTCATTAGTTGAGATATGGACAGGGATCACTCACAAAACACCATCACAGGAAAAAATAAGGTTCGGCCCTTAAAGGAAGTTTCAAATATTGTTGTAACTTAAAATTTTATGTGTGTTCTCCTTGGGTCTATGCTAAGACCTACAAGAGCAAGTCCAACTAAAGCCAGAGAGCTGAAAACATGTCTTCAGAGGTGCAAGAATAATGTTCTTTATGGAAGCTTTCCAATCCAAATGTGAGGAAGTGTTCTCACTATTCTACCTCTTGGTGACTAGCGGATTGTTCTATTTATGAGGCTTTCTGTGTTTGCTTATTGTGCTTTCGTATTTATTACCCAACTGCTTTGATCTGCTGGGATATATTACCTTTTTTAAATTAAACTGGTTTTTAGCCTCTGTTGTTCAGAACTCAGGTCTTTTGGCAGATGTACCCAATAATACAAATATTTCATTATTATTCTTTCTAATATGGCCCATTATTCTGTCATATATTATACATTTACTGCCCAAACTACTTTTTCATATAAGCAGAAATATAAACAGAAATGTTTTTAGAAAAAATAGCTGTTCAGTAAACAAACAAACAAAAAAAAAGAAAAAAAAAAAGAAAAAGAGATAAGTAAATCATTCAAAGACAAACATTGTAGTATCTACTAAAAAAAATGAGAGACCAAGAGCAAATTTCACTGGCAGCACGGAATCAGGAAGAGATATCCTGTGAGTGAGGAAAGATTTGTATTTTCCTTGACCTCAATTCACTGACACAGAAAACATATGAGGAACTGGAAAGCATTAAATAAAATGTCTCCATAGATTAAATGAAGTGGCTTTAATGATTTCAATATTCTAGTGTAGAAAGTTGTCATTCAGAGCTATTGCTAATAAAAATAGGGGACATTAATTCTGATAAACAATAAAAATTTGGTAGTGCGCCTCTCAGAAAATTTGTTTTTAAAGACACTTCATACTGTTAAATAGCACAGTAACAGATCTGATTAATAAATAATACAGGAATTGAGGAAGAGAGAAATTAAGCAGTATCATCAAATGGACTTTTTTCTTTCTAAGAGACCGATGAGCTAAAAAAAATAAAGAACATAAGCACAGATAGACTGTTCCATATGACAGGAGCTGTACTGGAAGCAATTTCATCTGTAACCAAGCTGAGCTATGTATAACTAAGTGAGTAAGTATTTGGTGAGTGTTGCAGAAAGACATGACATGAATATGAAATAGAGTACTGAAAATCTCCAGAGAATGACTGAGGAGAAGAACACTCAAGAGTGTGGAGTTTGGGAGATTTCTGTTGTTTTCTTTTTTACACTCTTATACCTAATGATTTACATCTTCAAATTAGAACTACATTAAGTGTGATTTTTGTTGTTAAGAAAAAGAAAAAAAAAATCATGGAACGGATTAATGTTTAGGTACTCAAACCCCTAGTTTAGCCACCTGCCATAATTTTAAATATTCAGAACTGAAAAACACCCATGCTGACATGGAAAAAGAAAATGGTATTATTATTACCTCTAGTTCAGAAACCCAAATATAAGCACTCAATACAGATGAAGAGATGAAAAATAAAATCATTGATGAGTGCATCATCTCATCCCTTCACCCACCTGTGTACATGTTGGAAGTCAAAGCCAGACTTCCTTTGACTGGAAAAGACCACCATAAAATAATTTGTCATGGTATAGTAATATTTATGTAGAGAATTTATTTAACAAAATTTATAAACTCGACACTAGAAGGTCTTAGTAAATTAAATGAACAATCATCTTTAGTAAACATTCCGTTGTGTTGCTGTGTCCACTGGGATAAAGACGTTTCACTGTGAAGAACTTAAGTGAATCTAAATCCATGTTTTAATTATTTATTTTCTTTTTAGAGACATCTCTCCTCTCCTCTGCGTTTAACAAAGGACATACTTTACAATTCCCTTATCATGATTCATAAATCTGACTTCTTTGACTGAATCCTAAAAAAAAATCATTTTTTAGTATTTATATTTTACACTTTGTGGGATGCAAACAACATCCATATAACTTTCAGAATTTGTATCTGTGTAATTTCTTTGCAATCACTTTAGGCATCAGAATCCCCTTTCAGATTATGATCACAGCTTGTTCACTATCATAGAAGTTAGGCTGGTAAAAAACATTATTAATTGAAAGAAAGGGTTCAAAGCAGAAGATTTGGCAAAGAGGGAGCGGTTTTGCTTAAATGACCTTGCAGCTGGGAATACCAGTGTGGGAAAACTCCATTTATTACACCTACTCCTGTACCAGGGTGAGAAAACTCCATTTATTACACCCACTCCTGCTTTATCCTCTGCCTGTCTTGAGAAGCAGAATTCCTGTGCAGAGATAACACACTCTCATAGACATGCTTGAGCCTCCTGCTGGGAGAGACAGATCAAAACCTCAGACATTACAAAAAGCGCATGGCATATTGGTAAACTATGCATGGCCGAGTCTTTTGATAAATTGGTGGAAACAAGAGGCCTGCTATGGGCTAGGATCAACTAAGCCTAATAATGCCTGCTGTTCCTGTTTGTATCTCTGCCTGGGTTTTGCTTTAGGATCCCCCAGCCAGCCAGGAAATGAAATAAATTTACTCTTCGCATTTCAACCATGGCTTTATGGTTGTCCTGGCAACCTACTTGTTCCAATTCACACAGTCTTCTTAACACAGGAGTTTGCAACAGAGTATTGAAATAGCTTGTTCTTAACAGGGACTATGCTGTGAACTTATCACTATTTCAACCCTGTTACAACAATTTTCATCAATAGTGTACTCATTTTTCAAACTACAACAATTGCTTATTGTGATGTATTTTCCCACTCCTCTCCTTACTAAATGCCTGCCCTTCCCACATTGTTTTCCCTTCCCCGTCCCTAGTCCTGACCACTCCCTCGAGTTCTCCCCGTTGGTCCCAATATCCCAACCCCGCCCATGTGCCACCCCTGCACCCTGAGACCATTAGTCCATGTGCTCTCTCCGCCGCCCTCCTCCCCATATAAAACCCAGCCCGACGCCATGTGCTGGTCTCTCTGCCGTGGGGAATCGGCCTGTAGCCTGTAGCAATGTGGCTTTTTCTGCCTTTGGGACCATGTGAATAAAGATCCTCTGAGGTCCCCACATGGGGAGCCTTCTCGCCTCCTCTATCACCACCGTGTTGTGGAGCTGGCAGCTGCCGGAGCCATGCGGGGCAGGCAGCCCCGCTGCGCTCTCTGGGGAGGTCTGCGGCTGCCATTCCACCAGCAGAAACTACTAACTGCAACAGCTTATGTAAAAATCAATGTACTAAAATTAGTCATACTTAGGAACCTGTATGTTTGGTCCTCCTTTTTGATGAAGAATGTATCAATTTTTTTTTTAATAGTTGTATTCATTTTTATTTTGCAGAAGTGATTTTTTTCTATTCTAACAGAAAAGAGAACACTCATTTTAGAAATGTAGCTCTATCACAGCATGTTCTTTAACACTAACACTCACTTTTCAGAAATAATTGAGAATCTTTTGCTAAGATATGTTAAGAGGCTCTCATATTTGATCAACTGTAAACTTTTCCTTAAACAGTTACCTTAGTTTCCATGTAATCCCTAGGTCTTTTATTTTGTAATACACAATTTTGCTTTCATTTACCAAGAGGAAAGGAGGCAGGAATTTGTATTTACAAAATTATAATACCATTTTTAAAAAATTAAATGAAAACAATAAAGCTGGATTGCCTTCTTTTTCTCAGTATATTAGTATTGGGCTTTGTCATTTCCACAGAGAGGCTGTCCTAATCAGCTAGAATGGATTGGTTTTCTAAATTAGCCATACATATCTAACATTCATATTTTCAGTTACAATCTTCAAGCAATTCTTCTGTCAAGAATATACTCAAATATTTCACTTTCTTGCCCATTACTCTTTTGAATAAGCTCAGCCACTCATGGCCAGGAAGTAGATTGTGCCTTGTTACCTTTACATCTATCCTAGTATCAGGAAAGAGAATGGAAAGTGGTACCATGGCCTTATTCTGTCTTAAGAGTATAGGATCACTTCAGGTATATGGAAAAGTTTTCCACTAGGAAAAGGCTAGGTGCAGCAAAGCTCGGTAGTCTAAAGGCAGAGCTTGTAAAATATGTGAATGAGGTTGCCCAATACAGTTGTTGGTTGGGGCTGTGCTGAGGGAGAACCCTCTCCAGTCCAATGCTCCCACAAGCCAGAAGGAAGTCCTCTCTACAGAAATCTTCCCTTTCCCACTTTGGCAGCCTCAAATTTTTCCTTTTAATTTCTGTGATACCATTCTAGGTTTGGAGTAACTTTCCTCCCTTTGCATTTTTACGGGCTAAGTGAGTGTACAAATGTTGTGTCTTTTGCTGCTCTCCCCAGCCATCACTGATTTGGCTTATTCACTCTTCAAGCACACAAACTAAGAAGACCATAAAAGTTCTCTGCAATCCCACAAAACATACTATCCCTGGGTTTAGGCTGTCTTTCAACTTCTTAAGATGATTTTAACTTATTAAAGTTATCTGTGATTGCAATACTTGCAAAACTGATTCTGTTGTGCCGCTATTGGGGAATAATATTTTTTACCCTTTAAAACTGTGTCTGCCCTATGTAGGGTCTGACTTGTATCTCTCCTCAGCTCATGCATCATCTGCATTTGATAACAAGTATCATCTAATCACATGGATGAAACAATCACAGATAGGGAAATAAATTTAAAAAAAAAAAAAAGATTAAAAAGATCAAGGAAAAATTCCCTAAAAGATTATGGAATTGTTTAAATGTCAGAGAGATGTATATGTTAACAGTACATTGACCCATTCTTAAACCTGGCTCAGATAAAATTCCCCAAACACAGAGTATCTGATGTAATATGCACCAGATGTAGAAGGACACAACCCTCCCCAGTCCACACACATTGGTTAGTGCAATTTCATCACTCTCAGTACACTGGAATCGTATATTGAATGGATCATTATCCACAGTAGAACTGGATGCAGCAGTACCCTGAAGAACATTTTGGTCACATTTTTTTGCTGTGGATGTTACAGACCTAATCACACAGTTATAAGAGGCCAAAATTGAAGAAATATGTAAGGTTTAATATGATTGAATTTGGATATAAGAAGAACAACCTACACAGATAAGAAAACCAGTAAAATAGAATTTCTTAGGATGAAAATATTAGAAACTTTCCAAGAGAGTCTACTTCAATAAAAGTTTCTTCAAAGTACTCTTTAATTTGGAGCCAAAAATTGCCTTCTGGAAGAACATTGTATTTACCATTGATAATAAAGATGGGCCAAATTCCTTACATAGGAACCTCTCTGAAGTTTCAAATTAAATGCAATGAACAGGTTTTTTTAGTTAATGAATTTTGTATGTATTCTTGAGAGTAATCTTTTAGTGAGAAAAGGAACTGTCCATAACTGGGGTTGCTAGAGTTGCTTATGAATATCTCATATTTCTAAATGGTAAATTCTCAAAAGACCAGAGGGAGAGAAAGCAGAATTTGATATCCCGGGACTTGCCTTATATTTGCAACCTCTGTCCCCTATGTAATAGCCCTCAGTGGCAGTGATCAAAAGCAATCAAGCTGAAAGAATTTAATTTAAGAAGAGAAAGCATCTGTTAATAGAGAGGTGTCTTAACTCTGGAGTCAAGTTTGCTCGATTTGGTTTTGTAATGCAGAACCAATAAAGACTCCAAAATTCAAAATTTATATTATTTTTTTTATGATGATGGCTGAATTCTTCAAAACATTAAAGTTTTGGGGGTTTTTTTGTTGTTCTTTTTTGTTGTTGTTGTTGTTGTTGTTGTTGTTGTTGTTGTTGTTGTTGTTGTTGTTGTTGTTGTTGTTGTTGTTGTTGTTGTTGTTGTTTTGGTTTGGGTTTTTGTTGTTTTTTTTGTTGTTGTTGTTTTGGGGTTTTTTGGGTTTTTTGGTGATTTATAAGATCAAGTCAGTTAACAGTTCAGACCGGCAGCTGTTCTTTCTTCTCATTTTGAGTCACAGTTTTCTCAGGTAACTACTAAATAGCATTTTTGGATGATACAAGATGATTTTTTTTTATATAAATTGGAAAAATATAGGCTTTTTTAAATGTTATGGGATTTGAGAAGGTACTTGATTTAGATGGAATTTTTACAGATGAGTTTTAAAATATGATACGTTTTCACCAACCACGGCACATTCTAAACTTTTTATGCAGCAGTTTTGATGCAAATACAGTCACTAATAACTTTTTTGAAGATGGTGAGTCCTGTACTGAAATTAGAAGTGAAGTAATTTTTCATCAGCATTTTAGAACCACACAGCATGTCTCATAGAAAAAAAATTGTTCCAAATGGAATTTCAAATTAAACAGTGATTTTGAGAAAGAGTAAAGACAATTCTATGTTTTAAATTCAGTTTTGTTTGTGTTTCTATCATTTTAAGCTGAAAGATAAACCTTTAAGAACTATAAACACATTGCACTGTTTAGAATATGCTCACTTATCAAGTATGAAAAAAATATTCATAAGTAAAGACTTCATTATGGATGACTTGGCCATGGTCATGAAACAAATTTTGCCCATACAATGTCCCACCAGTGTTAAAGTGTAAGTGCAGGAGTTCATTCTTGTGGACCTGACTGTAGGGTAAGATTTTAGTTGTCCGAGTCTTATTTGCAGGCTAGAAACCAGAAAATTAACATGTTGTGGCATCTCAAGATAAGTTGTGAGATACTTAGTTTTTTCTTTGAATTTTGCAAGATAAATTGTTAATGGAGATGCAATAACCTTAAAACGCAACCTTAAACAGTCCCTATCCTTTCCTTTTACCCATCTTTATAGCTCTACGGTCCTTACAGAGAGCTTCCTCTAGCCTTTCTCTCTGGTTGGGTAAGAAGTTTAGACAAATGCAGTAGGAGACACAGGATGCTTAGACCAAGCGTGTGTAAAGGAGAATAGAAAGAAAAAGGAGAAAAAAATGTAGAATTTTTTTTTTTTATACATCTGATGACATAAGTGAAAATTTCCACAGGGATTTCCAGAATACCACTATTTTAAATTTGAAACTGTGTTAGAGTGAAGTAATTAACATTTCTAACCCAGTTTTAATGCTGCCATGAACTTGCACTTTCTCTTACATTTGTGCATATAGTTTAGAGCATTTATCTCAGTCTCTGTTTTAGGAAATCTGCATAGATCTCATATTCTCACAAGTAAGAAATAGTTGCTTAAGCAACCTGACAATCTAGGCTTAATTCTCTGGTAAAACAGACATCTGAAATGATGTGTTAATTGCTGTAGTAGCAAGTTTTTAATTTTGTTTCTCTGAAACTGCTAGATGATACTTTAGTCACATATAGGTAAATTTCAGTTTTTAGTGTTGATCCATCATCTATGTATATGTTTTTAAGGATTTTAAATAAAAATTATAATTCAATTATTAAAAGCATTTGCAAATTCAATGTATTGGATACAGCAAATGATCTATATAATTGCTTGTGTGTGTATATGTATATATCCTGTATACACAGACGGACCGTAGATAGAAACTATAGGTACATAAGTCTCTACACACTTGAGATGTATATGATATGTACGGATAGACAGAAAGACACATGGATGAATGAAGGATATTCTTTTCCAGTAGTTTCTCCTATTTCATATCTGCAGTGGGAGAAGTTGTAGTATTTCTTTCAAAGAGAGTCATTGAAGAGTGTCTGCCATCCCTGCAGAGAAGAGCAGTCCCTGAGGATTGCACTCTAACCATGATGGGAACAACCTTTGCATTTCTCCATTAATCTTAATTTTGTTTATGATATTCACATGGAAACATTATGTCACTGTTACAAAGCAAAAAATTCCCTCTGAAGTATTTTAATATCATTACGGGCTTCAAAGGAGGAAGCAGCTTTCAAATATCAATTTCATGCCTCTCAAAGCCCTAGAAAGCATATTCCTTTTTTATTTTGTTAAGGTTTTAACTAGGTTTCCCCCCCTTCCCTGACTCTGTTATTCTCAACAAAATTCTGACTATTTTATTTCTTTCATTCTTCCTAGGGTTGTCTGGAAGTTTGCCAGCACCTAATATGACCAAGACCTGCTCCCCCTACCCAAACTTCTGACTCATCCCAGGAATTCAAGGTATAGATTAACTCTCTTCTTCAGGACTTTGTATTCTTTTCCACAGCATTTTCTGATAATACTTGTAAACTTGCAAAGATAAATTAAGTTAACAGAATAAAGAATGCCTTAGAATAGCAGAATAAGTACTGGAAAGAGATGGATATTTTTTAGATTTTCACTCTTTCCACTTTCCCATAGAACACTTGAGGTGATACAAGGCTCTCCCTGTGACTTTCTTCTCTGTTGCGTCAAGACCAATATTGGTCTTTGCCATTTCAAACCCCTGTTAATCTGAGCACTAACCAACAACCAAGAAGTGACCAGTATTTGCTTGAATCTAAGAGGCAAAAGCTGAGGCAGTCGTGGACACAGTCACAGCTGCAATGTCAGGGACACGCATGGAAGAGTGTCAGTTCTCTGCTGTTGGAGGTTGCAGACTGTGCTTCCCACCAGGCAAACCTAATGGAATCAGAGTGTTTTTCTTCCTTCAAGTACATGGAGAGAGCATCAGGATTTTCATAGAGTCATAGAATTATAGAATGGTTAGGGCTGGAAAGGATCTTATGTGTCATCTAGCTCCAAGCCCCCTGCCACTGGCAGGAAACTTTCCTCTAGACCTAGTTCCTTAGAGCCCCATCCAGCCTGGTCTTGAATACATCCCAGGATAGCTAGTCCACAGCCTCTCTGCTCAGCCTGTTTCAGTGCCTCACCACCCTCACAGTAAAGAATTTCTTACTAACATCTATTCTAAACATACTCTCCTTCAATTTAAGTCCATTCCCCCTTGTTCTGTCACTACATGCCTTTGTAACAAGTCCCTCTCCATGTCGCTGTTAGGCCCCCTTTAGGTACTGGAAGGTGTACTAAGGTCTCCCCAGAGCCTCCTCTTCCCCAGACTGAACAACATCAATTCTCTCAGCCTGTCTTCATGGGAGAGGTGTTCCAGCTCTGCAGTCAACTTAGCAGCTCTCTTCTACACTTTTGCCAACAGGAGCATGTCTTTCTTGTGTTGGGAGCCCCAGTCTGGACACAGCACTCCAGGTGAGGTCTCTCGAGATCAGAGTAGAGGGGAGGAATCATCTGCCTTGATCTGCTAGTCGCTCATTTTTTGATGCTGCCCAGGATGTAGGTGGCTTTCTGGGCAGAACTAGGAATAAAGTTCCTGTCTCCAAATAAATGCAGGCAATCCTTTACCATTTTGCAACTAAATATACGTGTAAAATTTAATTCAGAAAGGATCTGCTCTGGAATAATATAATGAAAAATTTTGTTGAGGCACTGCAAATGTGTGCACAGTAATGTCTTGCCAGTAATAGATTTTTGCCATGGTCACTAACAGAGCCATCTGGTTTAACAGTCTTATTCCATGTCTGTTTAGAGACAGTTTCATTTCTAACCTTCTGGTGAACTTCAGGGAAAGACACAATTGGCTGGTTTTAATTTACATTCTAAACACACCGCATGACAATTGAAGGAGGAGAAGTTATTTCAGTCTTGACTTATAACTAACATAAATATCTGCAAAATGTATGCATGTGTCTAATTTTCCAAGCATTTGGCCTTGATTGATAAATACATACACGTACAAAAGGTTGATGTGTCTATTAAAAATAGATTATATACAGCATTTTTAATTATTTAACAATAAAAATATTCTAGTTACAATACAAAAGGCTCATGTCAAGGCATTCACATATCTCTGTGGGATATTTTTCCCATATTGTACCATGGCAGTGAACCTTTAAGGAATTTTGTAAGTAAATGTGGCAAAAACATTGATTGTGAATTTATTTTTCTTATAATTCATGTATGTTTTCTTTCTCTTTAGAACTTCTGCCCTTGTTAGATGAGGGATTTGAACAATTCTTTTTACAATTATGCCACAGATTCTGAGGTCAAAAGTTTCCAAAGTTTCTGGGTAGAAACAGACGGGAAAGAACAACAAATGTATCAAAAAATATACAGAAATTTTCTTGGTTACATACAAGAAAAGGTTGGGAGCACACACAGCTTAGCTGTGAGAGCTCTCAGAAGTATGTCCTTCTGTTAAAACTTGATCAAGAAATCCAATATTATAATTATGGGGACAACTAAGCATAGGTTTTTAAAGGAAGCTAACAGGGCTTTCACCACCCTTGTCATAACATGCTAAGGCAGTACGTGCTACTTTGTCATAGGAACCAATAGTGGCTTGTCCCTATAAAATTAAGCTCAGCACTGTCACCCAACCAGATATGTTTACACATGTAGACTATGATTAACACTGTGCCTTTTCTACAGTTAGTAGGAGATAATGCTTGCTCGTGAAAAAGTCTGAAGGGTACCAATAACTAGATCTGATCTTTAAGACAGTCTAAATGATTCATGTTAGAACATTATATAGAGACAATTTTTAACTCTGGCCATGTCAGTCTGGTCCTGCACTATTTTGCCAAGATATTTAGTCCAAGTTCATGGAGATTCCTCACTTTGCATCAAATCTCAGCTCCCCAGATTAAAAGATCTGAAAATAAAAACAATGTCAGCAAGAAGAAAGCAAAACTATACCCTCAACTTGGAAACCTATACAGTTATCATGAAGACTCAAGTAAGAACAAAAAAAGCTGTCTTCCATTTTTTCCATTTGAAGTATATATCTCAGCCATAACAGTGGAGGTTAATGGTAGCTGAATTTTTAATATCCTGCTTTTTTCCTGGATAATAGCAAGAATACCTGGCAATTAGGTCATCTGAACCAGGAAGTCAGGATTCATAAGGATCACTGACTCATTCAAGTTTTATAGCACACACACACACAGAGTCACAGAATGTGCTGAGTTGGAAGGGACCCACAAGGATCATTGAGTCCAACTCCTGGCCCTGCACAGCACAATCCTCAAAAGTCATACCATGTGCTTGAGACCACTATCCAAATGCTTCTTGAACTCTGTCAGGCTTGGTGCTGTGACCACTTCCCTGGGGAGCCTGTGCCAGTGCCCAGTCAACCTGTGGGTGAAGAACACTTTCCTGATATCCAACCTAAACCTCCTCTGGCACAACTTCAGGCCATTCCCTCAGGTCCTGTCACTGTCACCACAGAGAAGAGATCAGTGCCTCCTCTTCCAGTCAAGAACAAGTCACAACTGCAGTGAGGTCTCCCCCTCAGTCTCCTCTTCCCCAGGCTGAACAGCCCAAGTGACCTCAGCTCCTCCTCGTGCAGCTTCCCCTCAAAGCCCTTCACCACCTTAATGGCACTCCTTTGGATGCCCTCTAAGAGCTTAATGTCTGTTTTATATTTTGGCTCTCAAAACTGCCCCCAGCACTGGAGGTGCGGCTGCCCCAGAGCAGAGCAGAGCAGGACAATCCCCTCCCTTGCCCAGCTGGCGATGCTGGGCCTGATGCCCCCCAGGACAGGGCTGACCCTCCTGGCTGCCAGGGCACTGCTGGCTCATGTTCACCTCACCACTGACCAGGACCCACTAAGGCCCTTTCTGCAGTTCTGCTTTCCAGCATCTCATTCCCCTATCTGTCCATACATCCAGGGTTGCCCCATGCCAGGTGAAGAATCTGACACTTGCCCTGGTTGAACTTCATATGGTTGGTGATCGTCACAGGTTCTTCACTCTTAAAAGAAGGTTTGCAATTACGTTCAATGGAGTGCATAACTGTGCAGTTCAGAAAGCAAATAAATAAGATATAAAGATATAATCAGTGTTTTCTCTGAGCAATGTAATAAGTTAGAAAGCTGATAACATGATCTTTATTCAATTTCAGTTTTACATTCATAAAAACTACTAGTTTAAGCTTGTGTAGTTGTTCTCCCAGAGATGCCTCCACTGTGAATATTTCTTGCATCAATTTATAGCAACTGCCTTGCTTCTACAAGGTTAAAATGCCCTGGAAAGCAAACATGATTTTAATGTTATCCCTTGAAGAGTACGTGACATCTGCATTCACTACACTTATCCCACAAGTACCACTAGAAGCAGTTGCTGCCAAACATTCCCTAAGTCCTTCAACCCACTGTGAGAATAAAATCTTTCCGCTCTGGAGAAAATAAATTTAAATAATGTGATTTTACCAAACTGTGCACTAATTACATATAATATTAAATGGCAATTACAGAAAATGCGAAACAAACTTCAAGTGATATTAAGGATGTGAAAAAGTTTTCTTTTTTCCCTAAACTCTCTTTAACAAATCATGTAAATTATTGATTTTTAATTTTTATCATTTATTCAAGGAAAAAACCCTAAACAGATAAAAAAAGATAACATCTGCCAACTGAGTAACTGTGACAACACTAAATCCAGTTGTAAACCAGCTTTTCTTTGCCACTAAACTCTCATCAAAAAGAAAGTTATTAGCTGGTTTTAAGTTACAAGTCCAGGGGAAGTGAGATGAAACAGAAAACTAGTATAGATTTATGTTTTCTCACTAAATGTTCTTCCTATATTAACCAGAGTCTGGTATAAAGTGTTATGTCACTATAACACATATTTAATAGGTGGCAGATAACAGAGATTACTTTCAGAGCCAGTGATCCAGCCCAGCAGTGTTTGCATAAATTGGAGTAAAGTGGAGATATGAAAAGATATATGTTACTGCATATTAGATACTCTTATGAGTAATAAGATACTCTGATTAGGAATAACTTCTCTGGCAATCTTTCATGGGAAGAGTTTGAGAAGACACTGCAGCTACCTCTAAGTCCCAGGTCCCACAGCTGGATCACAATGACCCCAGTGCAGCACTACAGGATTGGGGAAGAGGGGCTAGAAAGACGCATGGGGGAAAAGGACCTGGGGGTACCAGCAGTGTGCCCAGGTGGCCAAGAGGGCCAACAGCATCCTGGGTGACATCAAAAATAGTGTCTAGGACACTACAGTGTCTAGTACTAAGGAAGTGATTGTCCTGCTTTACTTGGCCCCGGTGAGACCCCACCTTGAGTCCTGCATTCAGTTTTGTACCTCTCACTTCAAGAAAGACATTGAGGTGCTGGAGCATGTCCAGAGAAGGGCAACAGAGATGGTGAAGGGTCTGGAGCACAAGTTTGATGAAGAACAGCTGAGAGAGCTGGGCGTGTTTAGCCTGGAGAAAAGAAGTTTAAGGGGAGACCTTATCACTCTGTACAGCTACCTGAAAAGAGATTGTAGCAAGGTGAGGGGAAGCCTCTTCTCCCAGGTAACAAGAGATAGAATAAGAGGAAACAGCCTCAAATTGTTCCAGGGGAAGTGAATATCGGATATTAGGAAAAAATGCTTAATCAAAATGGTTGTCCAAGCATTGGAACTGACTGTCCAGGGAAGTGGTGGAATCACCATCCCTGGAAGTGCTCAAAAAAGATGTACAGATGTGGCACTTGGGGACATGGTTTAGTGGTGGACCTGGCAGTGTTAGATTAATGGTCACACTGGATAATCCTAGAGGGTATTTCAAACCAAAAGTTCTATGATTCTATGATATCAATATTAAAGTAGACATCTATTATATATTACCAGTCTAAGTAACTTGTTCATGTAGTGACACTTCTAAGAAGACTCACTTATTCTGAGCCTGATTATAGACTTTGAAGATTCTTGATAAGATTCTGTTGTCAGATTTAACTTGAAATGGGATATATATTAAAATACGGAAAAACATGTACATATATATACACACAAATGCACACTGTGTCACAAAGTAGATTCTGGTTTATTCTTTCTTTCTATTTAACATGTTCCTGATCAATATTTGACTACTTTGGCAAGCATTCTTCCAATGAGCACGGAGTATTGACAGAGCACAGCAAGGATGCTGACAGACTGCTTTGGTGCAGATCTGGGCTAATTTATCTACTGGCAAGAGTCTGTGGCCTGTGATGCCTTAGGTTTTAACTTCTATATTTTTCAAATCCCATACTGCCTAGTGTGTAATTCTGAAGTTTCTCGTAGCCTGTTAACTTCTGTTCTGTCATGCTAGTTAGACATAACAAGCCTCTCCAAGCTTGCTCTCCAAGGACACACAGATTGTCCTAGGCCAAAATGTGTAAACTAACATCTTAAGAAGGGGGGTAAACTTGGGGAAATTACATCATTAGCTGGGGTCGTAATTGGTGAATTGATCCTGATATACAAATGCACCAAACTTATAAAACTGTGAAGAACTGGTGGCTCAGGGTCCATCTTGGGTGTAGCCTTTTGACTCCCCAGGGTGTACCTCTGAAGGCCCTTTAAATAAATACCTACATTTATTCCCTTACTCTTGTCTAGTCTCTGTTTTCAGGTGGCCACCCCAGGCATCACCAGGAACTTTGGACTTGCTTTTTTATGTAATCAAACTGTAATTCTTACTTCCATTACATTTAGGAAAACCCAAAGAAAAAACTAATGCAGCTAGCAATAAATATCTATAAGAATAAATTTGATTACATCTTGACTATTTAAGGGAAATCTGCAGCAGGTATAAATAAGCTTGGTTTCATGGAATTCAAGAGGGTTATACACACAAAGTCAAGATGACAGATGTCTATGATCTCATATAGGTTTGTGATATACTTGGGATTAAGTCATAACATCTCACTATGTCTCTGCAGAGACATAGTCTGGATAGTTGTAGTGCTTTGACTCAGCGGCATGAAATCCTGCAACGGATGAGAAAAAAATAAAGCAGAAGGGAGGGAAAGATGGCTTAAAATAAATACTCATCTGCAAAAAGGAGATGTTAAGAAATCATGCCAAATGATGAGCATGTTAGTCTAATGAGGGATAATTAAGGCAAAGAAACAAATAAAAAACACTTGGCAAAATGTTTACCAGAAAATATCAAATTTCCCTGGATGAAATGGCCAAGGCATGTCGAGATTCAAGTGAGCAAAGACACTAGACATGAAATTCTGGATTTTGAGGCCAATGCTCAGTGCACTCCTTTGAAACTCCTTCATCTGAAAATATAGCCCCTACTTCTGTACAGAAATTACTTTTATTTTAAGCATAGTTTTATACAAATAACTGTGTATCCCAGTTATGAAAGAGGAGAGGTCTGTGTAACTAATTCCAGATGACTGTCACAAATATCAGCCATTGATTTACACTGTTCTACAGTCCCAGCGCTCCTATATAGATACTTGTGGAATCCCATCTGGGGGTAGGCGAAGGAGTCAGGAATTATAATTAAAGAGAGAATTCAGAGCATATAAAGTTAACCTCATTTATTTTGTATATTTTTCTTAGTTTTAGAAATATATCTGCAAATACTCCTAGCCTAATTACTTTTTCTTTTACATCATAATAGTTAAGAAAGCAGCAATATCAAATTTCATTAAAATATAAACTAACTCCTGTCTGGATTTTTTTTTTTTTTTTAATCTCAACATTTACTTAACAGTAATCCTTTAGAGCAGAAAGTGAGTCACAAGCTGTTTCTGTCTCAATTCTTCATACTCCAGTATCTGCTTTAAGCTAGATATGCACATTGCCACCATAAGGCACGGAATGTCCCTGAATGGCACATCTTTTAAGAGACAAATCAAAACACAAGAGAGTGAAATATTTGCCACACACATGCTAGAATTAACAGTGAGTTACCTGAGAACCATCATGAAGATTGATATGCATACCTTCAGTGCTTTTTCCCTGTAGTTCAGAGACTGAAGGGAAAATACTAAGATTAAAATTTGCAGCATCACATAAATGTTGATCAACACTGAAAAAAGAATGAGCACACTACGTTATTTACTTATAATGTAGTATATGTTGAACATCATATAATTTAACTTACCTAAGGTAGTTGAACTTGGTTGACTACAGAACCTGTAGGGTTTCTTCTGTCCAGCCCTGTGGATGGGAAGCTGTTGCTTTTCCTTGTCCCCAGGACCAGTAAGACTAGAGAGGCTGAGCTCACACACACACAACAGTCAAAAATAGTATTTAGTGAGTGTATAGAACGTATTATGATGGTGAAGCCATAGACTCAGAGAGATACAGGTACTGAACAGCCAGAAGTTGCTTATATGTGGCCACAGAATTCTATTTCCTTCTAATTTCACACAGTTGTTCCACCCAAGTCTTGCTCGAGTCATCGTTTTCTCTGCCTTCAACCTGTCACCTAAATACCCCATAGTAATCTCCTGGTTTTCATTGTCCCTCTGATGCCTGTCATATCTTTGTGTAATTTGCTTAGCCATTATTCAGATAACATTACAATATCTGAATTTAGTTTACAAAACTAGGATTTATTAGCACTTATTTTCACTAACTGTTTCAAGCTAACATGCTTGAGAAGATACAATAGTACAAAAACAGCTAATGAAAATTTGACTACAAGTCTGATGTATTCCACTTGGCACTTCAGGACTCCTTACCAAGTAAGCAAGTCATGGGATTTTTACTTCACTAAAAGACATATAACCTTCCAGGAAACAGTACAAACTTGCATGAAAAACCCTCATTAGGTAAAGAATTATGCCTTGGACCTTTTTTTGAAACATGGGAAATTAGGATGTACTCGTTTATTTTTGAAAAGAAAGACTGGCATATTTTCGTTTGAGTGTTAGTCACTGACCGAATTGAAGTAACATTAACTTCAGGCATTCACAGGAAAATTTAAATGATTCTTCCTTAGAGGAAAATTATAGGATATATATGAGAAATTATGAATATATTTCAAAACATGACTGAAGGACCAGCTTTATGAAAGGCCCCACAACCTTTTGCTGACAGCAAAATTCTCTCCATCTATTCTTTCCTTTGAGAGAGTCTTTGCAGCCCCACTCCATCCACAGTTCTGGCCTTTCTTTTTCCCTCAACCTAACTCTAGCCTTAAATAAAGCCTGAGCCTTACATTAGGACCTCTATCCCCCCTTAGTTTAGAACTTCTCACAACAAAGTTTCCCTGAATCGCACATTTTTTTTTGACAGCTACCTTCTAGTCCTACTCCACCTGCATCTTTTTCTTTCTTCACCTTAGCCTAGCTGCAAACATTATTAAAAAAAAAAAAAAAAGGAGGTGGTTATGTTTACCTTCCATTAAGCTGATAATGACTCAGAACTTTTTCAGCTAATGTTTCAGACTGAATTACAGCCTGAAGCTTTATGAGATTTTAATTATAGGTTACTTATAAAGATTGCACTTAAGGAAGCAAAAACTAATAATAATTTTATAAATTATTCTTATTTAATATATTCCAAATGCCTAGTTTTGTTGAGAACTACAAATGGTCTTGGTTTCAGTCCCTAACACCAAGCTTTCCTTAGGAGAGTGAAACCTAGTATTTGAGATTTCTGTCACATCATGCAACTTTAAAATAAGGTTAGTTATAAAACTGATAAGGACAGTAAAACAGAACAACATTTTACTCTTACCAAATAAAGGAAACAAATATAGCCCTGAAGATGTAGGTAAGGCTGACAAAACAGAAGTAATGCAAAATGCAAGCAGGATGCCATCTCAAATTTGTGTACCTAGATATGGTGGCCAAAGCAGGAGTCATGCAAAACAATTATATTGAGGTGACTCAAAAGTAGGGGTGAAGGAACAACCACCTAAAATACTGGGACACCAGATGCTGAAGACCACTGAAGAAGACCCCAAAAGACCACATAAGGACTTCTGATAAGGGGTGTGATTAGGTAAAATAAAGTAATCCATACACATCAAGTGAGCAGGGAGAGCTAATGAATATGCAGTCAGTGTATATGATAAAAGCCCTGTTTACCTGACACTCTTGATTAGAGAAAGGATCCTCTGAGTGCCCAGCATGCTGCAATAAAGAGTGCCTGCATTCTAAGACTCAAAACTGTGTTTAAAAGTGTTTATCTGACTGATTTTGGCGTCAAAATCATGTTGTTTATTCATGATTTTCCAATTATTAAAATATTCATACATATATTAATCTTATTCCTTCATTGTTTTCCTGTCATTTGTCAAAAACGTCCTGGTTATTAAACACTCTCAGAAAAAGTATCTTTAAAGTTATTATCTCCATGACATCTTAAAGCTAAGGAAGTCAGTGACAATACTCAGAGGATTAAGAAAATACTAATTTAATTCCTGGAGATATTAATCAGTGAGCCCTGGCAGCCCAGGCATTAAACCATCTCCTGGAGTGCACCAAATATAGCACGACCAGCTGGGCAAAAGAGGTGATTATCCTTCTGTACTCAATAATGGTGCAGCCTAACCTTGAGCACTGTGTGCAGTTCTGGGACCCACAGTTTGAGGATGTGAAGGTCCTTCGCTGAATCCAGAAGAAGGCATGAAGAGCAGCTGATGAAAGGGCTGAAATGAATGTCCTGTGAGGAGGAGCTGAGAACTTTGGGCTTGTCTAGTTTGGCCTCATGGGTGGCCTCGTGGCTCTCTCCAGCTTCCCAAGGAGAGGATGTAGAGAACAAGGTGCTGGTCTCTTCTCCCTGGAATCCAGTGATAGGACTCCTGGGAATGCACTGAATTGCAATTTTGCCTGGGCTTTGTGGTCTAAGAAAACAACTTGACAGTTGACTGCTCATTGCAATGACACTATATCAGTCCAAGTCTTTTATGATCCTGATGTTGAGTTTTGGTTTTTTTCTTTCCACTTATCCTGAACTAAAAAGCTGTAAAATATTTGCTCACACTCTCTATTTTTTTTGTCAGAAATTCAACCTTAGCAGATAAATAGAATAAGAAACTTCTTTATGGATAGTTGAAGTAGAACAAAGTAAAAAGAAACTCAGAATCAGATCTAAGAACAGAAAGTTTTGAACGAGTCACTTAAAAGCTTTCCATTGGCTTTACACAAAGTACAAAACAGGGACAAGCAGCAATTTAGCTCTAGAGCAACTCAGCCAGAATGCATCAGCCAGCAAGTAAATTGAATAATCTGTTTTGCTGCTGTTATTTTCTATAGGTACATGCTTTCTAATTATAAGGATGAGAAATTCAAGTAGCAGTTGTATTAAAGAAATAGAATAAGGGTGCATCTGGAATTCCATTCACGTTCCCAGAAAGAGTGCAATAAAATGTCAGCCAGCGGTAAATCCACACATTTTTATGCAACTCCCTACTTATTTAGTCTGTTTCATAAATGCTTCCATTGCAGACAGCATGTCCATGCAGATAGCATATTTACCTTAACTTGTTACAGGCAACACTTCAGAAATCAGATCCAGTCCTTACCTATGCTAATTTTTAGTTTTCCAAGCAATCATGCAGCTACTCAAAATTTCTCCAAGAATTTGTTCTACAATTATGCTTGGAAAAGAACACAGGAATGACTAGCAGCTTATTATTCATATTATAAATTCTCCCTTAGTCAAAAGTATAAGGTAAACCCTCATCAAACCAGTGAAACTTATTCCTAAGAAATTCTTCAATACAATCCCACAGATCTTACATTTTTGTCTTGTATTTCTCAAGACAAATAGATTCCTTATTCTTTTACATCAGACAGCTCTCATGAATATGTAGTATAGTCAGCTTGTCTCCTTTGTTTCTTCCCAAGACTGGAATGCTTTTCGAATCAATCATTACTCAATTAATTTTTTTCTTCTTAGTGAATGGTAAACCCCAGCAGAGCTTCAGAATAGGGATCAGGACTTTAAGAAACTTCAGCACCTCCCTTAGCTGCTTGCAGTTCATAGCTATTAACATTATCATCACTCCCTTGGATTTTTTCAAAGTTTCTGGTAACTGCAGTTCTGTATCTTCACAAGTTAAGAGTAGGAAACCCAATTTCATATTAACTTATGCTCCCTTATGAACTTGGACATGAAACAGTAATGGCAGAGACATGAGGCATTTCCAGCAGTTCGTAGCCACGTAGGAGATATGAGTTTCTCATTCTGCTGTACATTCCAGGACATGCCTAACTGATGTCATTACTTCTGTTAATGACTATGAGAAGATGAAAAAATAAATAACACAACTGAATGTTTTAAGGCACTCAAAGTTGCATTTCATGACGCCATAGATTTAGATCTCTGCTTACAATGTTTTACAACAAAGCTTTTCCTTGGCCCTTTAATAGTGGACCAGAAATTCTTAACCAGGTCTCTTACAAACATTATAAACAGTAATGATATGAGTGAAGATTTGTTCTGAGAGATTACCAAACTGTTCTTTAACTTTTCAGCAAAAGATAGTTCTTCACAATAAGCAATTCAAAACTTCAGCACTTAATAAAATATTTTAATTTCCTTCACAAGGCTTTTATATGGATCTTTAATTCTCTTAGTGACTCACAAGATGCCAGGAATTATCCTTTCCAGAAGCACTTATAATTTAAAGAGTTCAGCCTTGCAGAGCTATTATTTATTGAGTCTTATCAGAGCCAGCAGCTCATATATTTTTTATGGAATGACAGTCTTCATTGTATAATGTGAAGCTGGTAGGTTCAACTGTTGAAAAACATTCTAATTTGCTTGGCTTGGAAAACTGATAACATGATAATCCTTCAGCTCTATTACATCTAGGATTTGGATGAAAACAAATTCACAGGATCAAGAATCTGTGAGTACATATGACTTTTCTTGGAATATCCAACTCGGACAGCGTTATTCGAGTTGGTTTTCAGTAGCCTGCTGTACAGCATGTCTTGCAACTCCAACTGCTCAAAGAACTCTCATGAAGGAGAACTAAGGTAAATAGTAATATCTCAAAATCCTGTACATGATCTTTTCATGTCAGAAAAAGATTAAATATTTTCCACGTGGGACATGTTAGCAGCACTTTGCTTTGTGTATAGAAGACACTCGGTTTCTGTCAGTCTTGAATCTTTTAGAAGTATTTAGATGGATAGATGATGGTATCATAGTGATTCAAGAAACTATGATAATTTTTGGCTCTTGACACTGAGAATTTACTTCATGGTTTTACCAATATTTGGGAATATTTAGTATCAGTAATAACTCTTTTATATTAATTTTTGCAATTTAAGTAATCTTATAGCATTTGGGTATTTTTTCATGTCTGTAATATTTTGTCATTTATGTAATTTAAACTTAAGTAAGCAAAGAATGCTTTATTTGTAATATGAGGAAGAAATATGCTACCAATTTAAAAGGTCTTCAAAGAACATTCTTATGAAGGTATTTAAAAATCTATGTCAAATGCCTTTACCATAAAATTTTGTTTGGCTTCTAAGAATAAAAGAATAAAATTTACTGTAATTCAGACGATCAAATTCACCCTTGATTTGGACGTAGTACACACTGGAAAACACAGAGCCAAAAAGAGGGAAATGTTACAACCAGCAGATATTCTGCCAACTTTGATGCATTCAAATATGTACTTTTTAGAGATATGTTTTTAACTTCTCTTCCAGGTTTTTCAATTTATCAAGATTCAAATGCAATATGCAGTTCGTTTTCTGCACATTGTTTAATTAATGAAAAATAGTTGCACTACTATTCATAATGAATTATTATAAGTAGTATTGCATACTATTCATAATGAATTATATGATTCATCATGAATCATAATGAAGCCTTTTTTGCCAGCTTACATTGATGGTTTTCTTATCTGATGAACATACTTTTTTTTTTCTGCTGTAATTCTGATATATTAGTAGGATTACATATAGTTTTAATTTCATATCATAATTCAAAAAGATGTCCATGTAGTTAGATCAATTATGTTTAAGAATCTGGAATACATCTTATGTAATTATATGTCCTTATTTGCAAACAGTAATAACATAAGAGCTATTAGCTTAATGTATTTTAATCTTATCTCTTATCAAAGATCTTTGCTTTTAAGAAAGACGAGGATTCTGATGTTTTTCAGTAGGCAATATTTCACTGCTGCATCAACACCCAGCTGGCATCTCTCAAGTCGACTGAGCCAGTTGTACACACATCCAATACAGCACAGCTGCACATGATACCAGCTCACACCTTTTCACTCAGTGACATGGAGAGGGGACGTGTACCCCACCAACTCTGGGAGCAGGCTGGCCATAACTTCTGTAAAGAAACTGAATCACTAGAGAGTGGTTCCAGGATCAAAAACTGTCCTAAAGGCTCACAGCCGCCTTTGAATATTATGAATTCAAATGGAATTAATAAGCTACGGTGCCGCATACTTCAAAAAACAGAGACTTGAGCAGAAGTCTATACCAAGGCACATTAAAATTTTGTGATTAATTTTCATTATGAGATTTATGAGACTGAAAAAGATGATCCCCAATTTAGAGATGGAAAAATGGCAAATTTTATTCTTGTGAATGGAAATGAACTCTCATTGATTCTATAGGAGTATCAGTTCCCAAACTTATGTTAATAATTAAGACATAATAGTGTAGGAATAGTGAATCTTTTTCTTCAAGACGTGAACTGATATTTTATTTCTAAAAGCAGAGTTCCATCTGTCCATCTCTCGGTCCATCCATCCATCCTATCATCCCCTGATGGACCAGGAAATTAGATCATAAGAAAATTTAAAAGAAACAGGTCACTAGGAAGAGACCTGTGCTTTGAAATATTTAATAATAAGGTTTGTAAATATTCAGGAATTTTACTTTGTGAAACTGAGGCTGGTCCTATAACTGAAGAAAATTAGTTGCTGAAGTAGTGCTCAACTGGAACACATTTTCCAGTGTGATGTCATCAAAAGGAAACCCCATTCATGTCCTCTGGTTTCCTTGGAAGATGTTTGAGAACAATAGACAGATTTCACACCTAAAACACAGTCCTCATCTACTGTATATCATAAAATTAGATACATCCTTAGGTAGCACAATCGGGTTTAACAATGACAGAGTAGGAAAAAATGAGTCCATGGTAAGTCAGTGATAACTATGAGAGCTTCCATCCTTGAAAAAAAAGCATAATTCTAATATTTAGGGAGAGCATGGCTACTTCTGGTTTGAGTTTTGTTATCACTAAAGGCTAATAGCCTGATCCATATGAAATAAAAAATCCTTTATTGTAAAACACTGCTTTCGTAACCTGGAATTTTGGGGAGGTCAGAAAAAAAATTAGATTTAAATCTTAAAACATGGGCAACAAAGACATCTTTGTGGAGAGGGAAATGTGTCCAGAAAGTTACCAGATAGAAATGACTGGCTGCAGCAGGAAGACCTGAGTATCTTATTGTCTGAGTTCAGCAGAATGGATAAATCGATTGCTGCAGCCCTTTATGGTCAGTGTCACAGTTAAGCAAGAAATTAGTATGTGTCAGCTGTCCTTTAATGAAAAACGTGCAGTATCAGAGGGAGCTCTGCTTGCTCCCTAACTGGGGCCACATCTAGTACTGATATGAAAAACCACCACGATGCTGGATTCATTACACAGTATGAAATTGCTGCATATGGTTACTTTGCAAATGATGATGGAACTTGAACAGACTGCTTGTGGATTAACACCTGCTCTTATGACTTCACCATGAAACCTGATGAATTATTCCATGATGAGAATATACCTGGGAATTGCATTCCAAGGTGCGCAGGGGGAATAAAATAAAGGTATGAAGGATGATCTAGACACGAGTTAGCTGAGAGGCTTGTAAATCTTTGGAGCTCAATCTTATGATTCAATAATAAAATCAAGGTTATTTTTTAAGCAAGGGTAGTTTTCATATTGAAACTAAATCACTACAGAGAACCTATTATAAAATTTTCCTGTGTAAATTATGTGAATCTTAATTAATTCTATTCTTAGTACTAAATACATGATATTTTGGGAATATTCCTTCAGCACTCTGCACACAGTATAAGCAATTTTATGGAAAAAGAAGAGATGAAATCCTGAAAAATCTGTATAAATTAAAGTTGCGTGTATGATGCAATAAGTGCTGCAAGTATGCTACACTGTCTTAAGATGAAATGAAATCAAGTGGCAGGGTGCGTAAAGCTGCTTGATAGACAGTAGGTTATTGTGGCATAATTGACATCAGAATTTGGCCAATTTCACAAAATATGCAATCTCAGATGGGAAAGCTATCCACAACCTGACACCTCTTTTTGCATATTTTTCCATGAAAGATTTCCTTCTGAATCAGAAAGTGCACATTCCTTTAATGATTTTTAAAAGTGGTGTTTTCTGTGGTTTCTTACAATTCACTCAACACAATCTTTTGAAAGCACTGAGATACCTAAAGGAAAGTCATTCAATCAATGAGTAGATGAGTTATAAAAACTGTGTAGTGGGTTTGTTCAAATTTCTACCTTTTGTGAGATAAGAATGGGGAGGAATGCAAAGCAGGCACTAAACGTTAAAGAATATAATGAAGTTTATTACTAGAACTAAAAGTAAAAAGGAATAACAAGGAATTAAAGCAAAAAATCCCCTTTTTCCTCCAGCACCTCCCCCTTTTATCCAACTCACACAAAGGGTAACTGACTATGATCTTGGTCAATATAAACCTTCAGAACACTTCTCTTCCCCTCATCCTCCTCTCTCCTTTCACTTATAACATAAAGACACAAACCTGGAATTATTTCAGTGAGTTTACCACTCTAAAATAGTCTTTCATCAGTTAATTTAGGGAGAGGAGTCTCTTTTGCCCATGCTATGGAGCATTTCCACAAGAACAGTCTTCTCATGGCATCAACATCACAGCACAACAGCCACCCGGGATGGGTTTCTGTTGGCATGTGTGAGTCCCTTTCCTCGATTACAGGTTTCCTCACAACCGTTTTTGAGGGTTCACTTGTAGCTAATGGGTACAATTTTAAGGATGAGCAGTTCCATCTCTAAGATCATCTTCATTTCTAGGAACAGATTTTTCACCTCATCTATCCGTTTTAGCACAGGCACTTTCGCTCGTAGCTACGGTTAGAAAGCCCTTCCCCCGTGCTTATCATGAAATTACAAAGGAGCCTTTAATATATCATAGTCCATCACCAAGGCTTTACAAAAGAATATCAGCTTACTAGCATCTCCTCTATCTCTTCTCTCTGAGCTTCAGCTCTTGTTCTTCAGTGACTTAGGTGTCACTATTCATGGTGTCTATTCATGTGTCTTTGCCTTTCCATTTCCCTCTAACCTGGGAAAGGATTGGTATTTGCAGGTTTCATCTCTCTGAGGAACTTAGAGCACTGGAGGGGTTAATCTTCCCGTGCCGGGACCTTGCAAACTGGAACTTATCTTTCACTGGTGGTCACCTGATCTCTGCAGAGCGGCAGCTGGATGGAGTCTCTGCATGGTCCCATCCTCAGTCAGGGGGGCAGTTTCAGCCGTGCGGTTGCAGCTCTGGGGTGGTTTTCTCCCGGCCGGCCCAGCCCTGCGCTGCCACGCCAGGGACCAATGCGGCCGAGCCACAACGGAGCAGGGTCATGGCCCAGCCCGGCCCTGCCAGGCCGCATGGACTGCACTGGAGAAGGCCGCTTTAATGGAGCAGGAGCGGCTGAGATCTTGCCAAGCCATGCCGCGGGCTGTGGCTCAGCCCCCGCTGGGCCTAGCAGCCAGGGCCCAGCCTGGCCCACCGGGAGAGGCCGGCACACACGGAGCCACGGCCCCGCCAGGGCCGAGACAGAGAAGGGCCACGGCCCCGTTCCCCGCCAGCCGAGTGAGCCAGGCCCGACCAGGCCCAGCTTGGCCCCACAGGGTCGAGCTGGTCTGGCCCAAGTTACCTGGTCAGAGACTGGAAAAGCAAGAGAGCAATTCCCACCTTTTCTGTCTTTAAATGATGTCTTTACAGAGGTGTAACAGCTTCTGAGTGACTTAATAGATCTATCAATATCCAAATTAGTCACTTGATTGGTTCTATCAAGTTCTGGAGGAAGCTACAACAGCTCTTTGCAACAAACATCACTTCCTTGGCTGGTGGAATATTTGTTTTTCTCCTCAACTAAAACTGCAAGCTATGCTAACCCATGACAAACCGTCTGTTAATTACTGATCCATACATTAGTGTCATGTCAGCTACTTAAAACTGCACAGCCCTCTTAAAACCTAGGGAGCTATGATGTCTTTTACCAAGAGGCAAAGACAATTGCACATCCACCTCCACTGCTATCCGGCCACAAGTAGATTTTCTCACCAGTCTCCAAGTTTTCAGTTAGGTAACAAGCAGAAAAGCTTTGATTTAACTACACAGTGTCAGAATGTGGTCTGTCTCTTTCTACTGCTTTTAAGACACAATCTGTTAATTAAAAAAAAATAAAAGTAATAAATTGGAACTCAGCCTTTTCATTCTCCAATTATCTATTTTTAACTAAGTTAAAAATAAATCTATTTTCCAGCAGATTATATGTCGGCATTATTGGACAAATTACAAATTTTTTTTGCTGTTTATTCCAATAAAATATCTTTTGATATGAAAGTCCATATAATATGCAATTTCAAAGAAACAATGATACAAAAGTACATTAAATATGCTTTAGTTATAGAATAGCTTAACATTTTCTTATTACTCTTAACTTAATACAATCTTGTAAGGCTAGTTCTATTCTTAAGGAAATTTCAGGAGACACTGTGAGAATTTCCATATTACAAAAAGCAAACTTAGCTCCAATTCTTAGCACAGAATTCTTTAGAATACAATATTAACATTTATTCATAATGAAGAGTGAGAAAGCTGTTTAAAGCAGGTAATATTTTACTTGTGTGTTTAAAATATTCATTCCAAAATTGGTAAAATAACTCTCTGCAGATCTGAATTCATAAAAATGTGAAAAGCTTTTCTTCAGGCCTCTGCCATACTTAACCATTACAGGAACTTTGAGCGCTGTCTTCTAAATCAAGACTTGTGCGCTTGCCTTTGCTGGCTATTCATTCCAGTTTCTCAAAAACCGTGCTCAGCTTCCAGATTTACAAGCCTGAGAAATAATGAAAGCTACAAACATTTAGGGCAGGAATAAAACATAGATCAAGTTCAAACACACTAGTCAGCTCAACCTAAAGCAGCCCTATCAGCTTAAAATAAAGTTGATATGACCCTATCAGTCATATGAACTTCCAGCATAAATTTGATCACAAGTCACAATGATTCAGATGTTTAAATCAGATTATTTTCCTCTGGTTTATAAAATCTCTGCTGTGCTATGGATGTCTTCTTCATTTCAAAAATCATGATCTGTTCCATCATCATGGGGAGACTGCTGTCACTGCATATTATTTTGACTGTGATATATCTTACTGACAACATCACCTCCTTTTGATTTACATTGACAGGACCTAAAATACATAAGTGGGATATTCTCCAAGGCATATAATCAATTGCATCTGCTGCATTTCTGGTATTTCCTTTGCCCTGTTTATACCATTACCGTCTCTGCTGAAGCTGTATTATTACTATAAACGTTTCCAGAAAACACATGTTGGCATCAGCTCACAGCACTGTTTCTACAGCACTAACAATTTAAAACTTCAAAGGAATCTCAGAAGTGTTACTACTTTATTGTTCTAATACTCAAGTTATTGTGATAAATAAGGTGATGAAACATACACATCAAAATCTTCTGTAGTATATTCTTGGTTAGTGCAACACAAGGTAATAATGACATGGCATTTTCAAGACTAATTTTAAAAGTCCTATTTTCTCAGAAAAATGGTAATTAAGTATTTTTTACAAGAGAAAAATAAATAGTGCTCAAGTACTAAAATCAGCTAACTTCTGGGAGAATGCTGGTGTAAAAGTCAATATCCTCAAAAACTGTTTGGGATAATATGACTAACAACAAGAGAAAAAATTATTTTATTTTCAAGGAAGTATGTGTATGTGCATTAAGTCAATTGTGTATTTTCTGACATAAATATTCACATGTTGTTAAATAGCACAGTTGAAAATGAAAGGTCTATGTTAAAGATGGAGAGTAGAGAATGAGCTTGGAAAAAAATCTGATAAACTACAGGGAGCCAAACAGTGGAGAGGAAAATCTATGAATAGTTTAAATTAAACAGCATGGTCTGACATAATTTTGATAAATGTATCAGTCTGAGTATTCTAAAATACCTTAATTTTTGTCAATATGCTTATCTTAGGCACAGAATGACTTATGAAGACTATCTGATATAAGTACCATCAACCTGTTTAACTATGGTATAGACTCGTAATTGTTCCAAATGGTTATAAACAAAAAAAAAAATAAAAAATAAAAAAATTAACATCTAATGTGTTCAGGTGAAGAAAGGGAACAGTCAGTGCAACCATTTTCTTTAAGGCAGCTGAAGAAATGCTTTGCTGAATCAAGCTAAAAGTCTCTTTCAAAGTGAAATTCTAAAGGAAAATGATCGCATTTTATGAAGAGATCTAATGAGGAACTTGTTGAAGTTTATCATTGCCAGTGGTATCAGGGGCACTGAAGGCTAATGAAGAGCTAAAAGCATTTATGAGCTGACTACAACTCACTCATGATAGTACCAAACATGCCATAAACTCAGGTCTATACTAAACTCCATATGTGTGTGGCCTGAGAAAGTTCAACACATTAAACCTGTTGTGCTGAATAATGTACATAATTTGTATTTCTTACAAATAGACTGGTCTACCAAGATGAGCGAGGATTCCTTTAGACTAATAATAAGTCTGTATTAAACTTAATTAAAATTAAATGCCAGAAATTGTTTAAATATCCCTTAATTGACAATTTAGCTAATCTTTAAGAAGGAAATTAATTTTTAAAAATCCCATATATGCTATCATTGTATTAAAAAAAGCAGGGACGTCAGTTTTTTCAAGGTAGAAGTACATATTAGTACAATTAGGACAATTAGTACCTTTTGGATTCTGTGTTTAAATCTGGTCTCTTTTCTTGAACTCTTTATTGAGATTATGTCAATTATGTAAAAATTGCTTTATTGGGCTTATTTAGAGCTCATTTCCATGTAAGAATGAAGGAACTGGGGGAACTGTCAAACAGCAGTAGTCATTCTGAAATCTGAAATTAGGTAATTTCAAGGCCTGATATACCATATAAATGAAATTAACATCAAAATATAGTGGCTCCATGGACAGAGTCATCTTAATCCAGTAAGGATTTTTGTGTCATCTAATTCCCTACTGACGAAATACAACTGCCTGACCAAATCATTTAGCACTTCTCAATGTTAAAGTTTAAGATGCTGTTGTAGAGGATACCATTGTATTAAATAATGCATTTCTTATAAATAGCAAAGGATTGCTTTATATGTTCATTTTCTTCCAAAGTTATAAAACAATCTCATTTATTAAATCACTTAAACTATACTTTTGAGTTATTCATATAAAAGGTGTGTTGTATTTATATACAAGTGTTTGGGGTTTTTTTCCTTTACATGTTTTAATGGTGCAAAATTTGAGTTGTTAACAATTCATATTAGTATAGTCTAGGTATGTATATCAGGTAAATATTCTCTTACAAAACTGATCTGGGCTATTTCAAAATTATTTTCTTAATCTTGTTTTAAGTCAAAAAGAGTTCGATTTTAAAATGAACAAAAGTAGTTGCTTGCTTCAAATACATCACTACTGTTTAAGCTACAGTAATGTATAAGTGGTAACTTTCAAAATTCAGAAGACTTTTTATTCCTAGCTCAGTTACACCAGTGAATGATGCCACAATCGAAGTATCAGTTCTTGTAGTCAAATGCAGGCTCCTGCCTAAAGAGAATCAGTGATCAAAGTAGCAAAGTAGCTCACTCTGGGAACACTATGTTCAGAGCAGATCTGTTACTGTATCACCTTTTTCTGTAAGTGTGAAGGTATTAGTTACGAGTTTTTAGTCCTACTCTTCCTTAGAATTAACACAAGGATGGTTTAGAGTCCTGTTCAGACTAAATCTTATCCCAGATAAATACAAAATGTCAAAATATGTGTTTGCCCTCAAAAGGTAGAGAGATAGAGGAACAACTCTGAAAATGAGTGTATATAAACTCTATAAAAGATACTAGGAGCTTCTATGAGGCATTTCTTAGTATGTCATACAGCAATAAATGTGATCCCATCTCCTCTTCATAATACAATTCATCTTCAGCTTTCAGTATCTTCAATTCTTAATTTTGCAAGCATTTTTTTCCCTGAGGTTTTTTTTTCCCCCCCTAGGGTTTTTATAGAAGTCTCTATAAAATCTCTCAAAAGATCTCATTCTTACATCCTTCAATACTTTCACTTCAAAAGTAACTGAAATGTAGTTCAAATATGAGTTGGGTGCTGGAAAATAATAGGAAGAACATTTTGTCTACATCATCCCTAGAATTCTGGAACATTTCAAGGAAATGTAAAAATACAGTAACATATTGCAAGAAGAATAGAGAAAGAAGATGACATTTTCACATTACAAGAAGCTTGGTTTTCCTCTGGAGGACATACATTTTCCTTAACTCCTAGAATAATATAGGTGCTTTTAGGAGGTGTCCACAGAAATGGTTTCTGCCACTCATTTTCCCTGGCTGTCTGAAAACCAGGCTTTCCAGATTTCAGGAAAATGTTGCTGACATTTAAAAGCCTCCTCTAAGAAAACAAATATAGTCAAGGATGAATCAATTATAGATACATTATAGGATCCACTAAATAAAAGCCTTACAATAAATCATAGAATCACAGAATCATAGAATATCCTGAGTTGGAAGGGACCCATAAGAATCATCCAAGTTCAACTCCTGAAAAAACCCCAACCATCATTGGTAGAACAGCCTAGCAGCACTAGGCTGACAACTCACCCACACTGACAGCCACAAAAGGATGCATGGTAGGTGGAGTATCTACTAAATCAAACATCTTACATTTTCCCTGCATTTCCTTTCCTCATTGCTCCGAGGTCATGAAAGTAGATAACTGACTTTAAAATCGTATTTCAAATAGGGAAATTTAAATTATTTGTCTGTGATTTTCCCTACCTTTCACAGATTCAACTCAAATTTCAATTCAAATTGTGCAAACATCAAGTTAAAATTTTTACAGTGGCTTTGCTATCAGCTATGCATATTTTTGTATCTTGATTGGCAGGCCTATACTTACAACACTTAACTAAAGATTATATTTTAAAGTGGTTATTAAACTTTCCATACAACTTGTCTAGTGTTCTGCAGGGTTTTTTACATTACAAATATTCAGAAAATTATTTCTTGATGGGGAAATATCTTTTGAGAACTACCTGAGTGCAATTTCTGCAAAAAGTAGAGTAGAATATAAATTACATACTTCATTTAGTAACAAAAAGAGTCTTAGTTAGGTAGTCAGTTATCCATTACATATTATAGCTATAGTATTTTTGATACTTAGTTGGTTAACAATTGCTCCAGGAGAATTAACTTCCAGTCTAGAGCAGAGAAATGGCCAGTAAAATCTTGTTTTGATGACAAAAGCGCACTGTTTCTCTGAAAGAACAAGTGGGAGACAAGTTTCACGCTGCTTTATTAGCCACTTAAGGATAGATATGGACAGTCTTTTAAATGAGAAATTGCAGCATTGCTCCTACATATCAAGGTTTTAGTAGTGCCAACTGTAAGCCTAAAAGGAATCTCCAGTGGTCTGAATTCTTCTGTATATATCATATATATATATATATATATATAAACACACATACATACATACATACATACATACATATATATATATATATATATATACACTAGCAGATAAGCCCATAGGTAGGTCTCAGCATCTTATTATAGGTGCTTTTAGGAGCAGACAGCCACCCCAGCATGTCCTGGATTGCTCTACCTAAGGCTGTTGTTAAGGAGGTTTTTGGCTTTACTTTCTCTTCATATATGACATGTTAGGACATTTTAATATACAGAAAAGATTTTAAATACTTGAGAAAGGATTTATGCCACTCAATGTCCGATGAACATACAAACTACTACAGTTTGTTGTGTAGAATAGACCTCTGGAGCAATGCTAATTCAGATGGAGGTGCATTATAAGGACAAATCTGATGATAAAACTTAATTTTGTTTTCAAAATACAGTTTAACTTCACAGGTTTTCTGTGAAGCTTATTCTTACTGAATATTTAAATGTCCAAAACCAGTTCTTCCAGAAACATAGGGCTTCCAGATGGAGCATTAATGTATAAGTAAATACATTTTAAATTGAAAACAAAGATGTTTAATTGAACTCGTAAAAGGTTCCTGAGCCTGGAGAGAGATGTAAAAAATCAAACAGAAAGTCAGCTCACCAGGCAGGTTCTTCTAATCTTGCGAGGTATTAATCATGTCCCTTGCAATGAGAAAATTCTATTAACTATTGCATTTAAAATGATGAGCAAAAAGATTGAAAAGAGCTTATTTTAACAACTATATTGTATTCAAAGCTTTTAATGGAACAATTGGATTCAATACAACATGACATAAAACACATTTGCTATATATACATAAGTATATAGAAGCTCAGTATTTGGGTGACTGGATATACATTTGGACATGTATTTTGGCAGTCTGGCTGTGTGTTTCTTTTCATTCATAAAGTGACTGTTTCCCTCCACTACAGCTCTAATAATTGAGCAATAGTCTCACAGTGAAAAGATATTTATACACTGGAAACATCATACTCTGTGAAAGAACCAAGATAAATAGCCAGTCAAGATCATTTATGTCTCAGCTTGCCAAACTTTCTGCAACTGAAACATTCCTGAATGGTATCTAAACTGCTACATTTACCTTGCAGCCAAAAGTACAACCTAAATTAGAGACCAGACCCTCCATATTTTAAGTACTTCATTAAATTTTTGGATTCTGTGTCCATGACAAAGCCAAACATCATTAATGTTAGCCACTTAAGGCAATTCGGCTATATTATAACCTGTGTTCACCACCTAAATGATGTGAAGGATTCAATTTCATTCAGGAGACTCAGGAGCCTTCTGCTCCTCACTTTGCACAGGATTCAGAAGGATCCTGATTTCAGACATCATGTAGCAAACCAGTTTTACTAGCAATAACTAACTAGTAATTTTCCCCACTGAAAAGTGCTGAAAACAAAGTTGCAAGTACTGCAAGACAACACTCCGCACTCTTGCAACAATTGCACACATATACATCTGAGTTTCATGTCACTGACAGCCCATTAGAGCAAGCTTTCTGTGGAAATTTTATGTCTCCTTTCCCTCCCCAATACTGTACACTATTCAAATATCAAATAGTTTTTGGCAAAGTAAACTGGTAGGAAGGGATACTGTACTCCTGATGTTTTGTTTGAGTACATTACCCAGTCATTCTCTGCAATGCCATTTCTCTCTTTTCCATAGGTACAGAAACAAATTCAATGAACTGTCAGGCTCTGAATTGTAGCTCCTGCTTAAATGGTAAGAAATATTTTGTGCTTGTCTCATTGAGAATAATCACTAGAATGAAGCCAAACAACCTCATGCAATATATGTGTTTCAGCGACTTTGATATTTTTTACAATATACCTCTTGTATATATTGGACTTTTTATTTCTTTTTTTTTTTTTTGGTTTTGTTAGGCTATTGAGTGAGAGGCACTTCGAATGAGAAACTTACAATGACAGCTCAAATTAAGTTTTCCAGTTATGAATTTAACCAGATGGCTATTGGACACTACTATCAGTAAATACTAACTGATTGTTAAAAACAAATTCAGACATGATTAGCTGTGTAATATATACATCTATATTGTATTACTGTAAAAGCTCTGTTTTACTGGGTTTTACTAACCAAGTGCTATTTCAACTGCTTATAAAATCCAACTACGCTGTTAAATCTGGTTCTTTAGCCTGAATGTGATGGATTATGTATTATTCAGTTACTATTTGTGACTGCTGTATGTTGCCTGTATGCTGAGATTGTTATCATATGGCTGTGTTTTGCTACTGGCAGAGCTGGATGGTCAGTGTCTTCCTGGCTGTGCATCAGTGAACTCACACTGCACTGAAAACCAATAAGAGAAATACACAGTGCACAACAGTCCTGTAAGTCCTCATCATACAGCAAAGGCAGCCTTTAGTCTTTTGTAAAAAATAAGTCAATGACTGATAGCCCCACCTTCAAGGCAACTCAAATTTAAATTTTGACCCATGGATTCAGAGAACTATTAAGGTTGGAAGGCACATCTGGAGATTGTTCTGTCCAACCACTCTGCTCAAAGCAGAGGCAGTATATAACGTCTTTTAATACCAGCTACATTAATGAACTTTGACATCCAAGGCTGCTTCTTTGAATGAGACAACCTAAAACCAAAAGGATCCCCTGCCATTAAAAAGTCTTGCCAAAAAAGACCATTGAAAAGATGCTTTTCAGATAAGCAGATGTTTTCTGCCCGACCCAATCTATTATACTCTGATAAAAAACAAAGAACTGTTGTCCTTCCTTTTTGAACTTCAAAACCCATAAATTTCTTCAAGAAGAGTACCAAATTTCTATTTAAAAGGGCTCTTGCACATGACTGTGTTATTACATGAGATTTACCCTGCCTTGACCGAACAAGACTGTCTCAGGGAAAGAGGTTTCAGCTAACACATTATAGTTCAAGCTGGAGTACGTGCACAGTTAGCAACAAATGCTCAGCTGATCAGTAGTATGTTCATAAGTAGTTTTGGTTCATGTCTGAGCCACAACAGAGAGATAAAGGAAATCCAGCGACCACTGCCATTGGAAGGAGTGTTTATTGTGAATCTGTGCTGTTACTACCCCATGCAAAGTATTCCAGATCACCAAAATGAGTCCAGAGTTTCCAGGTGCTTTTTTCTTTCAGTAGAAAGTGTTCATTCTTAGTTTATAGAACTAAGTCATTACTAAAATCATGATGACTTGGGACCATCAGTACAAATGCTTACACACAGTTAAAAGTGTGCCTACGGAAAATGCCTGCATAACTACTTGCTAGATTTAAGCTTTGAGTGTGAGGAAAATACATGAACAATAACTGAATCTCACACATTTCCATTTTTAGTCTGGAGCTCCCCATCTCAGTCTATTCGGAGAGGTTTCATATTTTATTGCCATGGCAGTAAAAACAATGACCCAATAGCAAGGCCCCATCCAGCCAATGAAAATTCCAAAACCTAAAAGGCTGATCCAGTAAGGTATTTAAACCCATGTGATTCCTTAGTACAGAAGTAGTCCCATTGAAGTAAACTAGAACTGTTTCTTTGCTTGAAATAATGCCTTCTCTTAGGTCCCAGTATTCTGCCAAAGTGGGACCTGAGAGAAAGTGTCTCATAGAAAAGAAAACAGCTATAATTCCTGTTTTCTGCTGGGGACTATCAATTTCTTCCCCTAAGTTTTCACATCTGGGCTTAGACTTCCTTGCTTAAATAACTCAACTGGCATTAGGCACACATAGACTTTCCTTTTTTTAAGAAAGTGGCTAAGTTGGGGAACACAAAACTTACAATGACATTAAAACAGCACAGCTGAAGACCAAAAAGAAGGTTTTCCAAAGAATTCTGAGGAAACTCTCCAAATTATTTGTGTTCCAGTAATCCCCTGCATGCAACAGATCATTCGGCATAGTTAAGATGAAGAAATTCAAAGAGCCAGTGAGTTCCAAGTGTTCATAATTAATTAAAACCAAATCATTTACCAAAAATTTCTGGGGAAGCTTTCCCTGATGGCACAGTACATTCCCTGACTACACCTTCAGTATACATTTTCATTCAGAAAAAATGAGTTATTTCATGTGATCAGATGGCATCCTTGTTCAAACCTTGCTCTGTAATGCTAGATATCTTAAGGGAATTTAAGCACTAACAACATAACATCCTTCAAGTTGTTTCTCTGCTCTTTCATCAGTAAAAACAAGTCAGCATATAGGGATGCATACTGCTTGTAACTTAGTATACATGGGAAATTTATTTTTTCATTCTTGCTAATGTATTATGCTGTTAGGTGACATTGGACTTGACTTTGCCTTTTGCCCTGCTTACAGCCTTCAGACAATACTGAATTATTGCTGGGTGTCTAATTAATACCACACTTTCGCAGAGGGAGTTTTATGACTCATCTAGACCATAAAATCATTGCTATTAGAAGACTTACCCTATACTGTTTTGTCAGAAAATTCTGATTTATATGTCATCTACTGAAATTTAGTGAATTCAATCTGCTTCTAGTTTTAGCACAAACAGGGAAATGCATCTTGTTTTCACATCCCGTCCCTCTAATAACACTCTTCCAAGACAATAAATATCCACTACATCCTTGTACACAACCTAGCATAAATAGAATAAAATCAAATAAGTGTGCTTATGACACCACAATGTTTGTAACGAAGGGGTTTTGAAGGCCCTCAGTCCTGGGAAGATAATTATATAATTTGATGGGGTCCACAGTAGCTATAACCTGATTAGAGAACTCATAACATTAGTGCTGACCATGATCTGTGAATATGACCAAATGATGAATATGTATAATGCAAATTGTTGAAAAAATATTTCAGACGAATATTTAGCAACTGTTATTTAACAGTTTATTTAAACTTCCTTCTTTCCTTAATGATTAATTTAACCTGTAAGGTTTTTTACAGTAGTGTTCATGAATGATGTGGAAAACAGATTGGTTTATAGTTTGAAAAGTATAGATGAAACAGTAGCTAGTGAGCTATAGGAAATTGAATTTTTTTTCAGTAAATGTAAATACATTAAAACTAGGAAATAGAGAGCCTTTAACTTCTACTTTGTCATTCACCTTTAGAACTATTTAATGATTTTTATTTGTTTAAACAAAATAAAATATGAATGTACTTAAATTATTTTTTTAATAAAATATACCAACAACATTTTTTTAAAGTATCTGGTAAAAAAGAATTTAAAAGATACCTTATGTCAATGTTTCTGTTTTGCTTAGGGTAAAAAAAAAAAACCTTCTAAAACTTCCCTCTGGTAGTATCACCTGTTAATTGACCACAAAAATTTCAGTGGTACATCTGATGATGAAACATGGTTTAAATCCGTGTGACTTTCAGAGGCCCATTAAATTTTGGACATTTAAAAATAAACATCTTAAAGCCACATCCCCAGTTTAGGGGATTGCAAGTCCTTCCAGGGACTTTGTTTCCTTCTATTTTATCCATTTCAGGAGAGAAGACCCATCCCTGGTCCCAGTAAATTCTCTGGACCTGGAACCCTGCTGGTTCTGGTCTCTGAAAGTGATTTCTGTCTCTGTCTCTGTCTCACTCAGCCTCACCCACCGCCCTCCCTGCCTTCCTCCTTCTCTAGTTATTCCCTCTCTTAATATGTATTAACTCACTCTTTGTGTATCATATTCACGTGCAAACTGGATACATATTAATGATTAGTCCTGACTCTAAAGGGCAGTATTTTATAGCAAGGCACCAAGTAGGCAATAAGATATTCACTACCTTCTCAAGACAGCAAAGTCATACTAATAAGCCAGATTTAAAGTCAAAAATGACGTCTTTGTTCAAGGGTACCCCACATATAATCTTATCTAAATTCAAAATGTAACAAAACAGCTCAATCATCAAAACTTGAGTGAAAAGCTGTGCAGTATGTATCTTACTGCTCTTGAAAATTGACACCTCCAGGGCAGGATCAGATTTTTCCTACTACTGCTTCCCAAGACTTTTTTCCAGTGCAAGATTTCCTTCGAAGACTTAAGTAGCTTTCAAGTGACAAACTACATGCTTTTGAAAGATGTCAGCAGCCTGGTTGGAAAAGACAGGGTGGCAGAGTCTGATGAAGTCAATGCATTTTACTTACAGAAGTTGTGCCTCGGTGATCAATAACCATATGGAACAGAAAGATGGTTTTATTCTCCCTTTGACATGGTGCCAGCTCCATTGCCTAAGGAATTTTTTCACTGTCAAACATGTTTTGTTCTAGTATCTATAGCCAGTATAACAGCGACATAATGTTTTATATTCAGAGGTGCCAGCTGTGCTTTCACATTTGATTTGCATTTATTCCATCAAAATGTCTATATTCTAATATGCTGTAGCACCTGGCTTTAAATCACTGGCAGCAAAATAAACCTGCTGAATAACAAGTTCAGACTCAAAAAGGAGATATCAGAATGTGGTTTTACTGCTGAGTTTCATTTTCTAGAACTCAATCTTCACAACAGAACCTCAAATATTGTGGCAAAGGTTATTATTATTCTCAAACTGTTTAGTAAATACAGCTACTTGTAGAGGCTAGAGGTAAAATAAGCAATACTGCTGAAAAGTACACATTTCCTTCTCTTCTCCACTTAGATTTAAAAAAGAAGGTGTAAATGTGGATGCGGTATGGCATAAAGAAAAGCCCACACGTATCTGGTTGTCACTCTGACATTCACTAACCTTTATGTCAGGAAGATCTGGTTTGGATTTGAGATTTTTAAAATTATTAGTCTGTGTTTATTTTCCTCTTGTAACAGCAGTTTTTCTTTCAGATTTTCATATTAAGTTTCTGGACTTATGACTAAATGTTACCATCTTACCCTGCTCAACTCTTTGCATACTAACAGCTGAGCTGACACAGCTGACCTGCCCTGGCTGGAAGATAAAATGCATTAGCTCAGGATGAGGAGAGCTAAAAGTGTGACTGGTCAGCGAGACTGTCCACTTGTTCAGTAGCTCTGAGTTCCATTTAGCTATATGTCTCTATCTTTAAAATATGTCTCTGCTGCAGACCACCAGACACAGAGGTGTGGGTTTGGTAGTGTTAAGTTCATGAAGCAAAAGCTAAGTAGGTGTGATTGTTTGTGAAAGGGAATAATTCTAGAGAAAGAGTAGGTTGTTTCACTAAAATGGAAATATAGATGAAATGTGAATTTCCTGACAGATTTAACAGGAAGCCCTGGGTTGCTTTTCAGTTTTAGTTCATTAGGACAAAAGTCTTAGAACCTGATCTACTGATGTTTTAGCTAAGAAAACAGAGCTTAAAAAACTCTGCCAGAAGTGGTAATTATGTCTATACAGACATGTCTTTAACCAAATGAGTTCAAATTTACCCTTCATGTGGGATCAAGTAACAAACACCTCATTTATCACTGTCCAGATCTTCATGTTAAGCCCTTATTTCCTTTTATGTTTCTTTCCCCATTACAAACTAATGACAGGTTTTTCTTAAATACTGGCTATATAATATATATATAAATGTAAAAGAATAAATCATTAAAAAGTGAGCAATTTGCAACATAGTTCTTTCTACTTGGAATCCAGCAGTGTAAAACTCTCATTTCCAAGTACTGTAACTTACTACCTGGACAAAATGGACTTTGAGAGGTAGGAACCAGAATTTTTAAGTGTTTTTACCAACTTCGTGGGCCAACACTGGGTCAAGGGGCCAGAGAGGATTATTATTTATACAAACTTTAATTTAGTCCCCTGTGTTAAACCAGTGCTCTAGGGATAAAGTGTTGTCAAACAGTAGCTCACCAGTTAGAAGAAATAGATTATTTCCCAGTCCAGAAGCAGAAGAAGACTCAACTGCTGTGAAAATGGCCTTATCCTGTATCCTGACTTTTTTGGTCCTTTTTTAAATTTGGTTATTCAGGCCCTTCCTCTTTCTTGGTCAAAAAGCCCAGAAGACACACCCCCCAAGTTTCAGTTTTAATTACTTAGAAATATCATTCTTCTGGAAAAGAGATAGAATTATCAAATCACTTAAAATTTTGATAAGATTTTAAGGTATTAATGCATGTGAAGATTTGGAGAAGGGCAAAAACATGGATGTTGCAATCTCTCAGGTTGGGAGAGATTTTTTACTTTTAGACAAGTACCAATCTCTTACTAATATTTTTGCAACACCGTCACTCATAAAAGGATTTCTGTTTTGGATATGACTCTAAAGGAATGCTCGAAAACTTCAAGTGGAAATTCTTTTGTTTGCCAGAGCGTCACAAAAATAAGGCAGTGAGATGCATGGAAAGAAGCTGCTTTATAGCTTTGTTTTTTCCTCATGGAACATAACAGAAGGAAATGTCAGGGCTTTCACAAGGAAACAGTTGATAGGCAGGTGCTAAAATAATCCAACGAAATTGAATTTGACTTGGGCAATTATAGCGTGGACAGTGCGTGTACGTGTGTGCATGTATGGGTTTTCATAAATTGTTTGGCATGCTTAGTGATTAGAAAAAGGCACCCAAAGTTAATACATGATTTGGTACAAAAGAACACAAAACCTGATAAAACTATGTAGCAACAACACAGTATATTTTTCTTCAAAGCCCAAGTTAGTTCACTTGTTTGATAAAACTATATTGCAGGGTGTTACTCCTGATCTATTTTGATTTTTATCCTGTTGACCATGTAATGTTAATTTTATGCTTAGTGAAAACAAGGACATGTTTTCCAGGATATAAAGATTTTTTATTTTTTAATTTATTGTTATAGAAAATAATCTCGGGAAGCCACAGGAGCCCCATTTCTGCTTATAATTATTTAGGGCCTAAAAATATTCTAGAGATCTTTAGGGAGTTAAGAGAGTCTACTCACATTTTCTCAATACCAGTATAATTCTTGAGTTTGGTTTATGCTCAGTTTTTTGAAAATCATCTTCATGCACTGAGAATAAACAGGAGAAAATGGGATTTTTTTTTCAAATGTGCATACAGCTAGATATTTCTCCTGGGTGACACTGTGAATTTGAAGCTTCTGCAGTTTTACTTTGGTATTTTCTCTAGGGTCCACAGAGAAATGTGGAAGGGTCTGTGCCAAATATCCTGAATACTGAAACTTTTTGTGAAGGTGTCCTGTCAGTAGCTTTAAACCATTTTGCTATTATTTTTGAGGGAGACAATTACATAGAGGCATTCCAGCTAGTGTAGGCTATCTGTTCAAAGTTTCTCATTATACAACAGAGTTACAGAGGGGGATATCAAAATCAGTGAACCCATCCATCTAATATTTCTCTCCTACTGAAATAATAATCTTAGTCAACATGAGCACTTTTTTACTAACTTTGGAAAATTGTTGGGGTTTTTGTACTACAATTATAGACATGTAATATTAAAGGTTACATTAAAGTAATATTAAAATTGCATACTGAAGTAGGAAAAATATGCTTTAAAAATTAAGGAAGCGAGAGTTAAAGGTCCCAACCTATAAATAAAAAAAAGAAGATAACTAGAAATTCTTGTCCAACACACCTAGCTACAATAAAGTGACCACTTGTATGAAAACAAGTCATTTGATGAGAAGATGTGCACTACTTCCATTGGTGTGTGTGCATTTCTGAACCCTGGAAAATGCAAACAACCTTCCCCAGTATCCAACAGCCTTAAACTTGATGGAAACCTTCTTATCTTCATGACTTTTGATGCCTCACTTCTCACTCTTCACACCAAATGTATAAAAGAACTAAAAGCAGTCGCTTAAAGGAAGGAATTAAGTTTATAGGTATACTTTTACTGTGGATACTTATTAATCTTTATATTTTACAGTTCTCAGAATGGGTTGTCAATCTTTTTCCTTAGACTAATTTTCTAGGTTGAGAGTGGGGTTTTGTTTTCTTTTCTTTTGCTGCTGCACGTTACCTTACATGACTTCTTGGATTTAATTTGTGCAGCACAGGAATAACTCTTACCTTATTCTCTCTCTTGTTAACTGTGGAAATACTCTCACAGAGGTGAAACTGGGTGCCATTTCCTGAACAACAGAATGAGATGGACTGGACCCAAAAACATACTTCAGCCTTTAGACATCAATTTGGCAAGATCTGTAAATATGGAAGATGGAACACATCAGTCGCTAACACCCAATCTACACATTCATGCGAATCTACAGCTGGTGTAATTTAGATAAGCACAGTGCAATTAGCAGAGCTGGAATTTAGGTAGAACAATGGAGTTATCCCTCTTCCTCTGGAAAATATCATCAAGAGACTATTTTTAATGACAAGTAATTAATATCTTGATTAAACTCTTCCGTGAAAAAATCCAACTCCAACATCATGGACAATTATGCAGGAACATTAATTTAATTAATATTGACAAACACGGAAGAATATCATCTATTAAAATGCCACCATTGCCTGTTTTAAAATCTGAAAATATCCTATTTTATCGAGATATATTTTGTACAACTGACGCTCAAGGAGTAGATTCTGAAATGTGCTTTTTTATCTGCCTAAAGATAATAGAAGCCTTTTGTTGAAGGATAATTTATGGTTTATGTCCTAACACTCATATTTAAAGGGGGGAAAAAAGCAGTTTACAAGTGCACATAAAATAGAACCTATTTGATATACACCCCTCAATTCCGAGTAGGAACACTATCCTGTTACTTCCTTAAGCAATAAACTACCTTTTTCATCTACTGTTGATTCACATCGTTCAAAGCAGAATAGCTTCCAAAACAACCTATGCCTTTCAAAGGGAAAAAAAGGTCACTTTAGACCTGCCCAATCACAGGAACACATCCTGTCAACAGCTCTGCAACAAGATCCAGCAGATAGATGGTGTGTAAAGAATACTAATCAGGTTTCTGTATAAACAAAGTGCATCCTACGCTTCAGTTTCTAGAAGCTTATTGTCCAAACATTTCACTAAAACAATAACTGCCTTTTAAAAAGTCCTTCTGCACAACACCACTGACTATCAAAGTGTCTGGGGTAAAAGATAAGCTTACAAGTTAACTTTCATGATGTGTTTTTGCAAGTACCAACTCTTTTGCTGCGATCAAGCAATTGCTCAATTTGTGCAACTTCAGTGATTTCACATTCAGGGCATCTGAGATTCTGCCATTCTAATATTTTAGTAGGAGAGGTGGTATTTGCATGGTTGTGGGGAAGGAGAATCACTTCTGTGGTCTGTGTGAGGGTATTTAAAATATTAAGGTAGAGTACAATAAAAATATTAGAAGCAAGGGCTGCACACTTTCCTCTTGCACATCTCATTTCTCTAAAGCATAGAACAAAGGATGCTGAACACATTTACAGCACAAACCACTTGCTGAGTTGTTGAATACCTAATATCAAACCAGCAGTAGCAAATGCAGTAAATTCCTCTGAGGCAGCACTTTGGTGCACAGATTCAGCAGCAGGAGGTCCAGTGTGTCCACTCTAAATTCTGAGCTCTCTAAGTCCAAAAGGCATGCAGTCTAAGGCATACAAATTACAGGTCAAAGTAGAACTGTGAAATTTCAAGGCTTCTTGTTTAAATGTTGACCTAGAGAAGCAGACAGATATTAAACGGTGTTTGGTTTGTATTTTGTCTGATTACTTTTTAAGCTATAAATTACAGTCTGCAAGGCGAAAAAGTTTTCTGCAGAACAGAGTGAGGATGCTGTGTTTCAGAAAGCAAAGAGAGGAATATGAAAGGGCAAACAGTCCCAAATTCTCTGTCCACACGAACTAAATGCTGTATGGATTCTTGGTCAGGGAAGGATAAACCAGAAGACCCTCAAATCCCAGAATCCTTCTGCAAGAGCTGTTAAACCTGAACTTTCTCTATCTCCATAAACTTAAAATTTAATTCCAGATTTTGATCTTCTTGCTAATTCTTTCTAGCAGTAGTCTAAAGAGAAGACTAGTAGGGAAGGAGAGAGGGTGCTTGACAGTCTTTGAGACAAGCTACTGTAAAACATGGGGATTATCCTTTATCTTCTGTACCAAATATTTTTCCTATGAGCCCCCTCCCAATTCTTATAAATGATCCAAGGCCCTGTCTCTTTTCTCCCTGTGGATGACTCCTTATCCCGAGTGGTTTGGAATGACTTTAGAAAATCTCCTCTGACATTACCATGTCTTCAAAGCACTACAACACTGGATTCCTGCCATAGCAAAGATCATCATAGCCTCATGCCTCCAAACACCCAATCTACCACTAATTCATGAGTTGAAAATGCATCACCTTGTCAGAACATCCCATTTTTTTCTTCAGAAGTTTACCAAATAATCCTTGTCTCCTTTCCCATTTCTTCTTGAAGTTTCTTACTTAAGTCACCTAAAAATAAATGCCATCTTGAGCCTTCTGTTTCAAAAACATGCTCAAGCTTCTAGATGTTATTTCTTACCTGTTTCCTTCAAATTTTGTCTGTCACACCACTGAATCCCCTACTTATAGCTGCTGTGAATGCCAAACTCATCTGTGATGCACTGAATCTCCCAACTGGTTCAAAATCCTCTGAAGCCTCCTGAACCATCCTTGGAGACGTAACTGTTCACTAAATCCCTATTCTCACCCAGCCGTTCATCTAGGATTAACTTTGCCAACCTTATTTCTTTCAGGGAGTTAAAAAATCCAGATACAAAAATCCTATAGGGTAAGACTCCATGAAAAGGAAGGGACTGTAAAAAACATACCTTGGGGGAAAAAAACCCCAAAACCCCTCCAAACCAATTGTCTTATTTTGTTTGCTTAGTGTCTAAGGAAGACATTGCATACTAGGGTGCAAGGTGTATATGCTCAAGATGTAGGGGTTTTCCTTTTTTTCCAGGTTTCCCTTCTCTTTCGGTAACGTAAGAAACAGGTTCCAGGCAATAGCAGCTGAGAGAAGTCATTCCCTTTGTGCCTCACCTTTTAATTTGGTCTCCATCTCAGGTTGCCTGCTGTACTCCCCACAGCTCAGCCACTGGGCAGCTTTTTCTGTCACCAAAGACTTGCACACAGCCTGTGGACTCCAGCAGGGAGAGAGGCCAGGGCACTGCCAGCCATGAGAAGCTCTGCTCCTGGATATGCCAGGCACACTCAGCATGCAATCCAGCACAGACACCTGCAGCCTTCCTACCTGGGACCTGTCACCAGTGACCATGGAGGACTCTGACTCAGGGTAGACTGTCTCACGTGCTGGAACAGAGGGAAGCTGGTAGGTATTCTCAAAACCTGAGGGATTTCACAACAAGTATAATATTGACTCTCAAATAGCCCTGGACGTTTACAAGATCTGAGAACATTTTCCAGCTGTTTGCCTCAGGGAAATACATAAGTACCCACCATTTTTCCAAACATTCTTTAACTGCCATGGCAGGAGACCCCACTATGGGACTGGAAGTCTGACACAGACCACTCCAGCCGTGTGTTCCAGCAGCCCAGCCCAGGGACCACAATTCCAGGTGCATGGCACAGAGTACTGCCTCAAAGCCAGGAGGTACCAGGACCATTTCTAGCTTGATTTCTCACTGTCTGCCAAGTAGTGTTGGGTAGGTATTTCCTACCAAAACAATGTTTTGTGCCAGTGAGGAGAAATAGGGAATTCAGGAGTTGAACTGATAGTGATTGCAAGAAAGCCACCTCTGTCAGAAGATTGTTTGTCTTTCACCTAACACTTCTCCCTCAGTGTTCCTGCATACAATTATTATGGATTAAAACTCCACTTTCATACACATCTCAGTAAGATTAACTGGACAAAAGCTTTAATTTCAAGTCTTTATGAATAACTTCTACAGAATAGCCATTGTGCTTTAAATCTGTGCCAGTCAATTACACACCAGACAATTCCACAGTAACTTTCACATGGAGAAGCCCTGCTAAGGACCTTTTATCTCTTTTTTGTCTTGCAGCAACAGTAGAAATCCAGAAAAAAGAGTCTGTTGAAGGGTCCAGGTATGTTGCATGTGTGATGATTTGCTACTCAATATCATTGGGTCAGACTTATTTTTAAATGGAAAGTAGATGCTATTGAAAATGTTTTTATTCCTCTACAAACTTAGCTCCCATTGATTTGATAAATAGTTTTCTGCAATGTGTTATTGGTCCAGGATTATGCAACCTCTTCATGCAGGCCTATGCATGGCAATACACATGCCAAGGTGGTAACACCTTGTATTAACAGGTATTTCAACAGCCTCTTTGGAAAGACCTTTGCTTTTTCAAGTTTTAACAGAATTGTGATGCAAATAAACCCGTATAATGTCATTGACTTCATTATAGTTTAACAGCTGGCAACATTTGCATTTTTCTCAAGTTTATCTCCACAGAATTGACAAGACATGATTTTTCCACATCATAATGCTAGTAGAGAATTTTTTTTAAATGGCTGAGATAATGTCACAGGAATATTCATTAATATGACAAAATTTCTTTTAAAAAGTTGTCATAAAGCCTCTTTCTTAGAAATTTAATAATAATACCTGCCAAATATATGTCTTGCCTCAACAGAATATCACTACTTACAACAATATGCATGAAGATACTTTCAGAAGATCCTGTAAGCATCAGTTGGGTATTCATAAATTAGTTCATATGTGATGGTTTGAACACACAAGAACTGTTACACACATGTTACTTTAATCGCCTGAATTTGATTTTCCACACTTAGAATAACCTTAAAGAATGGCCATGTTAGCCCGGCTAAAAAATAATTTATTAAGGAAGAATGTTTTCTAAATACTATAGTTATTCCACTTTGAAATGCCTTTCAACATAATTAACTTTTCAAATGGATTCTCATGTGGAATTACTCAGGAATAGCTAATTTCTTGTGTTATCAAGCACTAATGAAGCTTCACATTTCCTCTACTATGCACAAAGTAGTATCACCTTTTTACAGACAATAAATTTGAAGCAAAATATCAAGGAAAAATAAAGTTGTTGACATGGCTTGAATTAAGACTGCCAGACACTCTTGCATACACACACTTGGCATTAACTAACCCACTTCTCTCCACTATAGTTTGTAACCCATCACAGGTGTTGAAACAAGTAACAAAATCGTGTAATTAAAATAAAAATATTTGCTATCTGTAGAAAATTTTCATATGGCTAAATCAAAATAAATCCTACCAAATTTATTTACTGGTGATTCATAACTAAAAAGGTTTTTCTATTTTAAATAGTTTATTTTAAGAAGAAAATTTGACAAAGCATAAAGATTCTGATCTGGATAAGCAATCGCAGACATATACACTTCTGAGACAACAAACCAACAATGCCTGCTAGCATATGTAGTTACATACTTTTATTGCTTAAAAAAGTAATGATGTCATAATCATGTTGCAGGGTTTGAATGACTTCTCACATGTGCTTGTTCCCTTGAAACAATAGTTCATATCTCCTTTTGGATAACCGATTGACATACACTGAGTATTCATAAATTATTAAAAACCATTTTGCTAATACTTTCCACATAGCAGGCTGCAGTAATATTTAAATAAACAAAAACACACTTACATTTTAGAGTTTAACCTAAGTCAGTGGATTTTAGGAGAAACTATTTACTTTAAACAAATAATGTTATTAGAATAAAACATTATTACATAGTAATTTCTCACTAGGATTGACAATTTAATATCCATTTTCTTCTCAGAACTGAACAAATCCTTAATCAAATTCGGTAAATTACCACAAGTTTCTTAAACCCCACTGGCATTAAAATTGTTCTTCTGTTTTTAGGTACCATTAAATGCAGCTCTGTGTGTCCTCTTTCTTCAGATGGCAATTATTCAGTGTACTTGAACAAGATCAATAACTCCATCATAGTGGACGCTCCAGCAGTTTGACTGGCACCATACGGAACTCCAGCTGCTAAACCTTAAATTCTTTAAAGCAGTGAATAAGAAACTCAATTTGCATAATAATTTTCTTACGTTCATTGAGATTGCTCATATCATTATGGAATTTGGTGGGTGAATAAGGAGTCAAAAATCTGGTCGTGAGAAAAGAAGCCTCATTAAGGCTTATTTCTCCTTTCTGAAAAGAGAATGGATCTGAAAGTATAATGAAGTATATCTGTAAATTGTGGAGCAGCAGCACATACACATGAACAAAGAGTAACTTCCCTATCTGTACAAACTGCAAGATGCTTGCACATACTTGAGAAGGAATTCTTTGCAGTGCATTTCACAGAGAAGATGGAAATGGTGCTCATTCTTGTCTTGAAATTGTATTATTACAGAAATAGTAAATATTACTTAAAATGTGAATGAAGTTCCTGATTATATAATTATATCTTGTTTCCTTTGGCAACTGAAGGGTTGAAGGCACTCTGACACCAGCTATTAGTGGTCTAACCTTTCCACTCTGAAGACATGAATTCAACTCATGCTAAGAGTAGGTTTTGTCCCTGTGCCCAAGGACACCGTTTGGCATGCATATTTATAAAACTTGTTTAGAGCTGGACAAGGTATGCAAGCCTTGCTCTCAGGAAATCCATGACAGCTCTCCGTTTGGCTTCCACCAGCCAGGCTTTCCCCTAAGGCCAAGAATATAAAAGTGTCACAAGAGATCTGCCTAAACTTTAGCTTCCTCTTTGGCTCTTTCACTTCTTGGCAACACTTCAATTTTTCTTGGCCAGCTTTCCAAAATTCTGGCAAAGAGAAGACAAAAAAAACAAAGCAAAAAAACAGAACTTTGTCTTGCCTCTTGACTATTTCAGGATCCTGTTTTTCCTTTAAGTTGCATCTGATTTGATCTATTCTTTCTTGCACCAACCAGAACAGTCCCTCTGGGACATTCTCCTGACTCAAGAGCCCAGAAAATTTTGGACTCCTTTCCTTTCTGGTCTGGCAAATCCTCTATACCAAAGGGCCAGCAGTAAGTGGCTTACATCCAGTAATATGATAGTTATTTGTTTCTATAAACAGTTGTTATTTTCTTTTACAAAATTTTCTCAAACTTCTGAAGCCTTTACTTGATTTACTTATACACATGGGGTTTGTTTTTTATTAGACCCCTCTTTTAACTGAAATCTCCTTTTATAGCATGTTTTCTGCTTGTGTCACTTGCTGTCCTTTAGATGTGTTGAACTTTATTATGGTGTTTAGTTACAGTTGTGATTTGAATGAGCTTTCTGGTGAATTACTTCAGACTAAGCAAGAATAGCCTCTGGTGCCATTCTCTGTAATCATCCATTTTAAGAAGCAATCACCTAAAATGTCAAGAAATAGTTTTCACAAGCACTATACATTTGTATGTGCTACAAGTGGGTAGTGGAAGTCTCCTGTTATCAGTCTTGTTAGATTTTTGTAGCCTCACTGATCACACCAGATCATTACTCATCATTACCTCATCATTACTGCTGAGCACCAGAATTCTGCCCCCAGACCCCTTTTTTTTTTTGTCCAGAGCCTGGTAGGAATGCCTCACCAGCAAAAACTATTACATCTTGGTATTCTAATCACATAGATTAAACTTTTATAAGATAAGGGAAATAAAATGGAGGGTAAAAAAATTATTGAGGAAAGAGATTCCCATGGCTCAGATAAATTTAGCAATGTAACTAATCTGTACTATCAGGAACAGTAGCAAAGCATCAGGTACCAAACAGGGAGCAGTCACAACTGAGCAGACATTCAGTCGTGCTCAGCCAGGGCTGACATGCTCTGTGGGGTGGGACACAGCTGGAGAGAAGGAGACTAGAGCAGAGATTTGGCAACATAGGCTTGGCCAGAAACATTTCTTCTTACTCTTAGCCTTATTCTTATGATGCTTGTATGCTAGAATAGGTCCCCCAGAAAGAAAGCAAGAACTTATGCAGTTTTTTAAAGAGGGTACATTTTTCTAAGTGAAGAGGCAGAAAACGTTTTCAAAGAGACAGGACAAAAGAGGTGACAGCCATCAACCTATGCAAATTTAAGGGCTAATTTCAAATTAGTGAGGTATAAAAGCTAATTTTACGTCAGATCATGCATGAAAAATCAGACCAATCATGTACGTCAATATTATGCTTAGATTAGATTTTTTAAAAAATGAGCTAAAAATAATGTAAATCATTCCTAACTGAAGAGCCTAGCACACAGGGTGTAAAAAAATATATAAAGAAGCTGTATTTTTGTGGGAGAAATTCTTATTTATACATGGTTGGAGTAATTTAACCAGGAAGAATTTCATTTAAGGCTTTTTGAAATAAACAGAATTGTACGTGGATATGTATGAGACTGCTGGAATGACTGATCTACAGAGGGCAGTGAATTTTCTCTTCTGGAAGAATTTAACATGCCAAACCCAGTAACCATCCTGGAAAATGGAGAGTCTGTTTGTTATTTGCTTACTTCCACAAGCATTAATTCTATTCAATTTGTTCTTAAACAGTGTCAGTGTTGTTGTTTTCTTCTTTTTTTCATGGGAAACGACAAAGATTCCTCTTCTCTTCCTCTTAAAAGCAGATTTGTATTGACAGGCACACATCACGCTCTGAACTTGGTTTCATTCCCTGAAGGATTTGGTTCTATGGTCTACAAGATGTACTGATGACTGAAGGGGAATTCTCTGCTGCCAGTAGATTCTCCTATCTCCACACAAAGCTGATTCTGTTTCCAGAGTCAAAGAGAGTTTCAGTGCTGTGTGATCTCAATTCGTCTTCATCACAGTACGCAGTCAGCGACAATACACTCCTGAAACAACACAGGATTTCAGAGGGAAAAGTCCACCCTTGCAGAGCATGCGGTCGGTGTGATTTCTAATAAAGACAAGAACAGAACTCTTTGCATAAATAATGTAAATGTAGCAACTACTGTAGCAACCACATGGAATATAAATTGCTAATTTCAGAGACTAAATCCCCTGATTTCAATATCAAACCATTAAGAGGCTATATTTGTCAGACTACAGCCTGCACTTACATGGCACAGCTCGGAGAAACTAATAGCACTTCTGTATTCAAATGGTAATTACAAGAAGTAGAAAACCAACCCCACCTTAAACCTTTAGTTATAAATGTTCACTTTTCTCATAAATGAATAAAACAGCACCCGTTTTTAAAAAGCACTTTTGAAGTGCTTGTACAGTTATATTGAACCATTTTGCATGCGTGCTTCAAAACGTTCCTCCGCTCTCTGCCAAATCCATTCCTTTGAGCAGACAGGTCACGGCAATTTACAAGAGTTCACTTCCCCTGGAGAGATTATTCCTGCCTGCTCACAGGCCCTGCAGATTGTGCACCCTCACATGCATCTGATGAAGTAAGGAAAGCCATGACATGAAAAAAAACAATTCCACAGCAAAACTATCGGATACTAGAGGTGTAATGAAAATAAACTACACACTTTTGGAAGTCCAAAGTTGTGCATCATTTGCAAAATGCTAAGTAATCCTGAAAAATGCAGATGCCAATGAAAGTCTCAGCCTCTTTCCATTGTTATGTAAAATAGCTTTCGGGTTGTTCTTGAGATTAATTCCTTTCAAAACAAGACTTCTAAAAACAAACTCTCTACTCAGCTTTTTATCCTCAGGTGAAAAATGTTGGGCAATTTTCAGCCAAATTCAACAGAACAGACTCAATTAGCTGCATTGCTCATCATCTCATCCATTCTGGTTTGTTTGGGGGGGTTTAATGCCAGACAGGAAAACTCACGATGTCCCACCAAGACATCCTTTCAATACCAACCCTTTACTTACCCAGATGATTTTCCTTAGAAAAGATTTTTCATCTGAATATTGGTTCTACCTATACTGGACATGGCCTGTATGGAACAAAAAAAAGGGAAAAACTCCAGTTTTATGCAATATTATTTCCACTTGAAAACTGTTCCCTTTTAAGACTCTGGAAGAAATGTTTTTGTCATTCAGACATATGAGAATGCTGAGAAAGACTTTTCTTGGATCTAATTCATTCTATTTTTCACAGGAAATCCAAGTGTCTTCATATACTTGCCTTTAGCATCAAGAATTAAGTGTAAAAATATTTTATATCTTCAGTCGACACAGCTTTTACTCTGAATCTTATCACTTTATAGCAACTTTTAGAAGAGACTTCTTCATTGACAAGACTTCCATAGATGATAATGCAACTCTCGATGAATAAGAAGCCCTTGAAAATCTTACTCCTGAGTCTTACTTCTGAAGACAACTTAGCAAGGACTAAAATTTGTGAATGTTCACAAAAATCGTGGCCCTGATTGCTTTCTTTTTTGAAAAAAGACAATAGTTCTGGCCACTTAAAATTCACCTAAAAATTGCTTGGGTTTGTGTTTTTGTTTTGCTTTGCTTTTTTTTCCCCCTGAAGAGTCTGATTTTTTTGATTCAGAAAACCCAAATGCTTTTGCATCTTTATGGACATTTGACACTTGGCACTGTGTGATGGGTGGCACCATTGACACTGACTTGAGGAGCTGTGAACAAAGTGACAAAGCTAGTGACAAAGCACTCAATTAAAAAACAGCTTCTCCGTAATGGCCTATGCAAAATATGGATAGCTGTAGCAAAACAACATATTACAGGGGAAGACATAAACTTTACCAGTCTGAGCAGTTTCACAGGTTTGGATAGGGTCTCTGTTGTGCTACTTATTATACAAGTTCTACTGTCCCTGATCAGGAAAATATTTTTTGGACTCTAGAAACTATTAAAATTATTTTCCAGCTGGCAAATTAAGTCATCAAAAATAGAAGTGTCCCTTATACATATATATGACATTCCAGAGAAAACTTGCAAGGAGCAGCTCTTAATCGTAGAGTGGGTATAGACTGTTTACACTGGTGGAAGTCATCATCTTTTATAGAATGGTAAACATTCCTTGACCACGCTGGCTGTTGCATCTGAAAGCTAATAATGTGTGCAACTTCCCTCTATCCCAAATGTATATTTTCCCTTTACAGTTGTACAATATTTTTATATTCTTTTAAATCCTTCTGTCTCGAAACCAGCTAAAGGGAAGATAGAATGATGAAAAAGATCCTTTGCTGAGAAAAATCCCAAACCAAAACAGAAAATGTCACTGTTTTAAAGAACAGCTTCTGTTATATCCATTTGCACTGGCTATTCCTTTAAGCACGTCTAGAGCCTACAGTGCATATCTTTTTAACTGTCTTCTTTACTAATCCGTGGTTTTAACGACATATAAAACTACTACTCTTTCAAGTTAAAACAAGTAAAGCTGATATTTACCCCAATAATGGAAATTCCATAGCTACTCCAAAGCTGTATTCTCCTTATTTCTACATTTTTCCTTGTCTCATCTTTCTTTTTAGTTCTGTGATGAGATACGTAGGGTAAACAGAATAAAGATTTCTGTGCTGTCATATTAAAGACAACTGCAAGCGGTCATTCATGAGTACTAAATTCGTGGAAAATCAGACCTATATCCATATACATTTATTGCTTTGCAGCTAAAATTCAGTCTGTCAGTTTTACTGCCTGTTAATAGGAAAAGATAATAAAAAGAAAATGCAAAAAAATATATCATTTGCTCTTGGCAGATATTTTAGCATATTTTAACAATATGAGTTGATATTTCTTTTTTGATTACTTAAAGTAATGAAAACAGATGAAATATTGACTCTAAAAAAACTTATACAGTAGGTTTTTCACTGTCTCCAAACCCCTCAAAAAAAGGCCAAATTCTTAGGTGAAGGAGTCTACAAACTGTGGAAGTGACTGGAGGAGAGAAAAATAAAAGTAGGATCCTGTTGCAGTAGATGCTGCTTCCAAAATTTATTTCCATGCACAGATGAGTGAGATAAGGAAGAGAAGATAGTGGACAAGATTAAAAAATGCATAAGAAGAAGATTCAAAATGAGGACATCATAATGAGCATGTCATAGTTTATCCAGAGGTGGCAACTCAGCCCCACACAGCCATTAGCTCACATTCCACCCTGGTGGGATGGGGAAGAGAATCAGAAGGGTGAGAGTGAGAAAACGCATGTGTTGAGGTAAAGACAGTCTAATTGATAAAGCAAAAGCCCCATGTGCAAGCAAAGGTAAGCAAGGAATTCACTTACTGCTTCCCATGAGCAGGCAGCTGTTCAGCCATCTCCAGGAAAGCAGGACTCCACCCTGTGTAATGATGACTTGGGCACACAAATGCCATCACTTCAAACACCCCCCCACTCCCTCCTTCTTCCCCCAGCTTTATGTACTGAGTATGGTGCCATGTGGTCTGAAATATCCCTTTGGTCAGTTTGGGGTGGCTGTCCCAGCTGTGTCCCCTCCCAGCTCCTTATGCACCCCCAGCCCCCTCGCTGGTGGGGCGGTGTGAGGGTCAGAAAAGGCCTTGGTGCTGTGTCAGCACTGCTCAGCAGTAGCTAAAACATCCCTGGGACATCAACACTGTTTCCAGCACAAAGCCAAAACACAGCCCCATTACCTACTGTGAAGAAAATTACCCCAGCCAAAACCAGCACAAGCAGCCATCAAAGCATGGATTGTTATGGACTCCATTTTTTGCATTTCAGAAAAAGTGACAACAACAAAAAAATCATGGCTAATATAGAGCATAAAATATATATTAACCAGTCTTTTTTTTAACATTTAAACCACTTGGAAAACTGGTCTTTAGTGCATAAAAGTTCTTAGCTATTTTAGTTGCAGTTTAGTATATTTCAGGGAACTGTAGTCTTATTTGGTAAACAGCAGCATCAGCACCACATCACTTGCATCTCCCTGCTCTGCACCACCTACGTGGTTCTACAGAGTGACCGTCTATTTAGCGATATGTAGCACTGTTTGGAAGCTGCCTAACTTAAATTATTAGAAATTAAATAAACAGCAAATATTCAGCTTTTATCCTTTATGTGGGTGCTATTTTTGTGAACTAGGTAATACATTGCTTGAAATTGAATACATTACATGCATCTATCATTTTTGTGAACCCATATTTATTAATCTCAAAACACAGAGAGACGGAAAAAAAAAAGGTACTTAAAATCGTTATGGATATTTGTGGGGATCTTTCCAGTGGAATATTTAAGGAATTTTAGATGTGCCCCCACTAACCTCCTTTGCAATGTTTAGCAATACCAAATAAATCCCCAGCACAAGGCTCAGTAACCCAGTACCTACAGTCATGGCTTAGTGACATGAGCACAGTCTCTGTTAGAGTCTGACATTTCTTGTTTTCACCTAACAGATGACTGAACTGATTTCACTGGAGTTTTTCCTGATCTGACATGAATATTAATAAGGAACGAACAACCCTTCTGACTCTCTTCCTTTCCTTAGAAAAGCTGCGACTTAAAAGCACTGTTGTAAACTAGTGTAAACATTGTGAGCGCATTTTGAAAATATCAGCCCGTTGTACACCTGAAGGATTAGGAAAGAAATGTTGCTACTAGTGGCCAACTATAGGGACTCCTGAAATGACCTAATATTTTATAATTACTACTAGCATTGTATAATCTTCCTGGTCTTTTTTTTTTTTTTTTTTAGGATTTACTTCAGCTTAGAGAAATGAAGAAATTACTGTCATAGTGTGTGAGGAGCATTATACCATGTGTCCTGGTTGAATCCATATTTTCAAAGCTGCTTATACTAGATTTGTGCAAACAAAAATACAAATCAAATCTTGATAGCAGGTCATATTTTCACAGAACTAACCACAGGATATTCTGACCATTATCTCATCTAGAACAGACTGGAATAGACAGACAATACCACTCTGACATAAAAGCTGATTCATCAAAAAATTTGAAAAACATTAGATCCAGCAGAAAGAGTTTATTTTACATTAGCATTTTGAGTTATGCCTATTTGATCCTGAGTTAGTTGTCCCAAAGCTCACTTTACCATATTGAAGAACCAGGGCTTTAGAAGTTATTTCAAACTTAACCTCCCTTCCACTCATGAGCTGGCCACCAAGGAAGGATGTGGCAGCAGGAGCACCCGGTTCTCTCTTAGCTTCTGTAATGCTTGTACTGAATGGAAAACAACACATAACTTTTTTTCAGAAGAGAAACATCTCAAGCCTGGACACCTCAAACTATCTTTTTTGAAAAGACCTTGCCCTTAAACATCGCAGTATTAACCAATAGTATAAGTAACAGTAACTCTGTTATAATCTAGCTTCCAGTTTTGTTGAATGACAATGTGACTCAAGCAACACCACAGTGCCTACTGCCAAATTCCTCTTGAGAAAACTCCCTCCAGGCAGGACATGCTGTTTTTAAAAAGTGATACAGTAGGCATCTTTGTGGTGTAGATAAGTCTGTTTGCCTTAGGAGATTCACATCTTGGCTAACTTCAGCCACATTTCAAATGTTCCTAGAATGTCTTCCTAAAATGCTTCAAATAATTTAACTTTAATTTGAAGCAGAGCATTAGCATCTTCAATAAAGTCAATTATAGTCATATAGCTTTCATCACTCAGGCAGCTAGTATGCTTATAAGCATGTTTCTAGCTTCTTTGGTGTCTTGATAATATCAGTAGAACCCTGTGGTTCAGAAACCTCTCAGGGAAACAGGAGTCTGCTTCTTTTTTTCCCTAGTATTGTTAGCTCCAGCTGGAGTCTCCAAAAATAAAGTTCATTACTAAGGAGAGCTTTAAAGAAGATAACATTCAGAGTAAATGTCACACTCATTAATCACCTTCCTAAACAGTCAAAGCAAATAGCATAGAGTCATAGATTCATAGAATCATTAAAGTTGGAAAAGATCTCCAAGATCATGTGCTACAACATTTGGCCAAACATCACCATGTCAACTAGACCATAGCACCAAGTGCCGCATCCAATCTTTTCTTGAACACTTCCAGCAATGGTGACTCCACCATTTCCCCATACATAGCCCATTTCAATTCTTGACAACACTTCCAGTGAAGAAATTCTTCCTGATGTCCAACCTGAACCTCCCCTGGCCCAGCTTGAGTCCTTTGCCTATTTTTCTGTTGCTGGTTGCCTGGGAGAAGAGACCAACACCCAACTGGCTACAGCCTCCTTTCAGAAAATTGGAGAGAGGAATAAGGTCTCTCCTGAGCCTCCTTTTCTCTAGGCTGAAAATCCCCAGCTCCCTCAGCCACTCCTCACAGGACTTCTGCTCCAGACCCTTCACCAGCTCCGCAGCCCTTCTCTGGACATGCTCCAGCCCTCTCAGTGTCTTTCTTGTAGCGAAGAGCCCAGAACTGGTCACACGAGTTGAGGTGTTGCCTCACCAGTGCTGAGTACAGTGGGACAATCACTGCCCTGGTCCTGCTGGCCACACTATTGCTGATCCAGGCCAGGATGCTGTTGGCCTTCTTGGCCACGTGGGCACACACTGGCTCATGATCAGTTGCTGCTGACCAGCAGACCCAGGTCCTTTTCTCCAGGGCTACTTTAAAGCTACTCTTCCCTACAGTGCTGCCTGGGGTTGGTGTGAAGTCCAGGACCTGGCACTTCACCTTATTGAACCTCATACAGTTGACCTCAGCCTCAGCTCATCTCTCCAGGTGTCCAGATCCCACTGCAGAGTCTTCCTGCCCTCTAACAGATCCACACTTCTGCCTGTCTCCAAAGTTACTGAGGGTGCACTCAAACCCTTNTGCTGCTGACCAGCAGACCCAGGTCCTTTTCTCCAGGGCTACTTTAAAGCTACTCTTCCCTACAGTGCTGCCTGGGGTTGGTGTGAAGTCCAGGACCTGGCACTGCACCTTATTGAACCTCATACAGTTGACCTCAGCCTCAGCTCATCTCTCCAGGTGTCCAGATCCCACTGCAGAGTCTTCCTGCCCTCTAACAGATCCACACTTCTGCCTGTCTCCAAAGTTACTGAGGGTGCACTCAAACCCTTAGTCCAGACCATGGGTAAAGGTGTTAAACAGGACTGGCTCCAACACCGAGCCCAGGGGCACACCAGAGATGGATGTGTAACCATTCACCAGCACTGTCTGGGCCCAGCCTCCAGCCAGCTTTAACCCAGCAAAGGATGCACCTGTCCAAGCCATGGGCTGCCAGCTTCTCCAGGAAAATGCTATGGGAGACAGTTTTACTGTCTTTACTGAAGCCCAGGTGGACAACATCCACGGCCTTTCCCTCATCTGCTAGGTGGGTCACCTGGTCACAATAGGAGATCAGACTGACCAAGTAGTTCAGGAGATCTGGCATGACTGCATTAACTATGAGTTCCTGAGAAAACACTATAGATTGTGAAGATCACATCTGACTGTTTTCTAAACAGAAAAGAAATATGCATTCACAAGAAATATAGACTGAGGCACAAGCAAGTTACTTTGTCATACTTTTGATAACCCTGGTAAATCAAGTACTAAACAAGAAGGTAGAAAGGCAAATGATATTTTCTATTTCACATAAAACACACAAAACAGCTCTGCTTAGAAAATTATTAAAATGGAGTTTTAGAGGATGTGTAAAATAAGTTTCAAACAAGTTTAACAAGTAAACAACACAAAAATAATCAACGGAATGCTGGTTGCCCCATAGATTCCAGGGAAGCATAAATAGACAAAGTTCTCAGCATAATCTGGTCTCCAATGTGGTTCAAATTGCCCGAGAAGTATGGCAGCAACCAGACCCAGCAGCTGGCATAGCAAAAATATGGTTCTGCTGCCCATTTAAAGCATCCCTTTGTATTTCTCTGGACCAGGAATCAGCCCTTTCCAGCATGGAAACAGAAGAAGAGGCATGCTAAAAAATGAGCATTATCTTTTACTCTGCACAAGGGCCACAACAGTGAAATTCTGATAACATATGAGAACTGAAAAGCAGAGTACTTCACTGAAACGGCAGACTAGTCTCTCAGTGATCTTGGATTTGCTCACAAAGCAATGTCCTTCACTTGTCTGTTCTCCAAAATAAACATATCTCACTTGAAGCACATATCATATGCCAAAGAGAGTAAACTCAGATCCCTGTGTGGTAAATAGAAGGTAATCATCCCACTACTTCGAGTAATGGGAAAACCTATAGCAGAACTTTACTCTTCCAAAAAGACTGTGGAGAATGACTTCTTTGTCTTACCAGCAACACTAAACAGCACAAAATTTCCCCATTTTATTGACAGGAAAAGTGTTTAGGTGCTCATGTCTTCAGTGCAATTTTCTTTCCTGATGAGAAGAAAGCCCTAAAGCTCCTTATATTGCTTACCTTCAAAAAAGTGTTAAAGTGCCTTTAACACCTAAAGGCACTTAGAGAAAGCAGTTTCTATATGACAACTTGTGGCAGATCAATATAATCTGCTACATTTCACATGAGCAATAACAAAAAATCCAGAGGCTGATGTAAAAACTTTCTAATTGTCAGGTTCAGTAGACCAAACTGACAGTAGATGTTTATCACACCATTGCTTCGATTGACAGAAATGTAGATCTTTGTGCAGATGAGCATACAGTGCACCTCCTGCACCTGGTTTCATTTTAAAACCATAGGAAATAGCTGATGAACATGTAGCAGAATTTGACTTCTGATGAAATTTTCTAGAAATCTTCACACTTATTATCAAGTTTCAAATACTTTTTACACACAAACAAATTTTGGTCACTCAGACTCTTTCTGTAATGTGGACTCTGAATGTGAATAACAGAATTAACACCTCCTCCTGGCAATTAAAATCTACCCCATTATTTTCTAGGTTCAATTCAGTTGAGGAGCAAGAAAACAGTTAACAGGAAAACAGAGGGATTCAAGGTATGAGTGACCAGAGTATACTGGTCTCCATGCGTTTTTCAAGAGTTTGCACGGAATAATAATTTCTGGTGTGCATGATAGAAGCAAGAAAGTTAAGGCTAATAAGTTAAAAGTATATAGATGTGATGTGATCTGATGTAGAAGCCTTACATTAAAGGAAATTGAAGAGTACTGATGTCACCTCTGGTGTCATGACGTTGGTTATGTTACCACTAATTCTTACAATACAAATACAGCAGGGCATATTATACAAATTAAAGCACTTGGGGCTCTGAATAGAATTCATCAGGCCAATGCAAGGTGATAAAATAACCAGCCAACAAGAAATTATCAACATACAGTGTACTTTGTAGGCACGGTGTAAAAAGAGTTTATATAAGTAAAGACAAAATGTTGTCTCAGTGTCTCAAATCTTCTCCTTGGCCAAGGCTACCAAGTCAAAGCAGTAGGGTTAATGGCTGTGTTGCCTACACGGGCTGTTTCATGCTAGGTTGCTTTCCATTGAATCAAAATTTTCTTCTTAACTGGTAAATTCTGACAAACAATGATGTGTTTCGGCGCTTTGACTCTACTCGTAGCGCATTTATCACAGCAGAGGAGGCTGACTGAAGAATTCCAATCAAACGCCTGCCTGCTTTCTATGCTGAGTGAAAATCTAAAGTTGCAGTTATTTACCCAGTGTTTTTGTGGCAAGCTTGCAAGATCATCCAGGAAAGATGATAAGTGTGCAGCTGAACATGTGCACTGTCAGCTTAGTGGCATGGAAGAATGTCCTTCCTTTGCTTCTCCTGGACTGTAATACGCACACACGGGTTGTTTCGACTGCCTCCTCTCTCTTTAGGCTTGCCTAACAGGATTTGTAGTGCCACCTTTTCTACGTACATTGAATTCTCATTTAAATCTTGTTTTGCAAGTTATTTCTTACAAAAATAAACCAAAAATTATTTTTTTATTATTATTGTAAATGTCACCACTAGAACCCTAGGGCCGTAAAAGAAAGTCTTACTTACAGGACTTATATATCCAAAGTTTTCTCTCCCATTATATTCCTGAGTCACTTAGCTTCTCTCCTTCTGCTTTTGTTATGTCTTCTGAGACTAACCTGAAATTGTGGTGATTGCTGATATTTTTCATGTGCTTTTTAGTATTTTTCCACATATTTCAATATACTAAGCTCTTATTTTTCCTCTCTCCTTCTATCTCCCTGCTTCTCTCTCTTCACCACCACCACCACCACCACCACCACTCGCACTTAGTATTTCTTCAGGTAGATGAAAGTATAATAAATGCAGTATATGAATTATATCTTTAGAATCCCCACATGGGCATTTAAAGTATAAACAAATGTTGTTTTCCACTCTGCGCAAATAAACTTTTCATTGTAGAAATAGATAATTTATTTTCCAAGAGAAGTATTGATTTAAGCTGAAATAAGTTACAAAAGTATTGGAAAAAAAAAAAAGAAGTACAATCTGGCTGCACTAATAGATGTACTTTTTACACAGCTGAAAACTTACTAAAGTATACTTAACTCTTTGTCATCCACAAAGTTTTTGACTTGTGAAGAAAAGCAATTTTGAAATAAATGACTAATGATTCTCTCCTTCCTGAAAATATTCTCCTTTCTGCCCTACTATAACCTATTTTTTGGATACTTTTAAAATGTTTCATTCCAGTAATACACTGAAAGCTCTGATTTAGAAGTTTAGTCCAGCATACTTCCACTTAGACCTGGACTTTGGACAGATAAAAACCAGAATCGGATTTGCTTCTTATAAGACCAAGGAAAGATTTCAGAAATTCCTGATCTGCACTAAATCCCTATTTTTCCCTACTTATAAATAGTAGACTGCCTTTTATGGAATCCAGGCTCTGGCAATTGGTCTTAATTCAGTAATCCAAATTAATTTGTTTGAACTGCCCTACTTTCCATAAATAATTAAATCTTCTTTGGACTGCAAAGAATAAGACTAAAGGAGGACTTTAATCTAGGTCTCCCACATCCAGCCTAACCACTGGGCTTTTCAGGAATTTTCCTTGAAAAGAAAATATAGGGAGATTTTTTTCTTCAAACATACAAATCCAGTAAAAATATTAATTTTGACAACTTCTCCGTTTTGTGAGAGAAAGCGGTTGCTCAGAGATTTCTGCCCAGTTTTTCTCAGAAAGGTAACATCATTCAAAGTCCAACTGTTTCTCAGTCCTAGGTGCTGTCTCAAGCAGTACTGTGGGACCAGTGGCCACTTGCTGGGTCACAACCCTCCACTGGTGGCAGCCCCAGCCTGAGAACATCTGCCCAGTGGGGAGCCTCAGGGGTGTAAACAAGCAACTTTTTGGTCTGGATTTAGCAAGATTCTTTATTTTATCCAAGAAGGAACTCATTTGGGTCTGAAAGTTTGCTCACGTTCCCTTTTCACTACTAGTTTTTAAACAAATATAGGGTCATCTACTCTTGACATACACTTTTGAAGCAGCAATTGATTCTGAAGCAAACACTAAAACAATTTTTAAACTGACAAAATGAAGCATTGTTCTTTATGATTTTTTCAGGTTTTTTCCTTGTTTTTTATAAATCTTGTTCATCAGATTAAGAATAAATTCTCCAGGTTTTTGCCTTTGACTGCTATCTACTTAGTCAGTCACAAATCTAGCAGAGTACCTGCATATGGGTAAATACAATAGCTGTTGGATTTTATTGTCAGAAAGTATTATGCAAGACTGCTGATGATATGAAAAGAGTTTAGCTATTTGAAAGAAAATGTGTGGCTATTTCCTTTTCCTGCTGAAAGAAACACATTCCAAATGTGACAAGGCTGTATTTTTTAAATTTCCTTAAACTTCGCCCATTTTGCACTGTTCTGTGTAGGACCTGACATTGACAGTCTAGCCGTAGTCCACTAAACCATCTTCTGGGAACCCTGAAGTGTCTTCTCTGATAACGTCTGAGATGGGCTAGAAGGTTTTCATTTTATTTCACATAAGCTATTTCTTGCTGAACGAGGTGTTTTTTAAGAACTCTAGTGTTATGGGCACAATCCTGCACCTGCGATATTGTAAGTACCAATTAAATTTACACATTTTCAGTGCTCAGTTACACATACAAATGCTGACATTTGCCCTTACAGTTAGGCTGTGGAGACAGAACAGTAATCACAGAGCAACACACTGGCTCACGCTCACTTTAGCAATTGACACCACAGCGTATTTAAATTCCTTATTCCCAGTTAGAACCCCTCATTCCTCACTGCCTTCTAACAAGCACAGGGAGGCAATTGGCCCTCCTCTTATACTGCGAGAATTAATACTTCCTAAGTGTCTGAATTGTTTCATCACATTGTACAATAACTGAACAATAACTGAACTTATGCAACACTTTTCTTGGCCTGCATTTGAGTTACAGATGTGGAGCTAAGTATAAAAGGCCCATTTGGGATTAATCTCAACTGGCCTTGCTCCTTAAAATGCTTGCTCGCTGAATGATTACTTGTTCAGGGAACATCCCTTCAGAAGGTGTAACTCCAGTTCTGGGTACCTCCACACCGTGAACACCTCAGCCATCCAACCTGGCAGTGCCATTTTCAACATTCATTAATCAGTAATAGGTAACATTTCTGGTGAAAGCACAGATGAAACTACAAGTTTATACATATATATACAGAGAGAGAGTCTTTAGTCACATCTGATACAAAGTGTATTAATTCCTACACGTGAACCATAATTATATTAGGCACCCAGTAGAATTGAATTTAATGTGATTTAATTTAATTGTTTTATTTTCAGGCCAAAGATTCTCTGGAACAGGTTGTCTCATTCAGCATTTAGATTAGCTGTGTCACTCATTTTACTTTCATTAAAATGCACATTTATTATCTCAGAAATCAGAGTACAATACTAAAAATACATTTGACTTTTATCTGTGCTTTTATTCATTTTTGGTTTAATTGCATTTATGACAGAAAGTTCCGTATTTTCTAAATATTTGGTAGTTATGCTACAAAATTGAAAATTATTGTGAGAAGTACAAAGAAACAAATTTTAAAAAATCTATAACAATATAGTTAGGTGGAGTGGGAAGAGAGCAGGGTGGACACCATCCATGCAGTATTGCTTATTACACATTTAAAAAGCTATAGATTGAAATCACTGAAGAAAAACCATTATATTTTCTATGTAAATTTTATATTTAGCTCATGGGAAAAACAGGAGGGACACTGTTGTGGCATTTTATCACAGTCCTGCAGAGAGATGACAATGAACAACAGGAGGAAATTCAGATATATTTCAGCAATAAAAGAGGAAAGGATAAGCAGTTAAATAAAAAGAAAAAACAAACAAACAAACCAAAACCTCTCTTACACTAAAGTTATTTCTCATTTAATCTCATTACTGTGAACTGTAGAATGTATAAGCCATCTGAAATTCTATGCTCCAGTCAGACTGGCCTCCTGAATCTGGGAATTTATAAGACAGCAGAGGAGTTATATTTTCTTTGATGGGCTGTTTTCATCATTCAGAACTGCAAATTCTCAAAAACATATCAATATTCAGGAGTTATTCAGGGAAAACTCTTTTTTTTAATCTACTTTATAGTGAAATGATGGGATTTTTTTCTGTATTCCACAACTGTGTATTCTCTCTTAATTACTCCTTTAAATAAAAAAGACAGAAGAAGGAAAGAAAGAAGGAAAGAAGGAAAGAAGGAAAGAAGGAAAGAAGGAAAGAAGGAAAGAAGGAAAGAAGGAAAGAAGGAAAGAAGGAAAGAAAGAAAGAATAGTGCATCAGATTAAGTCCCATCTAGGCTGGCATCCTGCTCTCAGCAGTAGCCATATATTATTATCTAGAGATGATTATAAGATAATACACCCATAACACTCACAAGTTCCAATAATTTTCAAGTCAGGGATACAGGGATCTAGATGGGGTTCCTGTGTACATAACTCTCAATATTTATTTCCCTTGAAGTAAATAAATAATTAAAATAAACAAGTGTTTAAGTAGGTTGTTGTCTTCAGGAGATGGGGACAGAAAAAAAGAGAAAAGGAGCCAGCTGGTGGTGATGGGGGAAAAAAATTGTTTTCATCCCATGGGGAAAAAAAAAAAAAGTGTTTAAATTAAGTGCTAAGGGATCATAGGGTGGATGGAAAACATAATTATGTTTACAAGAATAACCTGGGCAAAAATTTTAAATTATATGGTAATATTTGCTTTTCTCTGTTTTTCCCCTATTGATTTTGCAGTCAACAACAGCCAGTGGCTTCATACAGAGTTAGTTATACTTACAAAATAGATTGTATGCAGAAACTGCATATACCACACAGATTTACTAATTATTCATGGCATTGTGGTGCCTGGCCAGAGGAGCGGACCAAAGAAATGGTTAAGGAAACAAAAATCCAATCACTGTTGTTTAAATTTTCAACTTACACATGTGTTTCTGCTGTTTACTTATTTAAAAGCTCTGTCTGTACTTCGCAAAAGTTACATCTGCCTGGGCCTACAGCACTGTTTTGAAAGAAATTTATACTTGTCCTTGAATAAGTTTTAGGGGTAATTGTCAGCAGTGGTAGGAGATCAGGAGGTCCATCCTCACCTGAACTTTAAGCCCTCTAAATCTCTAAAGATCCATTCCCTGTTGTGATGAGCAGGGTGGCTAACTTCTGGCACCACTGCAGAGGTGCAGAAGGGCAGCCTGGATGTTACAACAACACACGCTGGGTATGTGGAGGAAGCCCCACTGGGCAAAAAAAAAGGGTTAGAGCTGTTGGTGGGCTGTATGTCTTGGATAAACAACAGGAAAAGTTATTATCTATCATCCATGCTGCTGACTTAAAACATTCAAATTACCATGAATTAAAAATCGGATGAAATTTATGTGAGGGTCCAGGCTCCCACTCAAAAAGAAAGAGAAACCAACCCAAAAACAAACCACCCAAAACAAATCTTCTTTGGCAGCTTCCTTTTGGATCTGATGTTCATAGAATCACACAATCTGAATTTCCTGGGTTTGAAGGGACATTAAATGTCATCTTGTTCCACTTGCTTGTCATGGGCAGAGACACCTTCCACTAGACCGGATTGCTCAAAGTCCCATCCAACCTGGCCTGGAACACATTCAGGGATGAGGCATCCAGAGCTTCTGTAGGCAACCTGTTTCAGTGCCTCACCACCCTCACAATAATGATTTTTTTCCTAATATCTAATCTAAACCTACTCTGTTTCAGTTTAAAGCCACGCCCCCTTGTTCTGTCACTACATGCTCTTGTAAATAGTCCCTCTCCAACTCCCTTGTCAGCCCCCTTTAGCTACAGGAAGCTGCCCTAAGTGTCCCCGGAGCCTTCTTTACTCCAGACTGAACAACCACAGCTCTCAGTCTGTCTTCATAGCAGAGGTGCTCCAGCCCTCTGATCATCTTCATGGCCCTCCTCTGGACTTGCTCCTACAGATACAATACATGTTCCATCTTAAGAGCCTGTAGTTGAGCAGTGTCCAGTACTGCCGCTGCTCACACCCTTGTCTTCTAAGAAACAGATCAATTTTAAGGGCTTGGCACAAGCATTGTGTTCTCATCTTCCTTCACCAAAAAGCATGAGCACCACCCACTTCCTCGAAAGACAGGGCCCAAGACCGAAATTCAGTTCGTGGTTCAACAATGAGGACAGGAAAGAATTTCTCTGCAGCACCATGGAATGGACGCTCACTCACAAAGCACCAGGTGCAGGTTGTTCTCTGCATTCGCTCGCCTTCATTTCGGGTTTTTGGCAGCCTTGCAGTGGACCTGGTGAGTGCTTTGGATGACATGCTGAAGAACTTGACTCTATTGCATTGTTCAGTCATTTTTTTCTTCTAGACAGTTTGGCCTGTGCTAGACCTACGCATAGCTGCAAATAAGCAAGATCATACATAGATATAAAGAGCAAAGAAGCAAAAAAAAAAGGCAAGTTTGTCCAGAGCAAAAAATTCACAAGGAAAAAGCCACATCAGTGAGAAATTGTCCTGGTTTTATAGGGTGATCGAATAAAACTGAGGTACAAACACATCAGTTACTGCATTATATGATTCAGACCTCCAAATTGGTAATAATACTTAATTTTACTGGAAATATAATAAAAAGAGAAAAGTAGTCTAATGAAGAAATGGCAACTCATTCATGCAAAACTAAAATTCCATAAAACCAAACTGTCCTAAAATATGCAGAAAAGATATGCAAATAAGAAACAATTCTAGATTGTTCAATAATTAGAATACCTTCTCAGTTCCTAATATGAAAGAGAATCTTTAAAACAAACAGACTAGAATGCAATTAAGAAGCATCAATGCAAATGATGTGCCTCCTGTTTTGTTTCATTGCCCATTAAATCAAGCTTAGCACTGTAAATTGGTGGAAGAGAGAAGAGCAGCCTAAAAAGGAGTAACTGGGAATGCATGACTCATGAATGAGAAGTAGATTCCACCACACTGTTGTCAAATACAGCACTCTGTTGATAAATGGAGATGAATTCCTGGTTTCCTTTCTGTGCCTTTTCTTCAACCTTCTATTCTGTCTGTGGGGGATGGTTTGTTTTTCCTGACAGTTTGAGATTTTTGAGCTACTGCGTTATGGTGCCAACACGCACTGTGCACAGTAAGAGAACAAGAAACAATCTGGCTGTTGTTTCTTGCTTTGCAAATAGCAATTTTCTTCCCATGACTGTATTTCAGATCCTAGTACCAGACACCTGCTTTTAGAAAGCTAAATGTTTCTGTCCTGATTTTATGTGTCTATTTAAGGTTACAATTCTGATGAAAAATCAAAATTGTCATCCAGTTAAAATAACAAACTATGCAAATATTCAGAATATATCACAGTGCTACATCAGCAAACTAGAGTGAAAACAACTGCTGTTTCTATTTATTATACTGACCTTGGCTTTCTGAGGAATCAGGCTTCCAATAATGAATGGGTTCATCAAGGTGAATTTCATTCAACTAAATTTAAATCAAGGAGAAATTTAAAAGCAATTTTCATAAATTGTACTTCATTATTATCTAGCATTAAAATAAAAATAATTCAACGAATCTTTTATATATAACACAGATTAGGTAATGAGGTAACAGATTTGCTACTACCTCTTACTCTATTTAGACATCCACTGGCTATGCTTAACTTGAAGCCACATTTCCAACAGCAGATTTCAGATCTTTTGCCAGATAGTAATGATATCATGTAAAGAAATGCCTAGACCAAACAGTGCTATAAATGATATGCCATGTGCAATTAACGATGCATTTCATTTAGTTTTAATAGGCTATTTGCTGCATGATCTTCTTATAAATTACCACAGCTCTACTGAAGTCAGTGGAGCCTGTTTATACCAGCTAAATCTCTTCTCCTTACTGTTGGATAATTAATATTGCTTTTTAATATTCAGTAGAAAAATATGTTGTGATATTGAGAGACACAAAGAAAAGAACAGGCAAATAAACATTAGAACTGCATTGGGACTTTCCAAGAGATGTTGAAAGCCAGAATTTGTGTAGAAAAATAAAAGAAGAAATCTCATCATAATTGGTTTACAAGATATTCTGGCTACTTTATTTCAAGATCTTTAAATTAACTCTCAAAGAAGAGGGGGAGATGGGAAAGAAATAGTACTGAAAAGGAGCCCTGCATAAAAGTAGCCATCAATCACACATGAGGTAAGATGACTAATTACCTAGGCTAGAGATTATTGAAGATCAGACTGATTCTACAATAATGACCATTCTTAAAGAGTGGATTACATAAAATAATCCAGAATCATCCAGTTTAATTTCTTGTACTTTTGTCTCTTCAAGAATGTGACAACTTCATTCATAAATACTCTAATGAAGAGCATCAGCTGCTCGCATACATCAGTATTCATTTCTCAGTGTTGTTATGGAAGTAATATGTTCCTTCTCTTCTAACAGACCACTTTGCTGTGTTTCAATTTCCGAAAAAAAATACAGAAGCCAAAATGACCTTTACAAAATAATTAAATGTGATAATTCTGGATTATCTCTTAATTAAACCAGAGTTTTGAAACGCCCTTTGTGATTCTTTCAACAACTGATTCCGGATAATCTGGGGATAAAACAATTAATCTTTCCTTTTGATTGCTTTTCTTGATCCATTTTCTGAAAGCAGGTATTAACATTATTTGCCTTCATCATCATCTGTGTGAGCATTTGAACTTAGTTTTATTTATGGATGTATTCTCATATTTCCAATGGATTTGGCACCTTTTCAAGCTGTTTCTGTCATTCATCAAGGGTTTTCACACAAGCAGTAGCTCCACACTAGCCACATGGGGCTTTTCTTGTGCTGAACTCTTTGGTCGGTTCCTGAGAACAGTCATATTTTGATCTCTCAATTTCAAAGGTCTGCTATATAGGCTCATTAGTCTCTGTATTCAGCGTCATAATATCTGAATACCTACTGTCAATCAGTCAAAAAGTAGTGGTAGATTTTGGAAAGGACAGAACATGTTAAGGAAATTAGAGCTGAAGTGAAATTTTACTTCACATGATTATTTTAATTGACCTACTTAATTAATGGAAAACCACACAGAATGACTTAAAACCCCTGGAGATCAATATCATCCCTTTTACATTCTGTATTACCTCATTTTGGGAAACTGAAAGTCTGCCCCTGAATTGGCCTTCCTGGATGTAAAGGTTTTGTGATAGTTTGGAAAACAGGATTTATTTAAAACCTTTTCTGAAGAGGCTTACACAGTTATTAGTGTTTTATTTCTCTTCCATCCCCGTTAATCTCTATGAGGGTTGTTCATAAGGGCCAACATTATCCTAACTAGGCTAATCTCTCCCTGTATATTCAATTCAAAAAGGTAGAGAGCCCTTTAGAAGATCTACGACAGGTCTATCTTTTCCAATTTAATTGTAGCAAGAGTGTAGGGGGTTTTATATCACCCCCTGTGAATATCCTTCTCCAAAATTTTCCCATGTAAAAATAGCTGTAACAATTTCAGGCTGTTTCCTGTAAACCATAAAATAATTACAACTGCCATTTGTCTTTCTTTTCATATATTTCATGTCATCCAGAAACATATTAACACTGAAACAGCAGCTGATTATTAACAGATATGTTGCAGGGACAAATAAAGTTTCATAATGAGCTGGAATGTATTGAGTTATAACAAACCAAGGTCAAGACTAGTAAAGAAGATACATAGAAATTACTGCTCTATCAGCAGTCATAGGTGGAAAGCATTTGTATTGCAACATTTCATTAAAACAGACTTGTCAAAATGGTGCATGAATTTTCTTGCTGGTAAAAGGAAATGGAAATTGTGTTAACATTGATAAAGAATTTATCATACTTACACCTTGAAAGCTCCCATCTTTAAGGGATTCCTTGACTCTAACATAAATGTCTTTATTAAATAATTTGTTAAGATGACAGCAATATGTGACCCAGTAAAAATCTGCTAAATAAGTCTGCATTTAGGTACATTTCTGATGATTATCACCAGGGAATAAAATGGAGAAATCATCATGTTTCATATTGAATTTCTGCACATGAAATGCCTGAAGAGTTTGTGAAACTGCTGAGAATAACTGAAACACATGATAGCGTTGTAGATTTTTGTGCAGTGTTTTGTCACCATTGAAAATCAACCCATGATATTAATGGTGTACTTACCACGTTCCTGAAAATATTGAAAGCATTATTTCACACCTATACTTTACCAGCCGTGAATGACACTGAAGAAGGATCCCAAGTTTGAAGAAAAATTTTTTGAAAGGTGTTTCCAAACCCAAGCCCATTTCTACCACAAAAGGATTTTCACAATTGTATCCTCTTCTCACACACATACACACACTTGTATAATCACAGTAAAATACCAAAAGGTTGAGAATTTTTAAACTTCATAAAGCGTCTGCTGATGATAAGAAAATAGTCTCACATTTTTATACAAAGTTGCATATTTACGGTAACAAGCACAAACTTACACCTGAACCTCCCACTTGGAGTATGCAGCAGATCAGACTGTGAACAGAATCCATCTGCCAAATCAATAGGCAAAACTGTAAAAATTACAGCAATTCAAGTAACAATTCTCAATGGTTTCTCTTTTTTTTTTTCAAGAGACACTGCTGGTGATAAGCTGTAAATACAAGCTAAGTCATAAGCTATTCACTGTATCACAGGAAGACACGCTTATCTCTCAACTGTTACATTTTTATGTGTGGCAAGAAATAACTTTTTTTGTGGTCAAGTACATAAAGTTTAAAGTAAAAAGTCAGAATTACATGGTTCTTCAAGGAAACACTTAACTGAGGCTTATTACAGAACTGCAAACACTGCCTGTGTTTGTTTAATAGTGATTTTGGTATGTATATAACTAAAAAAATTCAACTCTACCTGTGAAAGTGAGGTTTTCCTTTTTTCTCCTACTTTACAGGACTAGAATTTGCTGCTGGTTCCACTTTTCCTCTCTTAGTCTTTTCTAACCACAGACTGGAATTTCTTCTGAATGACCAAGAGGTATCTGAACACTTCTGTCTCTTCTAATTAGTCTGCAAAGCCCTGAGAGAAGAGGTTGTATCTTGTGTGTGTGTGAAGAGTAACAAAGGTACTGCTCTTGTTAGGTAACAAATGACAGCATTTCCCCCTCTGTCTCTTTGCACAGCACTGGCCTGTCTTTCACTGCCCCTTCCTTGGGCTAGAGGAAGAAAGCCAATTGAATCAGGAAGCTGAACCAGGAGTATCTAGGAGGTGGTCAATATGAAGACCTGTTTAGACTGAAGCTGTTTCTCAGTTCAGATTGCCCCAAATTGATGGTTGATGACTCTCTCTTTTCCTAAGAGGCCAGTTGATTGGTTTGTAAGAGCACAGTCCAACACTGCCAAAGTCAGTGAGAACACCATAATTTACTCCAAAAGGATGGAAATTGAACTCAAAGAGAGAAAAGAGTTCTCATGCTGCTTAACCGTTATTTTTCCCGCTCCCAAAGAAAATGTTTCTCCTTCAAGGATTAAGAACGTGGGAGGACAGTGTAAGTCTAGTGTGTCTAGAAATTGTGAGGCTTTGGGGAAAAAAAAGAGACACAACGAGCCACAGGAGATCCACAGCTCCAAGCAGATATCTGGAGATGTAATATGCTCAAAGCAGTCACTCAGTGAGGCTCAGAAACTCTGCTGCAATTTCAGCTCAAAGTGTATGTACGTGTTTATGCACATGATTAATGCTCTACTTGACATATCTCATATTATAATCATCCTATGAAGTTCCTCTTGTCTCAACAGCCACAACAAAGGAAGTTGCTGAGCAGTACCCAGACTACCATTTGAAAAGAATTTGAAAAGAATGAGTGAATCCAAAAAATGGCACTTGCTCTATTTTCTTACTTCAGATGGTAAGTAAAGTAGTCTGTGCCATCTGCTGAACAATTTGCCTCCACACTGTCTTGTCTGCCACTTGTTTAACTTGTAATGTTATATGTCACTCTGACAGGAGTGCAACATTAACAGGCCCTAACAGGGTATGTCTCTCAATGGGATGACAGCTGACGCCGAAGCTGCCTCTGAAATACCGCCAGTTTCAGTTCTATCCTCCAGACTCATTTCTCAAGATTATTAATGATAGTTTGAGACTGAATTTGCAGCACACAGAGTTTGGCTCCTGACAATTACTCCCCATCCTTTCCAGAAGGGAGGCCTGTGGGTGTTATGACAATATCATTTTATTCTTTTAGTTCACATCTTTTTTTCCTTGCTGTTTTTTATCACGCTCACTCTGTCATCCTCTCTGCCTTTTCATGTGACTTTTTTTTTTTTTTTTTGACTTAACACTTCCTCCTTATAAAGAAACCTCAAGGGTCTATACTCAATGTCTTCCTCCTCTGCCATCCCTACTTTTAACGTACGGGCACACTGAGGAATCACTGTGGTGGGGTACAGAATTTTTAGAGAATGAGTGGCTGCTCCAAGTTACGTTTGCTATTAATCCAGAGCACTAAATTAGAGGCTGAAGCTATGTCATGCAATTCTACAACCCCCCAGATACTTCAAGCAGAAAACTATCTATGATCACTAGCTGTTTACTGGAACAACTGTCATGGTTTCTAGGTTTATCTAACTTTTGTATGCTCCTGTCAGACCTGGGTCTTGTATTAAATTTTATGGGTTTTTTCACAAGTAGAGCCCGAAAAAAATGAAAAATTTCAAATAATAACTACTGATAAGTTTGCAGGTCCAGCAGCATTTAAGACATTTCATGCTTTCTCTCTTTGCAAATGTGATTTGTGGTCCTGTTAAAATAGAGTATTTTATATAGTAGTTGGAACAAACCATGGGAGCAACTTCATTAAAAAAACAGTTATAGTGAGGTTATTGAAACAAAAGTAGCCCTAGCACTGGTAAGGCTTATGAGCTCCAGCATGGCAATGCATTAACATGTCTTTATGGCTTCCAGGCCGGAGCTGGCTTCCATTCAGCCAGCTCAGTGTGCAGGCAGATCAAACGCGTGACTGTCTGCGCCCGTCTGTGCACACGGCTGCTTTCTCTGGCTCATCCTGCTTAGGCTGGTTTTGATGCTCCCCAAAGAAAACACACTAAAGCTATTAAAAGTATTTATGTACGCTCTCCTAAGGCCCCAAAAGCTAAGTGCTGGTGGTCAGCAGGGCTGCCGTCTTTTTTTTTCTTGTGGAAAAGACTCTGCTAAGTAACCAGACCATAAGCTGAATGCTCATTTGATTACAAAGCACACACAAACAAAAAATTACCAGTGAATTACCAGATAAAGGCACAATATTAGCTTTACTAGAGAATGTGCCATCTTACTGAATCTCACTTACAAATGGAATTAACAACACTTTTAAACTCACCGCATGCAAAGACCTTCACAGCTCAGGTTTGATCTGGAAGCAGTAGTCAGAACTGAGTGTGTCATAAATCAGCCCCATGATGAGACATAAAAGCAGTGCATTTTTTCCAGTTCCCAAACTGCAGAAAGAGTCAATGTTCTTTATTTTATCAAGAAGGCTTATCACCACATGCTGCTATCACACCATGTCTGAACAGCAACAAAATGTTCCTTTGTCCTGTTGTGGAATCACCATCCTTTACAGAAATGTTTAGTAATGCTAAACATGCTTCTTCATTGAAGAACCATAGAAAAAATATTAGAAAAGAGTTATCCTTGGCTTTCTTCAGTGGAAAGAGTCAAGTTTCAGGTCAGACTAGCCAATACTGGTAAGTTTTCAGATTTCTATATCTAGCATGTAAAATGTTTACATAAACCCCTTGACAAAAATCATGGTATACAGTTTTGCTATTCTGGGACAACAGAGCACTTCAAAGCAAGGGTAAATCTTGCCCAACCATTAGATAACATTTTTACACAGCCTGGTCTGGAATTCTTTTATAGATTTCCATATGCGCTAAGGTCCAAAGCCCTCACTGGCTTCCTCACTGAGTATAAAATGCTATTTTACATCTTTTTGGCCAAATATGTCCAGCATAAGCACAAAATAGGACAAAAATCTACATTAATGATATTAAAAACACCCCTATCAGAACAATAACTACAAAGCAGATTTTAATTATAAATTTAAGTCTTTCACATACATTCTTACTCTCCTGTCCCCTGGGAAGAGAATAAAAATGAGCTACAGGTCAGTTTTTCAGGTCAGTTTATGAACTTTCAGAACATATTCAGATACTATTGTAAACAAAGCAATAAAAAAATATAAAAAAAAACCCCACAGATAATGCAGTAGAATTGCCAATACTTAAAGCTATATGTAATAAACATAATATTAAATTCTAATGGTCCATGCTCCCATCGAGTCTATAATTTTGCACCTCCCAAGCAGCCGCATAAAATAAGGAGATCCCCATTTGTTATGATTCTAAATAATTTTGGATACAGTAAGATGAAAGATACAATGTCAAGATACTCTATTTCTGGGTGGCCAGTTTCTAGTTCACTGCTTTTGATGGTTTGTTCCTTGATGTCAGTTTCAAAATATGGTTTCGTTTATTGGAAGGTTTTTGTTATAGTATTTTACACTGATCTCATGACCTCCCTTGATCTCCAGGAATCCCATACTGCAGCAGGAAGTGGGTAACCAAGCAAGCAACTACTGCACAGAACCTTCAACATTTAAAGCAGTAAACTTCACAGGGATTCTCTCTTTCCAAGAAGAATTAAGACAGAGTGTCTTCTCAGCTGTGGTTTCTAAACACTTTGTGGATCTTCGGTACAAGAATAGGGGGCTAACCTCATTATCTTTCAAAATTTCTAGACACATAATTGCATCTTGCTGGCCTGCATTCCTCTGGCAGATGCAATTTGGTTTAGTACTGTTTCTCATTGACTCCTGCAAACGCCTTTGAGCTTCAGTTGCTCTGAAGTGTTAAATATTGCTTTGTTTTGCTTCAAAGGCATTTCTGCCATGGGAAAACTATCACATTATGACCCTTCTGTATGTTGCAGGAGTGATGGGACATTAAAATATTCTGATAGCCTCAGGAAAAGGTATTAAGGAATACACCAGTATTAATAAAATAGTGATTGGTGTTTTAAATCTTTCCTTATATCAAAGCTCCTAATGTGACATTGAAATCTATAGAACACACAGTGCATGAGCAGACTGCCAGTATTGCTCAGCTTATCATACAAGGAATGGAAGTTTTAAAAACATCAAATACACAACAATTAAAGTAAGTGAAATTTTCCTTCACTGCTGGAAATCAGGTCCAAAATACCTTATGGCATATACCCCAAAACTATGCATCCAGATTTCGAGTCTCAGGAAAAAACCCCTGCTAGCACAACTGAACCTCAGTACATTAGAAAAACAGGCCTATGAAGTGCAGAACTAATGAGGCCTGGCTTCCTTTGGGTTGTCCCTGATGGACAGATCCCCTAATGTCCAAAAAGGTACAACCTCTTATTTTCAAACAATGAAGTCCTCACTCTCCAACATGGATTTGCTTTCAACATTTCTCTCCCAAAAGGACTGAGGGAGGGGGAGGATAGGGGAAAGCACAATAACAGAATCTTTTTTTCTGCATCCAGCTGCCTATTTTCTGGCTACTAACAGGACAACTACATGTATGTCACTCTTGACAGAATTTGGCCACGGAAGATCACAAGCTGGTAATAGCAGGATAGATAAACATCATGCAAGCCTCTTCTCACTAAAAGAAAAGTCAAACTTCATCCATATCCTTGTATTTCCAGCCAATTCTTTCCAAAGCCATCTCCTTGACGCTGGTCTTCCTTAACCACCATTTCTGTTTAGAAAGCTATTCTTCATCATACTGATCACAGCACATGATCCAAGAGTGTGCAAGGGAACAGCCACTTCAACAGGTAAATGTGTTTGCTTATGCAAAACTACTAGTGAGACAAGAAAGCTAAACTGCTTTATGAACATGCCATGAGACAGGTGTTCTTCTACCTGACTTCGGGTAAAACATTTTGTTTCTTTCAGTTTGCGGAGGGTTTTTCTGGTTTCTTTCAGATGCTTGTACATCAGGTATTTTTTCCTCCTCTCTCTTTCCCTTGCTTTATACTCCTGTCAGCATTTGATAGTCTTTGTTTAGGTAAGTTCACTTGTTCTGGGGAAATGCAATTCCTTCATCACTTTAAAAACAGACAGCAACAATGAAAAATGTCATCAAACGTTTAAATGTGGAAGCTCAAAGACAGAATAATCACAAAGAATAAAATCTCTTTTGTCAAAATAATGGCTTAGACTCTTCTGTTAGATGCTTCTGAAGTAGAAGTACAAGTAAATCGTTCTCTTAAATGTTTGAAATCAATTAACTACAATGAAATGGAACAGCAAAATGATTAGTAATCTTGGTATTTTTAAAGTAATAGAATATAAACTTCTTAAAGAAACATATTTATTGAGCAATTTTAAATTGAGAATATTTTCAAAACACAACATCTTAGAAATGGATTGCCTCTCAACCAACTGAATAATTCTGTCCAAGTCAAGAGCACTTGGAAAAAAAATCTATCAAGTGAGCAAGAACAGTTTAAAAATACACTAAACAGAAAGCATGACAAAATTTCTCAGTAATGTTAAAGGCTAAATTAAACATTAAAAAATGAAGCATCAGTGTCTCATATGTGCCAAAAGCCAGTTAGACAGTATCGGACAATTGGAAGTAGGAAAAACATAAAATATTTAACTCTTTTGAAAGCAAGTCCTATCCATATTCAAAAACACTGAGATGCTGCACGCTTTGTTATGGGAATTGTAGTGCTTCATCTGAGCTCTGTTGATATTGGAAATGAACTGCTTGGTGTCCTCCAAACTGCAGACAGGAATCTGTTAAACATCAGTGCTAGAGTTATCACTGAGCTACAACTATGTAAGTATGAAAAAAAATCCATTCTCAGGTCAAAACTAACATTCATAAATTACTCTTACACTGAACTGATTATTTGGAAAGTCCAAAGCACAAAAAAGTTTAAAATATAATTAAATCAAATACTACTCTTCTTAATTACGTGTAGTTGTGTGAAATCAGGTATCTTTAAAACACACAAGAGGAGTAGACTTGTGGGTGAAATCAGACCTGCTCTCACCATGAAACAAGCACGTTCCCTCAAGGTTAATTTTGTCAGACTCACCTTTGTTGTGAAGCTCCAGCTCCAGAATGCATTTAGCTAGTACCAAAGAAAATTAGTGAGCACTCCAGCTCTTTGAATGGCCAGCTTCAGTCAGAACTACCTTGAGTCCAAACGTAAGAAAAACAAGAATCCTCTTTTGAAACCTAGAAGTGATGCAAGGTGCAGTGACTAGCAATTTTAGTGTCTCTAACCCACTGTATAACAGTAATTAAAACTAGTAATTTCCTTTTTCATGTCTTTGCAGGCATTATGAAACAATGATTAGCAAGTACAGAATCAAACAGAGCTGGTAGCTATTCAAATAGTTTAGCATGTGTTTGTTATCACTGATTCATCTGCAGTGAATAAAAGATGCTGTTAACTTTGTATGGGTTTTTTTAAGGGCTTACCTGGAAATAAATCCATGTCCTATTTAATAATACCCATTCTTTAGAATGCTTTCTTTTTTAAGCTCCAGTAACAAAAAAACCCCCAAAATTAATTATTGCTCTTCATAATTATTACCTGCTATGAGGAATAAATGACATGACAAACAACAAGAAAAACCTGGGGTCTTTGGGTTCAGTTCTGTGCCTTAGCCTGTAGTGGGACCCTATGATTTTTCTAGATATGGAAGTGTAATGTGTGGGCATTGCTACAGAATGCAACGAGTGTGGGATTAATTTATTGTGTGATAGACAGCTTTCAAAAAGCTTACACATCTAATCCTTATTACAGCACTGGACTGAAAAACAGATACGATATAAAGGTGATTTTTGTTCTGTTTTTGTAATATGTTCTCATGTGACATTCTCTGTCCTTGAGGCATCCTATTCCTCGTACTAATGATGGATTTCATGAGGACCCACTAGCTTTTCTTTGACCAGTTTCCCATGATCTGTGTATTTCAGTCCGTGTTCTGCTCTGCTCGTGGCTTTCCCAGCCAGGCTACTGCTTGTCCTACTTGATCTCAATGGATTTCATTAAGTTCACCTAAAATGGGGCTGATCATATTACAATTTGGTTTTCACAGTCCTATTCTTTATGCAGAAAATACTTTTATTGTTTTGCTCCTAAGCATTATGTTTTTTAAAGGATTAGTGATTACCTGTTCTGGAGTGAGTACTGTGATTGATGCCATTAAGGAAGGGCCTGTCAATAGATCCAATCATTCTGGCTTCTCAGATGGAATAATTGTCCTCATTCATGAGCTGTAAGCATGAAAGACATCAACTGGTACAATTATAGAAGCAGCTTCAACAAAATTAACTTGTCAATTTGTTTTGTTAACACTCTCAAATATAATTCTAGGTCAGCCTAGGATGCAGCTGTATCACTTCCACTCTTGTTAGCTTGTACTTCAGCAAAAAGTAGATTTTTGCTTTCAGCATGGATAATACACAAGTTACTACTGTAGGTCAGCTGACATACAGTAAACGTCCATGAAAAAAATGTTTAGACACATCAAATGTGAGGTGATTAGCCTTAAATTAAGCTTCTTGCATTGTTGCTTAATTAAAGTAAATTAGTCCATGTTTGCAGTGAATGTGGACAGTGACCGAACCCCAGCTGGAAAATATCCTGTAATAGCCACAACAGTTTAAAGGAAAATTTGGCCCTGCTATTAACTTTAAATTTTGTGTGGGTTTGTTTGGGTTTTTTTTAAAGGAAAAGCTAAAAAAAAAAAAAAAAAATACAGTCCCTGATTTCTCTGTAAGGTGGTACTGAATGATGATACCTTCTATGAGCTTCAAGTACCAAAACATCCTTTCTGAATCTAGCAAGCAAGTTTATAATCAAATGTGCTGTCATCACTACTGGGTTTGAGATTTGGAGTGGGGAGCTTTTGCATTTCAGGTATATATGTTTAATCTGTACTTCCACAAGAACATTAATCCCTGATGCTTTAAGCTCCCCAAAAGCCCACTCCTGCCATTGCTCAGACCTGCACTGAAGGGAGGAAAACCAACAGCACAGTGAGAGTCAGGGTGAAGCTGAGCAAGCCCATGAGAAGCTGAGGGGTAATCTACAGGCACAACAACAATTAACCCTTCCAACAATTCTTTGAAAAGGTAGAGTTCATCAATGTACCATCAATATTAAAACTGATTAGCTAAGATTAAAATATTGCATTTTATATTCAAAAGAGAAACCCTCCCTAATAAGACACGATTCATGAATTTTAAAAAAGCAAGTTTACTGCTTCATTCATTCTTAGCTGAATCTTTCAACTGAGCTGAAAAATGGTTTTGCCTTACCCTGTAAAACTGGAATCTGCCAGCTGAATGACCAGCACTGTGGCAGAAAGCAAACAAACCTGAACCTATTCAAGAGGCGGGAGGTGAGGCTACTAGAAAATTCAGGGAGGGAGATGATGCTTTTAGAAAAATCAAGTGAGCATGCAGTAAGTCACAGCTGTGACACTGAAAGTAGAGCTGAACTAAACATGAGAACCCAATCACTGAAAAAAAAAATTGAAATTAGGATAGAAAAAGACATCCATTACTGAAATTACTTTGGGGTATTTTTTCATAAATAAAGTGAGGTACACATTTTTCATTAGAAGTTAACAACATGAAAGACATAAAAGCATTAGCATTTCAGAGGAAAAGGTTGTTCATCAGGTCTGTGATAAAAGAAAACTAATTATTAACATACAAGAGTTATTATAACTGGACTTTACAAAAGAAATGTGTAACAGGGATTAATGATACATTTTCCCTTCATCCTCATGAGATGGCATACTTAGAACTAGATTCTTTGGTTGACACCAACTAAAACCTGCTCTTTTTTATATTAACTTGAGGTTACAGAAACACACATAATTTCAAGAGGCTTGGGATTTATTACAGGTGCTGGTTGCATTTGTGATTTTTCTCTTTTTTTGTGTTAAAAACACCAGCAAAAGAACTCATCTAACTTCGAGAAAATAGAGCTTTTTGTTTCAATTACATTTTGCTAGAGCAGAAGTAAGTTTCAGTCTGAGAGTCCTCCTCTTCCCCTTGATTACTTGGCTTCGTCCTATCAATCAAGATTATGTTCCTGGTACAATAATTACAGTTTTTAATCAATTTTCAAACATTGCTCAGTGGACTGTGAGGTGCATTTGAAGCCCATCATAAGAGCAGTCATACTGAAAGCAACTAAAAAATAATGGTTTTTGCAGAATGGGGGGAGAAGGGGTTATACACAGGAATGACAGATCATCTTCTTATCACGCTTTACCATTAACTCAGTACAGCATTGAAATAATTACAAATGTGCACTTGACAAACTGAAATATAAATTAGTTCTTAGTTGATTAGTCCAGTTGCCTTAACAACAGAAGCTCTCCCAGCATTTGGAGAGAATATTACTTTCAATAAATTGTATTTTCCCAAACAGACAAGAAAAAAAATTACCTTTGCAAAGCATCCTTGTTACCTTTTACTGTTTACCTTGCACAGTAAAACAACAACTCTGTGATTGTGTCCAGCCTTTCTCTGCTCCAGCACTGATGCTTTAAAGCAGCTTCTGTCTTGATGCTCTTAAATAACACAGCTTCACATTGCCCGGGCGAGGCAGTAAGCTCTAGCAGAACAACACAGTGTACCTCAGTGGTTTCTTCTGTAAGGACCCACTCATGTCTTATGTTCCTGAACAAACTATGTGTAAGAGTAATTTTTTCTGTGCTAGGATATCAGAAAAATAATCAGCAGAACCAGCATATAAATGTTAGTAAGTCCTTATTGCAAACAGTTTTCTAGAGTGAAATTTTAGCCACTTAAATCAATGACAGAACCACTGTCATCTTCAACTGGGACAGATTTTTTTTCTTCCAAGCCAAGTAAGTGAAAAACAGCAGTGCGTTGTCTGAAAAGCAGCAGAAACTGTACAGCAACTGTTTATGTTATTTGGGAGCAGGCTCTCAAGCAGAAGGACCCTTGAGAAGTTTCCTGTTTGAAATAGCATGTTTATTGATATTTTCCAGGTTTGTCACATCTACTGCTATGTCTTGTTCTCCTAGGATTTTGTTATTCATCAAAACTTCTCTCTTCAAGAGATTTATTGCCCTCTCCCAGTTTTCAAAGTACCACCAAGACAGAAATGTCTGGCAGGGGAAATTACTGCCAGAAAAGTGCCAATGTATTAAAGCATTTATTTAAAAGACATAACTACCTGGACCTTTTCCAGCATTTCAGTATTTCAGGCACAGGATATACTGTACCTAATATAGAAGGATTGGAGCAAATCGTTGCCATTGAACTTTGCAGTGAGTGACATTACACTGAAAAAAACACCCTTCAGGTGTTCTTTTTGGGTATCCAACCTTGTGAATCAAGTAGGCTCCGAGGGCTTATGTATATGCACAGAGCTATCACCCCCCTTGTACCTGGTCTGCTCCATACGTTCATGGTAATCATCAATGTTTAATTTAACAGATGGTTGGAACCTGTACGGTCCCTCTTATGAGGTACAGAGTATGGTTATATCATTTCCAATGTTGAATTAAAATTAGAAATCCAACACCAAGTGATGCTGCTTATTCAGAATAAGTTAATCTATCTTTTCTACAGCTTTCTGAGTCTCTCTGATCTGAAATGTTTGAGGTAATTTTACGTTTAGGTATTACTGTCTTTTCTTGTCATTTAAGAGGCAAAACCAGAGGTGCATATTAAAAAACTATTAACCCTACAATGAAGTAATTTATATAAAAGTTAGATTTGTGTACCCTGCTATTCTTACTTATAGCCCCTTGAATGAAGCAGAAAAACTAATTACTTTTATTTATACAGTCCCATTAGAGCACTTTGCAGCCAACTGGAAGGAACAAATCACTGCCCTCGAGACAGAACTGCCTGCAATGAATATAGCAGGGCAGGCAGGGACAGGAGCCAGCGGCAGGAGTGGGGTCATGGGAAGACTAAGGTTAGGCAAGTTTGAGATTGATCTCTGTCTTGTCACTTCCTGAGATTCTAAGCAGGGAACAGTCGAGCGTGACAATTTGGGATTTGCCAAAAAATGTAGTCATGTAGTCCCATTCAACCCAAATTTCTAGGAGCCCAAATATCAGTTGGTATTTTTACAATTAAAAAAAAAAAAAGGTCAAAGTCATCAGTTGCAAGTGCATCTTCCCACATTGCTTGTCTGCCTTTTTTCCTCCTTGAAGTAATAAGAGTTGTCCCCAGGAATCATGTTAAAATAAAAAGAAAGAAAAGAAAAAACCCTGCATGCTTTATTAAAAGTTAGTAAGTCCTTAGCACAAACAGTTTTCTACAGTGAAATTTTAGCCACTTAAATCAATGACAGAACCATTATCATCTTCAACTGGGACAGAATTTTTTCCTTACAAGTCAAGTAAGTGAAAAACAGCAGCACATTGTCTGAAAAGCTGCTTTTCCCCTTGTTTTGCCATTGAATGCCTTCTTTTCTGAAGCTTCTGTTTAATTAAGTTTTAATATTACACGTCTCCATCATGACAGTTTTGCTCGTTAGAGAAATTTCTCATCAGAACTTCAATTAAAATGGCTTCTGCTCTCACACTAATCTTCATAGACTTGCTTTTAGAAAGACATTTTTGGTTTTGCCCTTAGGGCTTGGACTAAAATGGAGATTTCTTCTGTGCTTTTTCTTTAGATGTTAGTGAGTTGTTATGGCTACTTCATAATTTTGAAGGTAGAAAAAAACCCAAACCAACAGAAGATATGTTTTTGAACCCTCTATCCAATGAGGACAGTAGGTTCAGTGAGGTGTCTGATCTACTGCATAGCCTTGCAAGGTAATAATAGTTGATAAAAACAAAGAATCCTTTTAAATTTGTACACTTTGATTATAAAGTCTTTCAGGATGCTTTGTTCCAGAATCACCATAATTTTGTATTTTTTGTCCCTCAGGCCTAATGAGGTCACTGGGATTCCATCTCTACAAAGAAAAAAAAAATCACATAATCAGTATAGGTGGTCTTCTTCATATTGTACTTTTTAATAAGGTGAATGAAATCCATGCATGATTTCCAGCTTCTCTCTCCTGTCTCACTGGGCATTCATTGGGGAACTATCAAGGCCCAGCCTGCTTCTCCCAGCTCAGCCTCTCCCTGCAGTCAGTGAACACTTGTCAGCTTTCTAAAGGTACTTACAGTAGGAACAATGCTTTTGTGTCCCAGTATAATTTTTCCAAGCATACACCCTGAATATGAAAAATCAGCTCTTCACAAATCTGGAAAAAGCTATCAGCCAAGGCAATCAGAGAACCCAAACACCCATCAGAAAATTGTCTTTCTGCTTTGCATGCCAGAAGGCTGCAACAGTTCAAAAGATGTAGAAAAAATAAAAATTTCTGATGTAATTCCTGCCAGTAGACATTTTTGAGACTTAGTGTATAGTATTCTAGGTGTTCCAGGGATGACTATCATTTAGTTTATGCATTCCTTTCAGAAACAGACTTGCTCCTGAGACTCAGATGGGCTCATCTGATTTCAGGATTAGCAAAATTATGGTAAATATCCTGACAAGCTGGCATAATCATCCTGCTTCATAATTTTATGCCTCTTCCAGGGAGATATGAGGTACGTTCCCTTATCTTCACTTGGAGTTACCTGGGCCCAGGTGCATGCATCAGACAGAGCCACCATGCTTCATCCACTAATTTTAAGGCATAAGTGCCATTCATAGAGCTCTGTTGCTATTAATAGTATGTTTGTTTAAAAAAAAAAAAACCCAGTTGTTAAAGTCTTTCTTTCATTAACAAGAAGAAAAGTACAAAATAAGCTATTAAATTATGGCAGTTGAGAAAAAAAAAAAATCCTATTCTACCATCCTACATCATCATGTTGTCATATAAAAACATTCTCTATCACGACAGGAAAAGCAATGCTGTATTCCAGAAACTGTGGGTGTGCAGAAATGAGTCACTTTGGCAGTGATTTGCTTTGCATATTCAGTATAAACCAGAAGAGGGAATTGATTTAATATAAGGAACAATACACTGTATTATACACTCATGTAGAGAAACTTATGGTTGTGGTTGCAAGAAACATGACAAAATAATAAAGAAATCAATTCTATGAAAAACTAATTTCTCACTGCAATAAAGAAAAATACTGGGCATGCAGGAACATCTGTTTTCAAGAAAATTAGAGACAAAATAAAACATTTCTCCAGAAAAGGCTACAAAATGCTTTGCAGAAGAAAAAAAAACTAGAGAAGAATCAACAAAGACTCTCAGATTTTCTCTGCTTTTCAGGATTACTTGTAGAAGCAAACCACTGTATTACTGGGTTGAAAAATCTATTCACCTGGGTTAAATAATTCCAGAAATCAAAACTGAGCTCAAGTTTAGCCATCAAAGTTTCATTTCTCCTTAGCTCTAAACAGAAGCTGTAACTTAAACTACTGAAATTCTGCAAGAGAGAACCAAAAATATCCATGTAGAAATAGAATAACATCAGCTAAAGGACCAGTGATGCAAGGAAAGAGGCTCACACACAGCTCTATTAAATGAAAAAAACCCCACCACTGTTCTCACAACACGGCTTCCACACCCATTTCTTCAAAAGGAAATCTCAAATTTTTTTAATACATAAATCTGCGCTTAAATGCACACAAACGGATAGAAATTTGTATGTATAACAACAATTTAATCTCCAGCTTTACACATGAATATCTGTAAGGTCAATAATTTTAGTAAGTAAAACTACACTTTGTTACTGAAACTATATTCAAAATAATTTGAGTGTACAGCAAGAGTGAATGATTTAATCTGTTTCATCTTAAACCTTTCTAGAAGGCGTACTAGAAGGTGATGTTTCTGCCCTTCTGAAATGCTTCCTCACATGTAACCTTTAAAGCTGTCCAGCTCTGGAACTGTGGTACCACAAAAGAGCCAGTGCACAACAACAGCGTAAATAAGATCAAGAATTTATCTTTAAGGGGAGGGAGAAACATTGACCTAAAATGTGAATAAAAATGCAACTATAAAGGCTTTCCAATCAAGTGGCATAACTTGAGTCACACATTCAGTCTTTTGTGGGTGTCATGGTTTAAGCCCTGCTGGCAACTAAGCACCTCAGAGCTGCTCACTCACTCTTTCCTGGTGGGATGGAGGAGAGAATTGGAAAGGTAAAAGTAAGAAAGATCATAGGTTGATTTAGGAAAAATTTAATAATTGAAATTAAAATAAATTTAATACATTAAAGAAAATAGTAATAATAATAATAATAGTAATAATAGTAACAATAATAATAATGGAAAATTACAAAAACATGAGAAAAATAAAGCCCAAGAAACACAAGTGATACAAGTGAAAAACAACTGCTCACCACCAACCAACCAATGCCCAGATGGTTCCCAAGCAACAGCTGCCCCCTGCCAAACTCCACTCCAGTTTTACTGCTGAGCATGAAGCCATATGGTCTGAAATATCCCTGTGGTCAGCTGTCCCAGCTGAGCCCCCTCCCAGCTCCTCGTGCACCCCCAGCCCCCTCGCTGGTGGGGTTTCTCTGAGGGGCAGAAAAGGCCTTGGTGCTGTGTGAGCACTGCTCAGTGATAGCTAAAACATCCCTGGGACATCAACACTGTTTCTAGCTCAAATCTGAAACACAGCCCCATTCTAGCTACTGTGAAGAAAATTAACTCTATCCCAGCCAAAACCAGCCCAATGGGGAATATATTTTTATGTCCTGAACTTTATAATACTATGTTCCAAGGCCAGCTTTTCCTGTTGGCAATGTCTGGCTTTGATTTATTGTTATAACAGAAGAACTTACAACTTTTTACAAGTCTGTATAGCTTTGGGGTTTTGTTTTGTGGCTTTTTTTAATTTATGATTTTTAAAATGCAGATGCTTTTCCATAGTATATCCTAGGATAACTTAGTTTTGGGGTTTCTTCTTTGTTCTTGGAATAAAATCTGTCCCTCTAAACATTCATTAATGTCCCCCAAAATGTCTGCCTCTGCTCCCAACCTCCCTCATAATATCCCCTCACAACATCAGATGTATTCTATTCCTCTAACCACATTCTTCCAATGTTACACTACTGAATCTCAGGCAGATTAAACGTTCCCTATCTGTGTGAAACAAGCAGCGACTTTTCAAATTGCAGGGTCAGCCTAGCTAAGGGAGCCTATATAACATCTGATCATTATTCAGCTGCTGGTGCCTGTTATCAGATGTGAACTGGAAGCAGTGTCTCTCCCATACTACCTGCAGTCACCTCTGTCAGGCAAAGCTATGGGAATGCCTACAACAGCGTCTCAAGCCAGATCCAAATGAGCTGGTATACTCACACAGAATAATTCAGTGCCTTACCGTTGTACTGGTTGAAATCCCAGAAGTGATACAGCCATCCATACACCAGCTACAGACAGTAAGTTCAGATGGGTCTGTGAAAGCAGGACTAAAAAAAAATCACCAGAGAGCTGTCATGTGCCTCCATCAGAAATGGAGATGTAGGAAGTATCTGCTGCCTGATTCTTGGAAGGCAGAAACATTGGAAGCATAGCATAAGGCAGACAGAACAGGATCTCACAGAGAAGGGTTCAGGGCTAAGGTGCCAGAGCAGGAGCTCAAGCCCATGCTTAGAATCTATTTCCACAAGAAATGAGTGACACAGCTCAGATGATTCTTTGCATATTCTGCATTCATCATCTGCCATTTATCAACACCTACTCAGGCAAGGAATGTTGGAAGGTGAGGCGTGACCTTCAATAAAAATAAGGCATAACAGGTGCATTTGCAAGTCAGTGACCCAAAGCCTCTCTACAGCTCTGCTCATGCCCATGCATGTTTTCAACCATAGAGCAAACTTACCAGTGCACAGGACCTGAATGAACAAAACTAGGAAGGTGTAGGAATATTAGTGCTGCACTGAGCTAAGCAGGCTCTGTCCACAGAAGATTAAGAGGAAGCCAAAAGAACCATGTCATTTCATAATATCTCTGTGCAGGAAGGCAGATTTGAAACTCATCACATGACACTGCAGCATGAGGAAAAAGTGACCTCATACATGAAAAAGACTTTGTATGTAAGCAAAATCTTCTCTCCAGCTTTTGTAACCAATTACATTTTAGCAACATTTTTACTGACATCATGTTTGTATGTCAATAGAAAAGTATTTTATAAATATATTCATCAGCTTTTATTCCTATAAAGTTTAGATACAATAATCAAATATGATCATTATCATTCCTTTGGCCGGATTTAGTGAGTATAAATATTAAAAAAGGTTTTCAGGGAACCTTTTTGAAAATATCAACTGAAGTCTAATTGCAATAGAGTATAGAAGAAAGCCAAATGTGACAGGCTGTGTTTTACTTACGCTATACATTTCTCCCATAAAAAAAATAATCAAGACTACTCATTATATTAGAACAATTTAAAAAACCAAAGTGTTGTTACAGTAATACAAAGGAATACACAGTGAATTAGTTATCAATGCTTTATTATTGAAAACAAAATTGAAATTCTTTTATCTGGCACATAAACAATTATTTCTACAAAAAGGAAAGCCTACAAATCTGATAATTTATACAAATAACAGTTTTTCAAAAAATAAAATTTTAATTTAGTAAACTTGTCTTGTGCTCTTTTATTTGTTTTTAGCACTGTCTGCAATAATCCACCATAAATCCCTGAGCAGAGAGACATATTTTAAACATGTTTTAAATTTATCCCAAAAGAAGAAAGTTATCAAGCCCAGACCTATATCAAAAAAATGTATTCAGGGACATTCTTGGTAAATTTACGGTAGTCCTTTTTTCTTTTTCTTTTCCTTTTCTTTTGTTGCTTTTTTTAAAGAAATAAACAAAACCAGTAATCAATGCAAGCATGACACCGTATCACAGGAGTGCTCCCCTCTTCCCCCTTTTGTGCAATGAATAAAAATTACCAAAGAAGAATAAGTACAAGTTGAAGGAGACAAATAACCTGGTGAATGGTTAAGACCAAAAAGCCATCGAAGTCTGATGGCTGTTGAGCAAATAAAGCTGCAGGATACCACAGTTCTATACCAAGCTCAGTTACAGTTACTACCTATTTCTATACCTTTTCCCAGAAAGCCAGTAAAGCAGGAGAATAAGTTCAAGCTACCATTGTATTCTAACACTGGTTTAACGATAAAGTAGAAATTCAACTTTTGATCCTTCCATTTTGCTTTTCCAGCAAGAACATTATTAGAGAAAGACTTGACACACTCCACAAAACCAAACCATCTTGCCCCTCTGGCCCTTCTGATGGGTCAGTTGTAAACTTAGCAACTTATGGTATTTTAGAGAGCAAGAGGAAAGAAAAGGAAACACACATTACTACTGTTTTTCTACTACACTGACTTTGAAACAGCTATTCCCCAATCTATTTCAATACAGATTTAAAAGCCAAGTGTAAGGGGAGAATGACCAAGAAGGTAGAGAATAACTCAAGTGTTCCCTTTCCCATTCGGTACATACACTAACAAAACAAATGCAAGTAAAACCAAATAAAAGAAATAGCAACACTTAAAGACTGTTGTGTTAATGGCAGATAACATTGCTGCAGTCAAGTAATAAATAAATAAATACAGCAAAGTGTTCCTCTCTACATTTTTGTTGGAATGGTGCTCAACAGTTAAAAAGGAATACATAAACTAAAAACCTCAAACCCTTTCTCAGTAATAAAGAGTTTTTAAGAGAAGATCCTGAAAAAGCTTCAGTTCAAGGTGCTCTACCACTTTAACATGTTATCTATCATTATGAAAGGAATACTGAAGCAGATACCAAAGGGCCATTAAATGAAATAGCAAATTTTCTTACAAGCAATAATACTTATTCCAAAGAAAGAAAGCAGTTAACAAATGGCCTGGAAAAAAATTACTAAAGCTTCATACACTTCAATTTAAAATAAATTATTTTTACATTTAAAATCTGAAGACTAAAACAGTAATGAGGCTAAATCATTCTGAAACAGAAATAAATTGAACCTCACCAAAAGCGTATTTAGATATTTGACAGCTCTGCTGCTACCATGTGTCAGAATACAAACAGAATGCTAATATTTGGTTAGAATCTGAATAGATTTGTTTAAAACACCAACAGTGTGAAAAGTAACTGGCAACCACCATTACAGATTCCTCTTAATCTACACTAACTTAAGCATGATTGAATCTAGTCCCTTCAGTTATTTGCTAGCCTCATCAATGTATAACATTCCCTTTCCTCTGAGTTGCTCATGAAGTCTCATTTTAGCGTATCTAAGCACTACTATCTTCAAACCTCATTTTAATTAGTTATTGCAAAAATATCATATGCGGAGTCCAATTTAAAGTTAGACTTATCTGACAGCAAAGTAAAGAGAGTCAAACACATTATTCTAAAATACCAATTATTTTTTTCTAAGATGACAGTCTGACCGCACTGATTTGGTACGAGGGCAAACATCACCCTTGCTTGTATTACTAAATCACACCTCTGGTCTTTTTTTTATCAGCCTACATACTACATCTGATGTAGAATACAGACAGTTCCTTGGTCATTCTGTCTACCTCGCAGAAATTTTACTGTACATCTCAAGAAAACTGCACTCTACGTTAACAAGCTGAAGTAACAGGCATATCCTCAGTAAACAACTTTGAATGCTGTCATCTAATCATGTGACGGGTTTGAAAAATTGGCCATATAAGCTGTGAAATTGGTTAGCAAGTGGTTCAAAAGTGAGATACAGCAGCATTAAGACAAACTGCAAACACACTGGATTTAGTACACATTTTAATGAGTTACAGTATCACCAAAATATTTTAACCTACTATTACCACTTTAACTGCCATATGGCTTAGTGTATACTGTGCAATTTTCCCTTTCTATTTCTATGACAGTATACATTTCAAGTACCCACCCAAAGTAAGCAATATGGGATTTGCAATTATTTATCAAATATACTGAAACAACTCTCCTGTGCCACTGTTGCTTAACAAGTTCTTCATGAATACCTCAAAGTCTCCCTTTTTCTATTTATCTAGCAGAATAGCTCCTCCTAGCAGCAATTAGGACTTTGATCCTTGCAGTCAAGTCCAACAAGTTCTCTGACCTGACAGCTGTGTGGAAGTTCTAGTTTGTGGGTTTAATCAGTTTAAGGAAAAGAAGTCCAGAGTTTTCATCATCATGTTTTGGATGTTTTCAAACCTTGTTTCTCCATAATATTCCACAATTTGCGAAGATTGGACTGGGTGATGACATCATCAGGTTTAAGTTGAAGAGCAAGGAGGTAGTTTTCTTCAGCCTCTTTCAGTTTACCATTCAGATGGAGAATGGCTCCAAGATTCATTAGGGCAGCTGGATACTGGTACAAATAAAAAAAAAATAAAAGGAAGGAGGAAAATTACAAATACTTTCTATTTTTCTTTTCAGACAATCTTCTTCCACTTAAATTATTCCCTTATGTTTGCTTTTCATGGAAGCAATTTAGTAATTTAAGCAAATACAGATAACAAGAAAAAGTTTCTGAACAGCTGCTGTGTACTTTGTGCTTTGAACAGGTCAAGCTCTGGTGTCCACAGACTTAAGACTTTTCTCTTTAATGAGAAAACACAGAACTCAATCAGCTTTAAATGTGGTAATGTTGGCATAACACAGGTTCCAAGAAAAAACTAAAGTAATCCAAGAGTGAATTAGCAACAGGAATTTAATTTTAATCAAACTCATTGCCAATAAAGAGTTTATAATCACTGGGAATAGTTAACATATTGGAACTTATCCCTTTCTTCTCTTTCTCTTAATTGTAACTGGTAGAAAATACAATCTGTTCTCAGATTCTAAGGATGTTCAAGGATATCCATTTAGATTCAGGCTGTGGCAATTATTTCTTAATGAATGATTGAATAAAATTAACAATGGTGGAAACATGCTATTTAATAACAAAGATGTTAAAATTTCATAACAAATCAATTTAAAAGCTTACATTACTAACAATTTTTTCATGTTTAGCTAAGGCAAAATGCTTAGCTTGTTTTTTTTTTTTTATCTCTAGGTTATTCCATTATGAAATAGGTTCTTCATGATAATAACACGCCTGGTCACTGGAGTTAACAAATATTTTGAGGGCAGAAAAGCACATTTATGAAGATGAAGAGAACAGTCTAACCTTCCTTTTGTCAAGTACCAAAGGTATTCACATCCTAGTGAGAGCATAGTAAAGGCATTTGTCAAACTAGCACCTTGCATTTTAATGAAAAAGGGGAAAAAATGCTACACAAAGTTCCCTATGGTTCTCCCCCTCAGGTCAGTCAAAGTTTCAATGAGCTTCAGGAAAACTCACTTTTGAAATCACTTAGTTTTGCTTCAGAGGGTAAGTGTTTCAAGCCACCACTTTGCAGTGTTCTGCTCAAAATACAACACTCAAAATGTGAAGCCACATGGCGTATCAGCTTCAGAGTACTGTGAGGGGGTGCTGGTGTGCTTCAGAAGCCCTTCAGTGACAATAACCTCAGGAAAATGGTTGGACACTGGAACAGGTTGCCTAGAGAAGCTGTGGATATCCCATCCTTGGAAGTGGTCAAGACCAGGTTGAAGGGGGCTCTGAGCAATCTGGTCTAGGTGTCCTGCTCATGGCAGGAAGGTTGGAATTGGATGATCTTCAAGGTCCCTTCCAACCCAAACCATTTAATGATTCTATGAAAATATGTGAGATAGAAGGCAGTAAAATATGCACTACAGTTGATCTCCCAGACTGTTGCGGCAAGAGGAAATCATTATGATGAGGAAGACTTACCTTTGTTCCAAACCTCTCCCCTACAAAGTTAAATTCATTATTCTTACCCTTTTTAATCAAGCTTCAACAAAATCCCCATAATTCTTATGTCCAAAACCTAAATTTTGTGGTGGAAATGTTGTTCAGATAATTCTCATGTTTTATTTCTTATAAATATTTCATACTTTTTCAACTTTCTCCTTGCTTCTTTTAACCTACAAATATATGCATCACAAGAACTCATAAAAAAACTGCAATGCAACAAATTTTCAGAGCAAATGGTTCCCAGAGTTTCAAAATTAAGCAAAACAGAATTAGTTCAGCTCTCCTTATTGTAAACATCACAATGCTAATGCAGAGGAATCTGAAGATGTAATTTTTAGATTTACTCTTTCTTGCTTTACCCTGACAGATTTTTTCCACCTTCTGTAAGTCAGTTATTTCATTCTACTGAGAATCAATCAAACAAAAAACCCCAGCTGGGTTTTATATAGTTTTATCAGTTAAATACTCTTTAAAAGAAGGGAAAGTAGGCCTCTGAAATGTAACCTATGGTACAGGTAAATCATACTGGCAGCCATATTTTCATAGCTCCACCTTTGAAGTGCCAGTCTTGCATACTATTTTATAGTGAAATAATAAACTCCTTACTTACAGGTGTTCTGGGTGCTAATTGATGTTATTAAAGTGAAGAATTCTCGGAAATCAGCTCCCATTTATATGGATGGCTGTCTAAATATCCCCATATCCAATTTATTTTTAGACTGCAGATTGTTTGAGAGAATTTTCTCAAATCATGAATAGGAATGCCCATTCCCTCTACTCAGGCTATTTCTTTGTTTAATGAGAGTTCATGAATGAAAGAGGTTTCCTCAAGTTATTGACACAGAGCTGTCTTCTCACTCGAATTATACCTATGTGCATATGTTTGCACCAAGACAAAGCTTACAGTGGATAAGGACTAAAAAAATCTTAAACCTGGAAAAACTCATATAGATAAGACACATTTAAATGTGCTCCAAGCTAATTCTACCGCATTCACAAAACTTACTGTGCAGGAAATAACTTAGTTGTTTCATATGGCTTCCAGAATTCCTCTCCATTTCCTCCATACCCTCCTGAAAATATGTGTGTATGGGACTAATCAAGAACTTCATATATGTAAGACTATACGCCTAGCTAAGAAATTCTCCTACCATCATGTCTTTAATTTGATATATCACTTCACAAGAGCAAGAAACAAAAACAAATAAAAAGAACAAACTGCATGCCTTTTAACTGAAATGTTCCAATTCTTCTACACATCATTCCTGATTTCCTGGAGGCCTAGCAAATTCTAGGCCTTTAATGCTCTACGCAAATGTATCCATGGAAAATATGAACTGATAAATCATTTCAGGTAGAACTGAAAGTTCATTCCAACTCCTTTACATTTTCAATAAAGAAGTGCACAGGATTTTGGAAAGACTGCTCCCTAACTTTCTAGGATACCAGTCACTCCAATACCTATGGTTTATTTTAACAGTCACAAGAATTTTGCGTGTCTGCAAGATTCTACATCAGTGCCATTGCTCCCTGACAGCTATAAAGGATGTCAGAGGATAAGAGAGCAAGAGACATTTGCTATAGTTTTTCTTCACATAGATTGTCTTTTATTAAAGACAGCTGATAAAACTTTTCAGTACGTTAACAAAGGCAGTCAGCAGCTACCACTGCAATAACATGGGACTTGTAGCACTGTATAACAAATGACACCACCTACTACTTCAGAGACTTGAAAGGAGAAACAGGCCTGCCTTCATTTCCTTCTGGAGACAGATGCTTTACATCAAAAATAGCTGACTGGCATTTCTATTGAGGTTATAAATGCTGTCTTTTATGGTCTATTCGGAATTACTCCCTTTATTAGCATTTTATCGTGGTGTGCTTGTTTCCTTAGTGGTTTTTTAGGGGCGGTGGGAGGGAAGGTGCTTGTGGGGAGGAGGGGAGAGGAATAACAGAGTAGTTAATGAATAATGAAATAACACAAGGCAAGCATTTAGTTGCCTGAGGTGTTTTTGACTTACATTGATGACAATTTTTTCAAATTTTCCCTAGAGTACCAAAAAAAAGGAGAGCACTGGGCCATGCAAAAATATTATCATAAAGTCCTTTCTAAAATTAGATAACTATAGAATCTTCAAATAATTCAAAATCATTCTGAGTAGTATTTCAGGATTACACTAACTACATACAGTATTGGACCCACAAACAGAATCCACCTTAATGACACAGAAGATAAGCTGCCTCCTTGTTTGTCATCTCTGGCTCCACACACAGCGAATGCCATAGCAGAAATACAGTCCCAAACGTAAGAGGATTTTACTCCTACATGGCCTAAGAACTTACGGAGAGACAAACAAATACAAAACACTTAGCCTAGCACAAAAATACCTTTTGCATGGCAGACAAGTATGAACAAACAACAGTCCAAACATGAGCAAGGAAATCTGAAATTGTTTTCTTCAAAGCTCTGCTTAGAGATGATCTTCTCTGCTCAACACCACAGAGGTCAGGGCAGTAGATTCTGAGGTGAAAGTGCATTTTGCTGATTCTGGGGTACCTGTATGGAAATTTTTATCCCAGTAGAATCACAAGTGCAAGATACTTCTCAGTTACCTATTTTAAAAAGTCACTGAAAAGATGCTGCCAAAATCCATCTTGTTCTCAAGGAATTACTGCTGTGTGAGATATTGTAGATGTTTCAAAACAACCCCAGGACTGTAGAATGAATACTGTGATAAGCGTGGCCTACCAGAAACACGGAGGCTGTGTATTGTTTTAAAAAGTGCAACAAGGACACTTACTCTTCTAGGGGTTCCTTTTGACTGAAGTCCATACTTACAGAAGGACACAAAATATCAATGACAAATAAATATTTCATGCCAGCACTTCTAGCTGAAAAGGGGTGAAGAATTCAGCTATTTCTCTTTGATAACTGAAGACACACAGGTGGTACATTGACTGAGTAGTCAAACAGCAGAGTATTAGTTGCAGACTGGCTCACCAGGCATGAGAGAAAAGCATGGTGGACTGCTGCATTTGATCAGTGGCCACTGAGTAATATGCTGTCATGCCCTTTTTTATCCTCCTACAGCGATGGCAAGAATTTTCTCTTGAACTTTTATTACAGTATTTTCCAAAACAATCAAAATGTCTACAGCTCTTCTTTTATCACTAAAGATAACTGTGGACAACAGAATCATTTCAGGTGTGGCACTTGCTTTTGACAGATATCACAACTTTGGAGAAAAACCATGACCTTGGAGTTGCTCAAGGTGGAAACACGCTACTTTAAAGCATGGTGTGGGCAGAGCAGGTAGAAGGAGAAGAAGGGGAGGGACATGCAGCGAGTGATTGCTGCCAACTGGATCTTACTCTCCAGTGTAATACACTGACAACACTGTAAATTCTTCAGTGGCACGTGGAAGCAGACCTTTTCATAGGAGTGATCTGGTGTTCCCAGATAAACCAAGCAGCAGTTATGGAGAGAGACTCATGTTTCTACCTGGTTCTCTACACTATAAGGCTTCTAAAAAACTGCAGTTTGCATATGCTGTGTCTGGTATTTTGTCCCAAACAGCACATGAACCACAACTAGGACACTGATCTCCAGTAAGCTGGCTAAGACAACAGAAGTCAATTATCTAGGTACTGATAATTTGGTGCAAAAAACATTCTGGATCAAGATGACAGGATGTATGGCAAAGTACTACGGATCAGACAGAATAAAAAAAGCTAAAATTCAAAGTTGAAAGGGATTTCCTGTGTCATCATCCCAGACAGCAAAACATTCAGTTCTGCCGGGAAACAAATAAACAAAAAAATCCGCATCTTTGCAAGCTCTTAAAATTGAAAAATGCTCTTCAACTGTTCCTCTACGATAGTTAAATACATCACTTAAATTGCAAATCTGTTTATGAACAATTTTAGTAAGTATGCTTTTATGTCAACAACAGCTTTCAGTTTAAACAGTCAAGAGGGGAAATGGAGAGGAAAACATTTACCCTGCCAGTACTAATTCGAACACAGAGCACAGTTTCCACTGTTGTATTAGTCAGAAATGGACCTAAACATCTCTGCTGCAAAGGAAACCCGTGTCCCTATGTAATTACCTTAAGAATGACTAACATAAATAGCTATATAAAGCTAAATAACAACAAGCCAACACTCTAGAGGGGAGTGGATCCTTGGATTCAGTCATAATCTTTCAGAGTAGTGTGTTGTTAACACTGAATAGAGAATAACCTTACCTGTTATTTACTAATATGTCATTAAACAGAAAGAGACCTCATTTATTGTTCACCAAACTAACAAATTACTGACTTCCAGAGAAAATGAACACCCTGCAGAAAAAAAGGACCTCCAAAGAAATAACAAATAAATAAATAAAAAAAAAATTAAAAAGTAAATAGGAATAAAATAGTTTCTGTTGAATACTATTTATATACTCTCAGGTTAGGATAATATATCAAGCTAGTAAGGCAGAAGAACAGAATGAGTTAATACCTGGCAACCTTAACACCTGATGATACTACAAAAACATTAGGTCATGCATATCTTTTCAAATTTCTTCTTGATCTTTTTAACACTCTCTTTTTAACACTTTCTTTTTAACACTTTCACCTGGACACCTAAAGGAAGTGTCACTTTTACCTGCCTGGTCAAAGGAGGATATACACGGAAATTGTACGCATCTAACCTCGTGTATTTTGAAACACTGGAGACTCTCCCACCTCAAATTGCAAACTACATGATATGTACATTTAAAGCCAAAAATTAAAAAGTGAAGGAAGGGTTTCTCACCACTTTTTGCCTATTTATGGATTACAGATGTGGGAATCTTCATCCACAAGTATACCGTGAAATTATTCGGTTTGCTTGTAGATTGAAACATCAGCATCATTAAAGGACACCCACAGCTGTGACTCAGGGAAAAGTTCTAGACTTAGCATAGGAAGGAAGCATCAAGCAGTCTAGTTTGTTTCTCAAATTATCACATCAATAGGGGACATTTTGCTATCAATGTTCTCCAGCCAGTGGAGATTTTTTTCCTTCACATCTTGTCCATCTCAACCCTCAGAGACTGCTCAGCATATTATAAACATAGCTAACCAAAACCAAACAAGCCTGTATGGATATATGTTACATCTTGATGCTGAAAAACCATCTACCACTGGCCTTTATGCAAGTTCAGGGTACGCCAGTTTACATACAGGCAAGTTAACAAAAGCCTGTGTTACAACTGTTAAAGGCTGAGGATCATAACAGCAGCTGAAAACATCCTACAAAAATGTACTTACACTCGTCATTTCTGTGTATCTAGACATGCTTTCCAAATGGTCATGCATCAATTGCTTTGGTTATGCTTAAGGAGTCTCCCAGTAATCACTCAGTTTATATGGAAACTGTGATGGACTGTGATGGATTTTTAGATAACATACTTGTATTACCATAATAAAAGCTAAAGAGGAACATACATTGTGAGCATTTCATATTATGGTTGTATTTCGAAAAAAAAAAAAAAAAAAAAAAAAAAAAAAAAAAAAAAAAAAAAAAAAAAAAAAAAAAAAAAAAAAAGAAAAGAAAAGAAAAGAAAAGTAAAGAAAAGAAAAGAAAAGAAAAGAAAAGAAAAGAAAAGAAAAGAAAAGAAAAGAAAAGGAAGCAACATTTTCCAGACCTCAAAGTGTTTCTAATTAAACTTCTTTGCTTTCCAGCTCAAATGTTGTCATCAGTATAGGATAGGATAATCTTACTCAGTTTTCCTCGCACTTTAGGATTCCATTTAAAACAAAAAAACATCAAATGACTTAATTTTTGTTTATAGAAATCCAACTGTGCTCTAATGCCTGCAGTTTGATGATTTTAATATATAACTACGATTACGTTATAAAACATTTAACAACTTATTTATCTAACACAAATATGCTGCATACTAACTAGGAAGTCTGTACTTCAAGCAAATGAGAAACTTGGTGAACATAAATGTCATCTGTACTGTCATAATGGCAAATAAAAATTGCTCAAAATCTTTCAGTAACAGAATTTTCTCCTATTAAAATTTATTAAAATGAAAATCAATTTGTGAGTAAATGTATTTTTGCATGCATTTTCTTTGTAAACCTTGGAAATCAGAAAAGCAAATGGCTTTCTGTTGCTGCCTAAAGATAAAGCACTTTTAATTTAAAAGAAGTGTAAGATGTTAAAAAAACCCCAACCAACTACTTCACTCAGCAGTTCACATGCAGGGCTGATTAGAATAGCTGTTCACATTAACACAATCCAAACTGGTTTATCTTCAGAGAAAACTCTAATGTACAGATCATTGGAGTTTTTAATCACAATTATACTCACAATACTAGCATTAAAACATGTTCATTTTTCTCAATCAAATAAAATGTCATTAGAAAAATAAAAATGTCTGCTGAGAATGAATGCATTATCCACGTGTTTTTGTTCAGATACTCAACAAATACATCAGTACACAGAGAAGTTTGTATAGCTTTGCCAAGATGCTGGTAACAGGCATATTGCATTACAGTTTCTATTTTTGAGTAGAATAGACAACACCTGCAGTTTCAGAAAGAAGTAGTGTTGATTTCTAGTCTTGAAAATTTCACTAAGTTCTGTTTAGGGGAATCTCAGTATCACGAGATTTCCAGTATTTCAACTCAAACATTCAGTTGAACATTAGATTTCCAACAAGCCTTTGCACCTTTGGCTGACAACTGTAGTCAGCTGCCTTAAATGCTTGAGAACTAGACTAATATTGGTACAACTGTCTGTCTTCCCAAACTATTTAGGTATTTGTAGTTATAAGGCTTTCAGGCACATTGTGTAAACCATTATGCAACTTGACACACTTGCTTTGAGCACGAAGAACAATAATTGTGTTAATTTTTTAAGGCTTCCATCATGCACAATCATTACTAAGACAGCCCACAGACAAAGTGTGGTCTTTGAGCTTTACAGAAAAGAAAAATCTAGATGACTTTGAGGCATTGCATATTGTTTTGGGATGAATTTCAGTCATTATCCCACTCCTCCACTGAAATGCTTTCTGTTGGATAACTTTCCCTAGACAACAGAACCAATCATTATTCCTCTATTGATAATAATTTCCCTGGCAGGGAAGGACAATGGATGTCTATCACATAAAGTGATACAATTTCCATATTAACATGGTTTATCAATAGTATCTGAAGATATTTTCAAATTGGTTGAAAATGTAACATTAGTGCATGGAAATGTTACCAAGACAATTTTGAAAATAAAAAATAACTACATAACTTTGTCAACTAATTAAAAAAAAATCTTGAGATGACACACCAGTTAAAGAACTGCAGTTTCATTACAGGGTAGGTACACAACTGAAAACGCTTGAAAGTCTTGCTCATAAATATTTTCTTTTCTCAAATTTCAACAAAAAAAATCTTAAAGCATTTGCATGTCAATCTTTTTACTTCCCTTTTGTCCTTTTCATCTGGCTCCTATCACTTCATGCTTCTTATCTAATGCAATAAGCTTATGCCCACACCTGTCTTGAATTTGACTTTTACCCACACAATTATGAGGGCAGCTGAGAAGAGAGGCAAATACTAGAGGTCCTTTGCAAAATGCTGAATATTAGTGTTCTGTGTAATTCATAAAAATTCATGCCTTACTTTTTGCAGGTGTTCCTTATACAGTGTTAGCAATTAAACGAACAGTACACATTAAAATTATTAACTTCCACAGTAAGTGCATGGATTTAATTTTTATTCTTTTAGTCTAAAGATTTCAGGGCTACAGTTTCTAAAATTTAGACTTTTGATTGCTAATAGTAAGATGACTGGGGACTAATTGCTCACTAGGCTTTTACAAGGTTGTGAGTTCTAAAAAAATTAAATTGCAGCTAGGGTAGCCTTATTTACCACATATGAATTGTGACAAATATGTTTACAGTAATTCATATCAACAATAGCAAGACATGTTCAGTGGTAGATCTACACATTCTACTCTGAAAGACTGCACTTGATGCAGCGTATGCTGACAAATGCAGTTTATCAACCAGAAGTTTTCTGTATTTGTCAAACTAAGGTTTTAAGAAATGGACACACGAAGCAAGAACTTGAATAATATTTTCCGTTTTTAAAAGGGTTTAATTAATTATTTCTGAAGGCACAAGAGGACAATTAATGTTTGCAGGACTAGCACCAAGAAATCAAAGTTCAATTCCTGCCTCTGGAATTCAATGTTAGAAATTATTCAGTGAAACCAGATGCTTGCTCCAAACTGGATCAGAAAAAGCCCTCTATGGATGGAGCAAAGTATAATCCAGAGCCAGTAGAATTGCTATGTAATTCTGTAGTTGATAGCTCGATTTTCACTACACATATCACTCACTCTATATGAACACCACAGGATCCCACAGAAACTAACTTTGGGTTCTACCAGTGAACTTTCTGTTCCAGATCATTTTTCTACCCAGACCAAAAAGTTTGTCTCCTGTGCAATTTCCATGATCTCTGTTCAGAGAGAATTTTTTTACTCTATTATGGGTAAAACAATAAATTTTTGAACTAATCAGCAAAAAACTCTATCAGTGCAGCTATCTGAACAGAATTTTCCAAACAGAACTAATGAAGGATCGTGTATTCATCTTTCAAAAATTACAGAAAATAAGCCTGATAATTTTAAGTGTGTTTAAATGCAGTCAGAATGTGAAAAAATGAAGTAGAACTGCTGAGTTGCAATAAAATTCCACCAAATAACTTCACCATAAATATATTAATCATTCACGCCCATAGAATCTAAGAGACATACAGCAAAACTTCCTATGGAATTTAATCTTGGGGTTTTATTGTGGATTTTATTTACTGTTGCTGTTTTATTGGGAAAAGTTTATACTTTCTTTCATGCTGTAATTGTCTGCAATGAGCTTGAGGCAGCCAGATGTTGAGGCAGCTGGCACTGTTACAAACTATAATGTCAGATCAAAGTTATTTATTGTTTAGGAAGACAATCCCTACTGGAACACCTGAAGAATTAGTAAAACTCCCTCATCTTAGTAATAAAGCTGCTCATTGTATGGAATACATTTCAACAGAGTAGGTACACTGGAACGCACATTTGCTCTCCAGTAAAACTAACTGTGGTAAACAGAATCATGTGAATGCAAAATGAAGAGGTAACCAATAAACAGTGGGTTCAGACAGTCTCAAAAAGGGACTGTTCTTTGGGGGAAACAAGCAGCTATCCATCCCCTCCCTACTTCACCTTATTTGCAGGCATCTGATCTCTAGATTAACTTTCTGAGGCAAAAATACGTTCAAACTGATACTGAAGTTACTCTTAAGGACTAATTTCAAGCAAATTACTTCATACAGACCTCTGCCACCCATTCCCTTCTTAGCAGTCTGCAAATGTACAGTTCTTCTCAGGCAGATCTCACACCAAAACCAGCCTCACTACAGGGCATTTCTCCTCTACACACAAAATTACATTAAACCCAAAGGTGGGAGAGTGGGGGAGAAGACCATTTGCAGCAAAAAAAAAAAAAAATCTAATAGGATATGTCAATACACAACTAAAAATCATTCCTAGAATGAGAAATACATCAGAACAACAGATCAGCAAGAAAATTAAGAAGTTATTTATTGCAGAAGATCCTAATGAGAATGTACAGTTACTCGGTTTATTTAATGGGCATTAAACCCACTTTCTTATGGGTTCTAATTGCACGATAAATCCATTGCATTGTTCCTAGAATCAGCACTAGAACGCTCTATTAGGAAAAACCTTGCTGGATTCTTTTTTAATTGAGTTCAAACAGATGGTTTAATTTCTGAAATGCTAATCTACTGGTGTGAGTTCTCTATTTCATGGCACTTTATTTCTGATTGACACCAAGGGCTACATTAACCAGGCAAAGGCAATCTTGCTCTCTCCAGGAAGTGATGCAGGCAGCACAGTATCTCCTGCCATATTACTATCAGACTGTAAATCACAATCAAGTGCATAAATCTATCCATGATACATCATCTTTAATTCCACAATTTCAGCAGAAACTACTACCTCTCATCATCTCAAAGCATAATGATTCGTTTTATTTAACTCAATACTACAAATCTAGACTATTTAGTTTCCTATTAATTAGTTCCAAAAACCTTTTTGAATTATTTAGTAAATAAACATCACAGTTGAGTACAAACACAATCATCGTGCAGGTTTTTTTTTTCATTCTTGAAGAGTAAGCACAGGGAAAAAAAAAATCTGTCTACATAGATGTGGATGAAGAACACTAACATGCTAGATGAAACAAATCTGCACTCCAAGAGACAGGCCCAGCTGACTTCACATCTTTTTTTTCTTCAAGCAATTTTGATGCTGGACTGAACATATCTATACATGAGATCAAGACTTTAGATTTGCATAATGAAAAAATATATATTAAAATAAGTGAGATTTCCATTCAAGTTAACTGAGGTGCAGTCCTACAAAATTTCTGAATCAAGATCTTGACAATGAAATAGCTCAAGTATTATTTGGTGTGAGAATGCCTTCACTTTGGAGAATTTATGAGCTATCCATGGAGAATTAAATCATCCAATGGTATAGGAAGAACATGGGGAGGTGCCTGGAGAGAAAACAGAATCTATAAATTAATATTTCCCTGATTAACTTCTTGAGAAACATACTAAAGCAATAATAAACATGTATGATTTTTGTGAAAACATCGTCTTTTTCTTTTTGGAGATTTAGTCACATAACATTTTGAACCTGCGGGTAACAGAGCCTAGAATGGAAAATGGATACATAAATCAAAATACCCTGGGGTACTTTTGTTTCTTTTGTGAAGAAGATACTTTATTAGCATCTCCAAGCAGCACAAGGGATTGCCATCAGGCACACTGAAAACCTGGTATGACCTATGTTCTAAGTGAATAGTGCGTGAATTATCAGAGTTTCCTTCTCCCAAATTACATGTTTAGCACAAAATTACTGTTTCAACAGTTCTTGGTAAGATTAATTGATTATTTAATGAAGTTCTAAGGGTTAAATAAATTAGAAAAGGGGAGTTAGTATATAGATGCCTATTTCCAACATTTGTTTTCCCGTTAAGTAAAAGCATGTCTATACATTTCACTGTTCATGAAGATGAATGACTTGGAAAATACATTATGTCAATAATTAGACTGTTGAAGGACTAATATTTATCCGAAATTTGTAAATATTTTCATAGCTAAAAATGAAAAACACTCTGAATTACCATGACAATGAGTTTCTTTGCTGAGTGTTTTTATGCAGCTTACCGCTTGGAAAACTTTAAGCTAAGGAGAGCTCATAAGCTGCTTGCATAATTTCACTTGAAATCAGAACCTACAGAGTCCAATTTATCTCTCTTATGCAGGAGAAACAGAAGCAACTCTAAACAAGTCAATGGTGGTACTGCAATGCAATATCTGTATAAGCAGAAGAAACTCAAACATATTTTCATTTCAGTCATTTAGAACTTGCACAGACAAAACAGTTCTGTATTGATTAGAATATCAATGAGCAACCAATTATTCTAGATAGGAAATAAACAGCAACTTAAAGGCATTTTAATTCAATTTCAAAGCTCACAAATTACACTAAGCAAGCCAATTGATCTCAGATATTTGTGTGTTTAACTGCTTGTGTAATCAGGAGAGTACAAATCAACTTCCCATAACCAAATCCACGAAATTGAAGATGACAACTATAATGACATGATTTCCAGCTTGCTCCTCTGTATCTTACACAAAGATGGATGACAATACTGAGAACTAGATTTAAGTATTCCATAACTGCCCAAAAGCACATTCAATCTTTACTTTTACAGAGCTGATACAATGCAGGAGAAAATACATGTAGGATTTTCTGGGGTAAGGCAATAAATATTCTCATGTATTTCCCAAAGGAAATTCAGTGTTTTCCACAGCTGAGTAAATCGGTTTTCAAATTATATAACTCATCCTAATATTGTACTTCAATATTACAGGTAAATATTCCCATTCCAATAGCCTGTATTCTTTCTTTGTCCCCTGATGGAGATCACAGGGATGAAAAACACTGTATGACGTTTTTTGGGTTTTCTGCTGTATTTTTTGTAAGGTAGGAGACACTAATATCTGCTGAAGTAGGAATACTTTAGAATTCAGAGCAACAACCTCTGCAGAAGCCTGTCTTGAAGCTGACAATTGTGCTCAAAACCCCCCCCCTCAATTGTGTCTTAAAAATATTTCAAAGGGCTGTGAACAAATATAATTGCAAATATAGAAAGAAATTGTTTTGTTCAAAAGAATAAACACTGTTTTTCCCAAATAGCTGAATGTAAATAATATATCTGCTTTGGACTTAGCTCCAGACAAGAAGGACCTGAAAGGGGTGAAGCAAAAAAACAACAAAAGAAAAATGTGTTGGGGACTAACTAGATTTTAAAAAGCTCAGGAGGAGCAGAGAGACTTTGTGCATGGATGAACTCTTCACATGGGTCTTTACTGTTATTTCTGTGCAAACACTGAAGAGTCTTTCCACCTGAAATGAAGGGAAGCTTGCATTCAGTTAGTATTAATTTTCTTGACTTTTTCCATTCCGCACGACCTTTAGGCTAGGTCACCCTTGCACTATGCAGACTGAAAAATGTCACAGCTATTCCTGATATCGAATCTCAGAGTCATTTTTTTATGTTTCAACAGGGATTGTCTAACCAATTTACAGCAACCAGGAAAGGGCTCTCTTAACCTTTTGAGATCAGAGAGTGATGTTCTCTTTTCAATAAGGGTGTTCCACTACCTCTTCTCCCAGTGGAGCTGATCCATGCCTATGCATCCCACCCCTGTATCTCTCTGAAGTTAAACTATTAAAAACATGCCATATGGAAATACAATTCACATCAGTCATGCCTATTCTTTTTATGAGGAAGCCACAGTACCCGTTTTAGTCCCTCAAAGTCCTGCATGCCCTATAACAATTGGTTCAGTCTTTAGCAAGAAGAGAGGAAGAACTGGATCCTGGGAAGTTTTCTTTTTCCTCACACCTTCACCAGGAGCAAAGAAAGGAAGCATTTTCAGGAGGCCAAGAGCATTGCTGGGCTGGAAGGAATCCACAGCCATTCATACTATTGAAGCAGAAAGTTTGGCACACACTGAGGAAGCCTTTAACAATGCGAGGCTTAGCAGCAGCTGGTGCTGGTAGAGGAAGATGTGCAGCCCTGATACAGGGCAGGAGAAGCTGGGAGCATCTCAGAGGGCACACGGGCAGTCAACAGAAGCTCCTTCTGTTCCACAAGGTCCACTTTTCAGCTTTCAGTACAGGCAGACAACTGAACAGATGAATCTGCTGGATGCTAAGTACTTAGAAATACAGCTCTGTGGTCGTGCCATAGCACCAAGTAGATAAAGATAGAATACTACCATGTGTTCATTGTTTTGAATAAAGAAGTAAACAGGCAAAACAACATTTTAGAACAAGGATTTGCAGCTGGAAATTGCCATGCTTTACTGGCAGTAATACATAGTGTTAAAACCATATATGTACCGTTTCTCTAGGGAATTATGTCAGCTTTATCTGTACTATGCTCCAGAAACCAGGAGTATGGATGGCAAGGCACTTCAATTGCATTTGGATAACAGGTACTAGGTAGACCTGCTCAAAAGAGCTGCAGGAACAACAGGTACATTACTGGTGAGGAATCTGCTATATCTCTGGAGCAGTGTGGCAATGACATTGGATCCAGTGTAGCCAGTTCTTCGGTCAGCTGAGGATCAGCTGCAGACAATGCAAGATTCGCTGTTAACCCATCTGTTACTGCCATCAGCAGCAGATTTAACATAGCAAGCCCTTAAAAAAGTATATGAAAATTCTCCCTGGCAGTAACAGGACATGTCCTTAACAAAGTTGGCAAAATGCATTAAAGTTCTTTCCGTCACAATTACTCCAAACCCAGTAAAGCTACATGAGGCAATTACTGAATGTTCATGAGAAAATCAAATAGGAAAACTTGGCACAGAAACACTGAAGGGAAAAATATATAATAAAGCAGATCTTGATTACAGATGTTTCAAGACAAAAATGCTACATTTATTTTTTTAAGATGTATGTACTACTGGAAGTATTTCTTTTTAGAAGTCCTGCCATGAATAAACCCCCATGCATTATGAACACTTTCCCTAAGAAGGCAGTGAAAGCATGTTATCTCTAAGGTGCCTATGAAATTACAGTCAGTTATGTAGAAATCACTAGCATTCTTCCTTCACCAGTTAGACAGCTTGAGGTAGAGCTTGTTGCAAGCCTGGAGCCCTTGGCATGAAATCTGCACTCCAGCATTGGGAAAAAAATAAAAGAAGCACTTGTAGAAACTGCTTTTTAATATGATATTGTGTTAACTGATTACATAAGCCCTTCAAGTCGAAAAATGGTTTAGTCCCCCACATCATGATTAAACCATCTAGTGGAAATTGTATTTATTTTGCTTATAGGTACATTTCTCCTTTCCCTCGCACTCTGTGTGTGTGTGTCTTTATGTATGTTGTTACAGTAAGACATTTAATCAAGCCCTTTTGAAGTGGTAGAGTGGAAACAGCTGTATCTGACAATGTGCTGATGACATGGGGCTTAAAGCTGTCATGAGCTCCAGACTGCAAGCAGCACTAATATGTGGTTGGGATAGCAGTGACTTGCAGGTCACGGCACCTCCTCGAGGAATGCTCCTAAGTCAATCAGCTCAAGGTGGTGGCTCAAAGTCTTAAGGCTCTGGTGAGCTCTCTTTCATTTAATACTCTTGAGGTCACACTTCAAAGTGCCCTTTCTTCTCAAAAGCCATTGACCATATGTGGGGGTTCTAGAGCAGCTTTTTAAAGACTGGCTGCTTCAGACAGACTTAAAAAATTAGAAACGCAGCTCCATTACACAAACAGTATCTTACAAGCTGAACAAAAGCTGAAGCTTAAGTCGGTATCTCACATTCTTGTAAAGAATGCCAATTTAAAAAGAGTTTCCGCATGACTGATTTTTCCACAACAAAGCAAGCTTAAAGCGCACATTTTAGAGTGCCTAACTACTTGTTAAAACAATTTCCTGGTTTGTGAAGATTACAGTATGTAGGGCACCCAGAAATCATCTCTGAATACAGCTTTCCTTCAGCAATACTCACACTCAGAATAATTACTGTATAAATGTCCAAGAAACTTACAGTTTCATTTCTTCATGCAACTGAATTTGTTAAAATCAGACTAATGTGATTAATGTACACTCAAGCCAACATTGCTAGAGCAAACACATATGTGTTTCTCCCTGAGAAGGCTCTAAAATGATTTTGTTTTGATCATGGTACAACACACAGTGCAGTAACGTATCTTTTGGAAAGCATTCATAAAGATCAAGGGGCAAGGGAGGCTAACCTCTGTAAGTTACCTAAAGGGTTAAAGGAAGAAAAGACAGTCCTGTAAGAAATAATTAATTGCAAATAAAAGGACGTTTGTTTTCTGAACTGCTTCCTGGATTCCTCTCTACCCCTTAGCCGTCCAGGGGAAGTCAACTCTCTGAAACCTAAAACAGACACAACCTTGAGAATGCTTGCTTCTTCAGGAAAGTTAAAGACAAATTGTTCCCATCTTCAAAGCAGCAGTGTGTTCTACAGAAAATACTGCTCTTCTGAAATTTGTCTGGAAATTACTTTCATGGAGGATAAATACCCACCTACTGCAAATAAGGCCAATTGTGAACATTATTAAGAGAACAGCTAGGTCTGCATCTCCAACAATAATACAGCCAAGTTGTTTTTAATTTGTACCCAAGCTCCTTTTCAGCTGGTGCAGCTATTGTACCCAAGTGTCTTAATTCTTTTACCATCTGCAGACAGAATGTGTATCCAAAAGCAAAGATGGCATTCCAGATGTGGATATACATTTTAACGCACCATTGCTGTATTCAGTCCTTCCTTTACTGAGTGCATTTTTCTTGCAAATACTTTATTCATTGTAATAAGGCTTGTCACAAAAAAAAAAAATTGTATTCTCAGACCTCTCAGAGTTAGTTCAATGATGAATGAATCACCCCCAATATTGCAAAAGTAAAATCTTTTTTTTGCTTTCTCAAAAACAATAGCCTGCAAGTTTCAATGAAGTTACATTTTCTGTAACTGAATACTGTGTTTCTGGCAATGTTTTTAGCTGTCTTAGTCACAACTTTTCTAAAAATGGATTAGTTGAACGAGAATGTGACTCAGACATGCAGGCATATTGGTGCTCTCTGTTGTTCTCCCATTCTGAGACACTGAAATAAAAGGGCTTGTCTAGGAGACAAATGCAAGAGTGGAGACTGCTGTCTGGAAAAAGCACTAAAATAGACAATTAAGTATCTCTGAAAGTAGTAACTCAGATGGCTATTTAAACTGGACATGGGTGTAGAAAAGATCAGCAGAGCAGTTTTTGGATCCAAAGGGCTTATACATTAGGGAGCAGATGAGGAATTGTTGTGCATACAGTATTGCTTCATTACAAAAGCAACAGGAATGGTTGAGAAACCAAAGAAAGGGATGCAAAAGGAAAACAGAGAATGCTGAGAACAAAACTGTCTCATGATAGCTAAATGAGAGTAAAAAAATTCACTAAAAATCAGTAAAAGATTGAGTTTATAGTATTACTAAAATCTCTTATTGCTCTTAAGGACTGTATGATAGAGATACACAATATGCTATATTTGTAAAGAAACGGATGCAAGAGAGTGGAAATCTGAGTTTTGTTTCAGGCTGTGCTAGCTGAAAATCCCTCAGGAGCCAGGCACTGGTCTAATTCTAAAGAATCGCTGATAATTTGATTGTCTTGGCACAGTGAAAGAAGGAAGTTGATAACAAAGAAATGGATCTTCAGCTTGGGATCTGACCAAAGAAAAAAAAGTCATTGAAAAAAGCAGAGGGCTAGTTTACTTGGGATGCTGCTCCCTAACTCACTCATACCAAACAGTACTGTTTAAAGCACCACAAGAAGGAAGATTCTTGCTAAACAGACACTTGGAGCACCTAATCATACTAGTAATAAGGCTGATCCACTGCACAGAATGAGACTTCAGTGCTGCCACAGTATTCTCACTGAGAGGCAGTCTGGGGCCAGACCTCTTAGCAGCTAAACAGGTGCACACAAATATACATATACGTATGTGTACACATAGGTACATATTCCATGGATGTGTATACATACATGGAATGGCAGGAATCTGTATTTTACATCACATGAACACATCTAGTATTTTGAATTTTCTGTCAAGAAATGTTTCTAGACCATTAGTGATGGATACAAAAAAATAAAAATCCTTCAAGCACTTATTCTGCTTAAGGATACTTTTTCATCAGCTTGACTCACATAATTTTGCTGATCCTTGTAAGACAGTGAGAGGATACATGGGCCATATACAAAATAACAAAATCAACTGTGGGCATTTACAGGCTGTGAGGATGGTTCCTACACAGCTCTGGACTGGACCACTGCATTCTCTAGGACAATACCTGGACACACTCTAAGCAGCCGGCTCAATCAGCACTAGAGAATAGTTCTGGGCACATTTAATTTATCAGGACAGATGGAGCCATGAAGTACACGGTTCTTCACTAATTCGCACTCCATGCTCCTTTGGAAAGGCTGGGAGCTTCTGTCTTACCATGTATGCATTAAACTGCTTAAAACCAAGTAAGCCATCCTCAAGTGACTTCTTTTCCTCCCATCTGAAACTATTATGGTAAATTTGAGAGTTAATAAGAATAAGAAAGACATGTTTGGCTACTTCTGGTTTTGTTTACGTTTTTGAGAAATACCCCTTTAAAGTCATCAGACAGTTGATAACGGCTGTGAAAACGGATACAAGTTTCCCACTCTGCACCAATAAAATATTCTTAAAAACCGTAGGCACATCATGCTTAGCTAGAAAATTAAACTATCATCTTGAATATAAAAGTGAAATTATCTTTTGAAGAAAGCTGAACACCAGTACCTATTGGATTTTTACTTATACTAATCAAAGTCAGAAGAAAGTTTCTACAACAAATTGTTTCGATAATCTTATCCTTCAAAAAGGATATTTTGGTCATAACATGTAAAGCTCATCATCGATAGTCAGAAATACCTAACCTTTATAGTACCATTGCTATGAGCTTGCTGTCAGTCACTTCAAAGCTCTCTGAGAAACCTCACACATATAATCATATTTATATAGGGTTATACAAAATAAACTTATTTCTGAGTTTCTGAGAAGTATTTTGAGCATACAGTGAACCACAGAAAAGAACTGTACCAACTGGCAGACAGCTGAGGGAATCCTTTCAACATTAAGGCATGGTCTCAGGAAAAAAAAAGGCAAAAAAAAAAGTCTTGCATCTAAAAGCATTATGAATCACAAACTCTTTATTGTTATTTCACAAACTATGAAGTAATGAAATAAGTAGTTTTTTGAGAGTTTTTAAGAGACAGTGTGAAAGTCTGTAATTTTATATCAGTAAGTTATTATGGGTTTTTTGATTATATTTTGTTAGCTTGTTTTGAGTCTTAGCTGGTGTTGCTTTTGATTCTTAGCTCTGATAACTCAGCCTTTTTTTTTTAACCCTGGATTTTTCCTCTTTTTTTTACTGCATTTGCTGACTTGTATCCTCAAATTTGGCACTACAGACTTCTGTGACAGAAATTTTTCTAGATTTGATTCATTGCACAGGCAAGGTGTTATGTATTTAAAATAATTTCTGCCCCATTTATAATCATGATTTTTTTCCCAAAATGTGACGGTAACTGAAAAGAAATATAATATTAAGGAAAAAATGGTAAGTAAAAAATATTTTATTTCTTTAATTCCTGATGCAATGAATATTGGAAATGAGCTTCCCTTTTTAAAAAGCATCTATCACTTACTCCTACATATATCTGCTCAAAGAGTAAGTATTTCTTTGCCAATATACAACTACATCAGAGATAAGTATCTTTAAATTTGCTGAACAACGCTTGCCAGAAGTTCATGACAGATGAAAATGCATAAATGTATTATTAAAAATGCCTTTAACAGTGGCTCACAGGATAGCCTTTCATTCTCTTTTACTAGTGAAAAGAGATGGAATCGGAAAAGCTTTCAAACTTAACACATTTAAACCTAGATAAATAAATCTAAATCTAGAAGCCTTTTCCAAGTATGTTACCAAAGTAAGACTTATGGCTAGACCACTTCACTGAGGCAATTTTAAAGTGCAGTGACTGGTTTGACAAATGAACAGCTTCATCTGACTACCCAATAATTAACTATTAAAAGAACATATATAACACAGGTTGAGAGATCAAATGCTCCAGCAAGAAGCTCTCCTCAACCCAAAGAGTTCAGTACTGGAGCACGTTCATCACCTTAAATAACGGATATCATTAAAAAGGTACTTACATTAGGTCTTAATCCTGCTGCCATCTCATAATACTTCTCGGCCTCTTCATTAAGACTGGCTTGTCTATCAGGATGGAAAAGAACAACACAGTTACACCTCATTTCCCTTGGGTTAAAATGAAACCATACCTACAGAAGCATAGCTAAAAACTAAACGCTGCAGCTACTCCCTGCTGTTTAAAGATATTACCCTAACAAATGCAAAAAATATGTAAAATTAGAAGTTTTACGATAGTTCAGAATGTCCAGTAGCACAATCCTCCTTGCTTATTTCATTTTCTTTTGAGTTCTGAAATGATATTAGTACATAATGGAAAGAAATACAAAAGGCTGAACACAGAAGAAACTGTGGCTCGTTTTTTGTAATCAGACATACATTAAATTCTGAAACTGTACAACATGTACAAATACAATAATGTAGTTTCTCACTTTGTACCTTCACAAAACCACTGTAATTCCAGTAAAAAAAGGAAAAAAGGTCAGAGAACATAAAGATTTCTGAAAACTAGGTTTCCATCATTGAGGGAATTCATTCAGAAAAGAGTTCTGATTTCAACATGCACTCACATCATTCTGAGCAGGGATTTGAACGTAGATCTCATATCCCAAGAGAGTAAGATGAGTTTCTGGGTACCTGAAGCAACATCAGCTCAACACTTTTTCTTCTCCTTACTACTACTGTCAGCATCTACATGGTTCTAGTAGTTTAGTTTTTATTTCTTCTCCTGAGTTTCTAGTTTAACGCCTTCAAATAAAAATGCAGTATGTTGCCAAAGAAATCCACACATGTTTTTGTCTCAACAGGACCTTCTTATCTCTTCTCTCAAATTCCTCTCCTCCTTTTGTTTCCACCTTCTTAATTTCCCCTTAACTGTTCATTTTGGCTACTGGTCCAATGAACATCAGTTGATCACATACATATGAAGAGAAAATGGAAAATCTGTAAGAAAAACCAAGTAGGACTCTCAGGTGGGCTACTTATCTTCTGCTAAAGTTATTTGCTGTTTCCTTATGAGGAGTTAAATCCTTTCATAGGAGATTTAGGACAAGAGATCTTCAGCATATTTGCGCTTGTTATGTGATTGCAGACGCATTTCTGTGATACAAAATGGAAACCTTAGAAAACAAGGATAAGATGGTGTAGGGTTGGCTGTTTGATTTCTTTTTTCCTTTTTTTTCTGCTTTTGTGAACAGTTACTAGTTCAAAAAGTATCAATGAACTGAGCATTTGCATCTGGAGATTTTACCTTGTTCATTACATGAGCCTTTACATGCTTTGTTACCGAATTGTATTCTAATTTTGTTTCTACCTGCCCAGATTTTAAACATTAGCCACATAATACACGATAGGCAATTAATCCCAATCACCACATTTTGACAGCTATTGGTCTTGGGAGGAGAAAGGGAGAAAGGATAATCCCTTTGAAGTTTCTCACATAATTCCTGTGCAAGCTGAAACCACTTCATGACTAACAATTTGCTAAATAGAACCTGGTTTATACCTGTTAACTGTTTTAAATTACTTTGCACATGTATCATTGACTCAGCGGCTGCAGTGGTTAGAAATGATTGAATGTCTAAAAATACTCATTCAACCTGCTTCTGAATCACTCCTGCTGGGCATCAGTAGCACTTGAAACGATTGCAAAAAAAAATAATCTCATACTTAGGAATTTCAAGATTTACAGCAAGGCACTATAAAGTTACAGAGTTGGGGGTTTTTTTCCCTTTTTTTGCACAAAACTGTCAGGACACAAATCACTTCTGAAAGTGGTGAAATAACATACAATAAACAAGGTGCCTTACCCAGGAGACAAATACAAATGGTACACTTCACCTCCAAGAAGAGTTGCTGGCATGCGAGTGTGGAACACATTAAAATCCTGTCCCCCTTTTAGGCCAGTGGAAATACACGGATTACTTTCCTGCCACGTGTACATCTTGAAACATGGATCATTAAATGCTAAGTTGAAATCAGTTTGAATACATAGTTCTCCATTTAAAAAAGTTTATAGAAATGAATGCACAACACAGTAACCTGATCAGGAAAATGCCACTTCCATTTTTGGGGCATTCACCAACAGTTCCTTTAGTTAAGATGCTGCAGAATTCTGGTTCCCATTTTCACTGGAAATCTAAGCTAGAAATTAATTATGTTAAGCCCTGAAACAGCTTTCCCTTGAGAAAAATTAAAGGCACAGAGGTAGGAAATTGCTATGCCACTGAGCAGTACAGAGCTCTGGATCAACGTCAGATAATGGAAGGACACTATTAAAAATAACATAACTCACATCAGAGTAAAATATTAGATAAAATGTTGATAATAAAACAGAGAGGAAGGAAGGGGAGCAAGAGAGGTTCAGAAGAGAGTCTTTTTCATAGTTATGAGCTATATTTTAACCTCTATCCTAAATCTTTCCATGAGGACTGATCTTGAAAACACATTTGATTTTCCCCACTAACAACTAGCATCCAATCTCATTTTAATGGAAAAAATGTTTCCACTTTTTATTCTCTCATATCTCTTAACCGGAGCTTCCAGACCAACCAATTCCCCATATTTAGTTCCAGCTGACTGACAGTGACACCTAATAAATGTGCTTGACAACACATCACTCTTAGTTTCTCCTGACACCCAGCTATAATCAGTTTGCATTCATTTTGAATTTTTACATTGTTCACGGGAAAAAATACTGTTGTAAGAGAAAAACACCACCAATGCTGACTGGTTTAGATACATGTGAGTGGGAAAGGGTTAGTTTTAACCTGCCTGCTGCTTGGTACAAGGCTTCAGACTGTTGATTTTTACAGTAAAATCATGGATGCCAGCACAACTACAAAGAAGTTTTCTTCAGTGATTCCTATTTTAAAATGCTGAACGCTGATACTTGGCATTATTAGTGGACCTTTTTGTGTAACAACAGAATTATAATTAGGTTTTATGATCAGCTGCTTTGTTGCAATGAACCCTTCATCCATATTTTTTTGTATTAAGAATTTATACAGACTATATGCTTTGCCATATATACATATATATTTAAGCACATAGATAATAATTAAAGAATGAATATAATCTGTTCAGACAATACCACAGGGTTAAGTTGTGCCTGTGATACTGTAGCAGCAATTATACTCCATGTTTGGTCAGTGTATTCTGGAGAGCCAAAATACTCTTACAGAAAAAAATTGAAAAATGAAGACCATGCCATGTAGTACTACTCTAATTTAGACTTCTGTTTTCAAAAAGCCAATAAACATGCTGTAACTTCATGTCATATGAGATTTTCCCAGAACAACCCTCTTACAAAAGCAAATAAAAACTAATTATTCCTACAAAATGTGCTTTCAAGCAAATAGGTCTTTTTCCTAAATTTGTTTTCATGTGGAGAAGAGGTGAAGTTATTTTCCTGTTTCAAATTATTATGGCAGTGCCACCACACTGCCATCCCTCATTCCAAAACCAATCATTCCCTAGCCCCCAGGAAACCTTGCTCATGGCAGCCCACCTGGTCTACAAGAGCAAAGTGAACCTTAGCCCTTGCTAACACATGGTTTAGTCACTATAGCCACCGCACAGCGCTGCACACACGCTTCACTGCCTTGCTGAGAGACCTCCAACTCCTGTAAGCAAGAGCATTGCAAATACTACAAATGTAAAGCACATGACCAGATACTGTTTTAAGAACCACCCAAACAGCTGCATGACCCTTGAAGAAAGCTGTCTGGAAAACAAATTTGTTGAGAAAACGAATTTTACAGGCAAGTACTCTGCAAGTTAAAAGTTACCAGACTGTTGCAAAGAAATTAATTGCATTCATCCCACGTCTCACCCCTTTTACAGATGACTTGAATCATCTCTCATGGCATTAATGGGATGCTACAGAAGTCATTTAGGAAAAAAATTAGTAACTATAATGTAATTAGGAAAGGGGAGGTCTCTCAATAATGCAAGCAGAACTAAGTCATTAATTTTTTGACTTTAGATTCAGTCAGAGAGAGGAAATAAGCAATGTCAGAATATCTGATTGGAAGAGCAGAAGTTCTTGTGACTGCTAAACTGAGAACAGGCTATCTACAAATACAGCTACTGCATTTGGACCCAGTTAACAATTCTGTTGCAAGTTTAATAAAAAGAAGATTAACTTGCAGCACTCCAGCTCAAAATTTTGAGAAGTTATTAATTTTTATTTAGGTTGCATTTTAATTTTTTTCTCAGAAAGTAAGGGGAATTAGAAAAAGGAAAATATTTTAGCACTAGGCTAGAAAAATAAACTGCATTTCAAGAGGATGGTGTGTTTATTTTCCATCTAAAACAGCTGTAAACCAAGAAATGTCTTCATATTTCTGAGTCTTGTGACACTCCTTAGGCTACTGGTGGAAACACTAGTAAGAGAGAAGGGAAAGATGACTCCTTCCTAATTCAAAAATACACCACTGTGTAAAATATCTGGTCTGAAGAAGAAAATATCAGAGTCTATACAAAAATCTAAGCTGCTGTTATTATCTTGCAGTCATTTTGGAAACCTTGCATCATCCACATTAATATCAATTTATGTCTCTTATTCCACAACACATCTTTAAAATTTATCCCGTGTCTCTCACAAGAATAATTTCATTTTCATGCTCTGTGAACTTCTATAATGTATTTTCTCTCTCACAGCTGTGCAGTTCATTCAAAATTCTTACTCACTTACCAGTCAGTTTTTATAGCTCTCTAGGGTACCTAAAGAGCAGTTGGTCACCTACTTGAAACTATGTCAGCCTTTCATTTATGACTGCCTTTAGCATTCAGTTTCTAGCTGTGTCACTCTGTGCCAGTTGGAGTACTCCCTTCTTTCCATTCTCCTTTGTGTCTTGGTATCTGTTTTCCTCTTGGAATCACCTCAGCTCTCCATTGTTCTAAAGGTCCTAAAAATCATCTGCTTCTGAAGAGCCAGACTCACGGTGGATTTGCAGCTGCTCTGTTACGATGAATGAATACACATTGCCCTTGTCCAACAAGCATGATGGAAGCTGTATATTTGAATCAATTGCTAAGTAAAGCAGTGAGCAAGGACAGACAGCAAAATCATAACCCTTTAGCAAAAATCACTCAGATGCTAACACATGGGTTTTTAAGCAAATACTTGTCAGCACTGAATTCAGCATTGCCACCCTGACTCTTGCTAAATCCTTCAGACCACTTTAGACTCTCCAGAGAGTATTAGGAAGACATTATGATCTTCCACAAAGAGAGCTGAGTATTAAGTGAAAAATTAGAACAACTGGGTATCCCAAAGGAGCACAAGAGATTCTAGCTAAACTGAAACAGGCCTATTTTTTAAAAGGTTTCAGTTTGGTGCATTTTCTTTGTTTTTGAAGGTTTTGGCTTTCCACTTACAGTAAAAAACGAGAATGCAGCTTAGAATCATTGAGCTCATTTCTTGTCAAAGCCTCCCAAAAACAGTACACTCCCAGCCAGATCAAGTAGGGCAGCCATGGCTAAGGTACAGCACAGCAGCATAGCTGTTACTTTAAAAGTGAAAAAATACTCATCTCCAGATGTAAATACATGTGCCTCAAAGACCTAAAACGCTTCACTCAGTGCTCACAGAGAAAGCAGGAGATATATTAAACCAATTTCCAAAATAGTACTGATCTACATGACCACAATTTAAAATACAGACAATCATACCACTAAAATATCTTCTAAAACACACTCACTAAAATCAGGAATCTGACCCCTCTATACCTTTCTAAATTCAGCTGCCATGCCTAACTTGCTATGTTTCTGTCTGTGAATTTGTAACATTAAGCTAAATGTTTCAAATTACTGAATTCTATCTTGAGAAGTATCATTTACAAAAATAATCATGGGGAAGGGAAGGATCCTTAAAATAGCTCATACACCTCTGTCAGGTCAAACTACTGTTTACCAACGAGCCATTTGTCTTGGTTTCCTTTCTAATCTACAAGTAATAAGAGTTATTATTAAAAAGGTGGTTTGGGGCTTACTTCAAAATCATGGTATAGAAACCATAATTCTGAAACACAGGTCACTTGTCTGAAGCTGATTCTACCTTCTCTTTTATATTATTTTCTTTTTCTTTAATTTCTCATCTAAAATGCTAGAACTATAAAGCAGCCTAGTAAGATATCTTCATTAGAGAAGTTATCTCAAGAACTGTTTCATGCTAATGAAGTTTATTTTTGTAATTTCCTTTTCCATGCATTTTCTATGCTTAGATACCATCGAAATGAAATCAAGTAGCCCTATAGCTGTTAAATGGACAATACACAATAATTAGATAGTTATCCTAGAAATAAGCATGGAGGATACCTATTACAGTAATGTGAGTTTAACGATAATGTTAAATTCACAGACAAAAGCTTAATGTTACTGAATAACCAGGTCTGACATCTTTAAAAGCTAAAATGGAAGTCTGAAGTTTTATTCTATTCAGATAGAAATAATTAAATATAAGACTACATTTTAAATCACATATTCTGAGAATATCACTAATTGCTCCTATAAGTCTCGAAGTCATTATCAGCCTGAGAATATTTAGATTTCTAATTATCATAGTGTTTCCCACTGATATTAACAGGAATTTTCAATATTCTCTATTTACATCCAGATAAGAAATATGGTCTCCTGTTTCAGTTGCTATGCACACTAAAATTTTAAAAGTCAGGTGAAAGGAAATCCTGCAGAAGGCTCTTCACAGAAGAAAGACTTGTTCTTATATGCAAGCAAAATGGATTACTTGCTTGTGAACAACAGAAGTTTTAAAGGTAGGAAATTATGATACAATAAATAGAATTTAAGAAATGCGAAGTGCTAAATGCTGCAACAGTTTCATTCCAATTCTTTGTATCTTATTAGCAATAACATCAAACTATTCAAAAGAGCTGCTGGGCTTTAAAAAGAATCCTGCATAAGCAAAGGCTATAAAGACTTTTTTCCTCTGAAAGAAGAGGAAAATCAAGTGAGGAGATGTAAAAGCACTAACCTGAGCATATGGGCTGCATTGAAAACAACATCAAATTCCATATGATCAAGTTCAGCTGCTTTCTTTGCCATTTCAGCTGCTTCTATCAGGCGGGATTCTTCTAGGAGGAACTGACCTGCAACAGAGAGCACGAACATGAGCCCACAGAAAATAACCGATGTAATATACTTCATACAGCATAGTCAGGAAAAGGAAGTACAAAACAAAAAAAAAGCAAACCCCAAACTAATAAACCAAGCAACAAACCAGTATCTCAGATTCAATGTTTAGTTATTTGTTGATCTGCTCTGTATTTCAATATCTTTAAAACATAGCCAATGAGAAGAATTGCAATAAATATGACACTTAATAACAATATTTGTGGAATATATTTAAGAAAAGTGAGATAGAGTAAAACTCAGCCATCAGCAATACTCCCAAACCCCAAGAAGCCTGCCATTTGAGAATTTGTCTTTCTGCCTATACAATTAAAATGATATTTGCTTCCTCAAAAGAAATTGAAATAAAATAGTATCTACAAATTAAACACATTCCCGTTTTAAAAGCATAACCCAAAATCATACAAAATGATAAATTTTTGTATACATACATGATATCAAATTTTTGAGCTTTAGAATTCCAAGTTGTATTTGCTTTAAAACCATTATATATACCTGTATACCTTAATGGACTGGTATTTTATCATGCATTTCAGCAACATGAAAAGACTCACAACAAGTAGCATTCTACAAGTTTCCTATATGATACTTACCTCTCACATTAAACAAAAATAGAAGATGGCTAAAATCAAGTGACTCAGTTTTTACAAATGAAATTATCATAATCATTAAACCAAGTGTAAACTGAAAACAATGAATAATTTAGCATTAACCAAGCTTTAACTGAAGTACAGCAGTTTCAAAACAACACATGTACAACTCCATAAAAATGAGTTTTCCTTTGAAGAAGGTGAAAAAAAGAACTTGGAAGGTACTCAAAAACCCTTATTTTTGCTCCTTTCAATGCTTTTTCACACCTAATTTGTAAAATGTTTCATTTTCTGCAACGACTTTTTAAAGGAATTCAACCATCTAGTCTCTGTGCCTACATAGCTTTACATTTGGAAAAGCTATCCTAAAGTATAGTGATTATACATTCCAGAATTCTATCCTTCCCTTTTTATCTTACTTTCCAAAGTAGGATCTCTCAACCAAAACTCCACCATGCCACCACTAACCACAAGCCTCATGAGGACCAATATACCATGAGCAAATGATTTCCTCTCATGGTGAGGGATTTTATCTTTTTTCTTTCCTCCTTTCCTCATGCATTCCCATTGCCCACATACTTGCTATGTGCTTATACAAAAAAATTCCCTTGGTTCCCTTGCTAACCAGAGCTAGCAAGGTCTGTACAAGCATCGTGAACCCAGTGATGCTTTGGTACAACAAAGACATTTGCAGAAGGAATCATTTCAATACAAAAAGTGATGAAAGGCAGCTTTCTTAGCTTTTTGTTTTCTCTGTAGAAACATTTCAGCTTGGGAGAGTTGGCAGATTATTTACTCAGTCTCCTGTATCTTAATTATTCAGATCTGCAAAACTTGTAAAAACATTCTGGTGCCTTCCTGCATTCACAGCACAAGGTTTGCTTGCTTTAGTTACATCCACACTCTAATATGAGCCACACTTTGATGCAGTACAATGCGTTGTGCTTATTGTGCCCAGAAACAGATGATTTACAAAAAAAAGCCTTGTCACACAGGAAAATAAGTAAGTAAATAAATAAAAAGAGAGAAAAAACGTAAGAAGAAAATATAGTTCGAGAACAGTTTGGACCACAAGAAATTAATTTGTCTTCAGAAGTATAAATCTTGAACTGTTAATGCAAGTCTCTTAATGGAAGTTTCTTCTAAAAGGAAAAAAAATCTGACAAAAACTAAAAGTTTACCTTTTTTTTTTTTTTAAATCTCTTTTTTTCCTTTTGGATACCACATCAGGGTATGCCTTATATGCAGCAGGACTCTAATTTGAATCTGAAAATTCTCCAAGTAAATCTACCAAATAAAGTAGTTCATATCTCTTGATTTAGGCTGAATTCCTATTTTCTTTAAAGAGCAATCTTTGAAATAAGCTTGACCAACTAGTATTCCAACTAGTATTAGGCTGAATTCCTATTTTCTTTAAAGAGCAATCTTTGAAATAAGCTTGACCAACTAGTATTCCAATTCTCTTCCAATGAATGAAATAAACCAGTATCCCTTATCTTCAGGTCCATGTTAAAACAAACCAGCCATAAACTGTTACCATTAAGGTACTTTTGCTAATGAAAGTCCCGAGTGAAACAGAGTGAAACACTAGTAAGTAGATGTGCTATTAATACGTTTCGCCAGGAGGAAGAAGGAAGATATAAGTAAAACTTTCAGTCTTTAGAAAAGGAAATTCTAGGACTGCGCATTACCATACACAAGTCTCTGCCCTACCAGAGGTGGTATTAACAGTCACAATAACTCATGCTGAGTGGGTAAGTAGCAGATGATACGTATAAGAAACCAATTGTATTATCCTCTATACACAAGCCCTTTCAGAGCTCCATTTTAGGGCCAGTTCTCTTCATAAATAACTTGAATGCAGGACTTAGAGGCATACTGTCAGAGACTGAAAATAGTTCACGCCTCAAACACTGATAAAAAGTTTTAAAGAAGTTACAGCCACAGAAACTTCCTTGCAGAACTTTGGACTGTAAATCAAACTGCTGACTAGATAAAAGGAAACCTAGTGTTCAATCCCCTCAGGCTGAGGGAAAGGCATGCATCCACAAAAGGCCAAAGTCCCCAGCTGCCATCCCAGCTGAGTTTGGGGTGGGGTGGAGGAGAGCACAGCTCACAGAAGCCAGGTTTATACAGACTGCCCCCAGCCGAGGGGGGAGGAGGAGGTCTGGGGTACACGGTGTAACCTCTGGTGAGAGGCAATAAACACCCATCCTCCAATTACACAAACTGGCCCGGCTGTGGAACCCCCAACCCCACAGGTCACATCCATGGGACATTCACGTGAGAGGCCGTGCCCCACAGGACTACAGGAGATGGAACAGACCCAGAGTCTGCTGTAAGAGACTGCCCCTTCTCCTAGGGGGACATACCCAGACATGCCTGCCTGGCCTGAGCATATAAACCCATCGGATTCTGTGCTTTCTGGGGGGACCTTCACCACCAAGAAGAGCAGGTGGAGAGGATCAACGGAGCATCGCTGAGATCCACGGAGTGGTGATATTTTCCTTATTCTGTCCCTGTCACCCTCTTTCTCTGTCCCTCCCACCTATTTTCTACTTCTTTCTTTCCCTCTTTCTCTCTCTCATATCTACCATCAAATAAAACCCATATTATTGTCACTGGCATATGGTCTCGTTTACACTTTAATCCGGACAGAAGTATTTCAAAGAACCTTAATAATAACTGGATCTTAACACATATTAAGTAAGTTTGCCAAAGATACTAAACTGGGAGGAGCTGTTGACTCCCCTGCGGGTAAGTGCCAGATTCTGTACCTGTAACGGGGCAACCCTGGATGTACGGACACACTGGGGAATGAGATGCTGGAAAACAGCACCATGGAAAGGGACCTGGGGGACCCTGTAGATGGCAAGTGGAACATGAGTCAGCAGTGCCTTTGCACTGCAGGCCAGTTGAGGGAAGTGATTTTCCACTCTGCTCTGCAGTGGTTTGGTCTCACCTTGCATACTGTGTGCAGTTTTGGGCACCACAACATGAGAAGGTTATAAAGCTATTAGAGAGCATCCAGAGGAAGGCTGCTGATCAAAGATTTCCTTAATTGCATGGGATACAAATACAATTCCCTGCAACTTTCTCAATCTAGGGGAAAAGTCAGTATCTGAGTGTTCAGGTGTGTGGTGGGTTGTCCCCTGCCAGTATCCAAGCACTCACACAGGATGAGGAGAGAAAACAGAAGAGCAAAAACAGGAAAATCTCTGCATCAAGATAAAGACAGTTTAATACAGAGAAGGAAAAAAAACCCCAAACCTAAAACAGCAAACAGCAAAGTGAAGGAAATTTCTCGCCACTTCTCACAGGTAGATTGATGCCCAACCAGTCTCCGAACAAAGAGCCACCTCAGAAGCCAAAACCCTTCTTCTTTCTCTACCCCAGATTTTATGGCTGAACATGATGTTATATGGACTGTCATATCTAGCCCTTTGGCCAGTTCAGGTCAGCTGTCCAAGCTGTGTCCCCACCCAAAAAGAGACAGCCTTGACACTGCTCAAACACTATTCAGCAACAGCCAAAACATTCGTGTGTTTTCACGGCTGGTTTAGTCACAAATCCACAACAAGGCATCATCCAGGCTGCTATAAAGTTAACACTATCCCAAGCCAGACCCAGTACAAGGTGGAAACTTTCAATTGAAAATTGATTTGCCAAGTTCTCCTGAAAGGCAGAGACATCTCAATTTAATTTAAAGCACCTAAGTAGAAAAATACCATTTTTAAAACATTAGCTGCCATTCCTTTTAATCTGATATACTAAATTCATACAAGAATGAACTGGATTGGGAGTTTACTGCTGCACGTTCTTCATTAAAAAACAGACTTCTGAACCTTTCCTGTCAAAGCCATAAAGAGGTTTTCCCAAGGGGAGAGCACTAGCAGGGTGTAATATTGGCAAGGTGTTGAAGGTGGATCAGAAGGTATGATCCACAAGCCCCTGGATCCAGGAACCACTTGTGTGGGTCTAAATTTATATGTAGGATTTTCTTCTCTGACAAGCAGCTGGCAAACCTCATGATTTATGAGATATTGCCCAACATCACATAGAGAGCTTACTTATTGCAGGTGTCACGATTCCAGCTCTTGCCAACAATATAAATTATGGTAGCCTGACTGTTTTTTGGAATCACAACACCTTTTGAGAAAACAGCCTTCCTGAAGCTCCAAATACCACATTTTCCTACCTAAAGGAAAGCATATTTTTCATTACTCTTCTTTTAAACTGGAAGTGGGAAATCCATAGTACAGGTTCATATGTGACTTTCAGAAACGCTGTTCCTTGCCTGGAATATTACTTTTTTTAATAGAATTTTCCAGCTTTCTTGATACACAGCAGAGGGGTGAGTGTAAATGTGTAGTCAAGAATTTTTAAAGGCCTTTGATAGCAGAGAACTGATTCAATACTTCACAATCCTCTTAGCCACTTTTCCTTAAACTATCTAATAATCAGAAATAGCATTAAAGCTGCTGAATTCTGTACCTGCAGCCTTGTTCAAACTTACTTTTCATTGCAAACCATCAACAGTGGTTCTGAGTCTATATCTGACCAAAAAGTTTTGGGGCAATATATGCAATCTACTGAAAAGTAAGATATAAGTATGTATGTAATTTAAACAAGAACAAAAAAATTACAGTTCCTAGCAAGTGAAAAGAGCAGTTTATTTTAATCCTTTGTCAATTTAAAAAAAAATATTTATCCACAGAAATGAAAGCACACAGCTCTCTATCCTGTATAATTGTCTCTCGAAAATTATTATGAACATATGTAAAGTACTTGTTAAGACATGCACCACCAACAATTTAAAAGCCATACATCTGAACTGGTAGTTCTGCTGCTTTATTGTAACAAGAAAGGTATTAATTGGTTGGGATATGTCTCTGTGTAAAAATCTTTTATGTTCAGAGCACAAAGGCATTAGTATGTTCCTCTAGAATGGGCTTAACTGTTCCTTGCAGGCACTGTGAGTTTTATTTTACTAGATAAAAGTGCAATTTGCTTAATTTACTAGATAAAAGTGCAATTTGCACCAATCTTTTAGTTGAAATGCTCCCTCTTTTACTCACTGGCAAACATACAAAGGTACTTTGTCCCAGAACAGAGTAGATTTCTGAAATAGCTCATCTTGCCTGGTGTTACTTTTAAAAAGAACCATCTTAAATGTTCTCAGAATACTGCTGGTTCTGCCTTTACTCAGGTTGCAATGACAGACTCACATGGTGATATCTTCAGTAATCCAAGCAAAATGGAGTAAACTACCTTCTGAATAATAATGAAAAAAATTTCCAGTGCCATCCTAGTAGGAATTTCCTTCTTTTAATATATATTTCTCACCAAGTCTTCTGCTTCTTATCTTCTTCAAAAGAGTTTTTTACTTCCACAACATGAAAAGTGGCTCTATCAAGACTCAACTGTAAAATCTGTTTGTAATAAACTTCACTAGAAGTTTTTCAGTACATTCAACATTGAGGATTTGAAGCTGAATACATGTGCTGGTGCTTTCAAAGCATTTCAAGTTTCAACAGAAATCAGAAGAGGGAGCAGATTCTGGCTGACCAAATGCATTGTATCTTGTCTTTGATGCAGATGATGTCTTTAGAGTGGAATTACATTCTCAGTGGCATAAAGCAGAACCACCACTGAAATTACTACCAACTTCAGCTCTGCTGCAGCAATGCAGAGCTAAAGAGATGATGCAACCAGAGATTTCTAAATGGAAAACTTAAACTGCATTCAGTGGAAGAAACAAGGACAGACCTTGTCTGCAAGTTGATTTCCAAAGTACTTCAAGTGATGAATCAATGTTGCAAGACGCAAAGTCAACAGACGTGACCTAATGTAACTGTTTCCTTTAGGAGTTTCAAAACAGATTCACTGGCTGTGAAGGAGCAGCTCCCAGAGCAAGGGAATGTTTGCTTAAATAGCTTGCTTTTCTAGGCCTGTTTAGGCAAATTCTTGCTGAATGTGGAGGATGTAATGTGGAGGAGAAACAAAGGCAACTTATGCCACAATCATCTAAATAGTAGCAGCAGTTTGCTGCTTCTTATATCCCATTCCATCTTAATCTAGAGGTGTACTGCTGGTTTCTTGCTGGAAGGACTTCTGGAGACTTTCTCCCTTCAGTTAGTTCCCAGAGAAAATTATTCCATGCAAATAACATATGTAGAAATACTAAGTAAGCCAGTGGGTGCTGAAATGTCAATATATGGACTGGCTTGAAAAAGACTTTTTTTACTAGCCTTTTTCTTTGTCTGAAACACTTATCTGTTCAGTTGTGCTAAATATACCACTGGATGACATCCAGAGCACGATCACAGATAAGAGAAAAAATTAACTAGCAAACCTTTGGGACTTGATGACTAAACTTGTGACCACATCTGGATCACTGGAAGCCCTCACCAAACCAAAAGATTAATGATATATACTTCAGAGGACCTCATGATTTACAAATACTGTGGAATATTCTGGACTCTATTTCATCTCCCAGACACCTGATGATGTATAAGGTTTGGAAATTTGGATCCAGTTGCACTTTTGTAGCAGCTTCATGCTATCTCTACAAAAATCCTCATGAGATAGTACTCATGGGTCAAAACATAGGACCATTAGCAAAGAAGCCTCCAGCATTGGTTATGCCACAAAGCCTCCAGCCACAAAACCTCCAGCACTGTTCATGTTCATTTTTCAGTCCCTACAGAAACACTACATTTTGACAATATGGAAGAAGCATGAAGACACATTTCTAACCCTGTCTCTGATCTGCAATATGTATATCACATCTCTTGAGCAGTCTAGTATATTGTGCTGAGGAAGCAGAGACCCCCATGTATTTGAGATGTCAGAATGATTAGATTTAAGGCTAAATCCAAGGGAAGCGCCAGAAGCATGGAAACTCCACAGCATTTCAGGTCAATGACCTAGCTTGTTTGGAAATACTCCACTGCATTCCACTTGAGTGATTGGTTCTAAAAGGAGTTTGGAAAGAATAGTTTTAGTGGTCTGTAATAACCTTCTTTTAGTGTTGTGTGATAAAAGTAACCTAGAGAGTGACAAAAAGGACTTAAAATTGGTAGATTATTTTGAATAGCTCAGCATCTGGTACAATTTTTGTCTTCAGTTTGGAAGTAAGAAATACTGTTGGTTAGTAGTAGCTGAAGATTTTTTAAAAGTTATTAGAGAGATTTCTGGGAGCAGAAGGGTTAGAAGCTTAATGAAGCCTTTCTGCAAGGCAGTTACATCTTCCCATTTCAAGTCTAGGAATCCTGTCTTCTTAGAATTATGTTCATTGATATTGTAGGAGCAGGCATAAGCCATAGACCAAAGTCAGGACCCTGATCTAATGGCATTGTACGTTCAAGATAGAGAGACTCTTGCTCTGAAGAGCACATGTGTTCTATGAACATGTACTATCTGAGTATCATAAACTTGTTTCACTGGCAGAAAGGTTCATGAGTACATATTGGGAAGTGACTCAGTGATGGACGTATTATATCTGGTTCATTTTGACCCCACCTCATCAAAGGATTTCTCAATACAATATCACCATGTAGTACCTGGGGTTCCCAATGTAGCAGATCCATGCACTTTTATTTATCATTTGGTATATACTGCATATAGCTAGCCTGTCAGTCAGAAATGGGACAATTCATTCACTGGAATTATGGTTTGTGAAGCTTTATTCATTTCACTGACAAAAGTGAACACTGACCTCCCTATGAACTAGGGTGACATTTCTGCCATCAGCATAAAACTATGCTAAAGAAATTAGTAAGATTTCATGAGCAGGTCATGGTTGATGTTTCTCTCTCTTACAAATACAACACTGATACTCTATTTTTCATTAGTACGCTGTTTTCTTCACAGGAGCTTTTCCTTAAATATGTGAGAAAAATAAATAAATCTTTCCTAGGCTGCTCTTCAGTCAATGAAGAGAAAAACCACAAAGCTCAAGCACTGAGAACAATGGAAATATTATAAATACAGCACAAAGAATCATTTAGGTTGGAAAATACCTTAATGATCATTAAGTCCAACCTTTGACTGACCACCACCACGTTCATTAAACCATAGTACTGAGTGCCATGACTAGTGGGTTCTTGAACATTGTCCGGGATGGTGACTCCACCACCTGCCTGGGTAGCCCCTTCCAATGCTTACCATACCCTTCAGTGATGATATTTTTCCTGATGTCCAACCTGAACCTGCCCTGGCTCAACTTGAGCCCATGCCTTTTTACCCTGTCTCTGGTTGCCTGGGAGAAGAGACCAACACCCAGCTGGCTACAGCCTCCTTTCAGGGAGTTGGAGAGAGTGATATGATCTCTCCTGAGCCTCCTCTTCTCCAGGCTGAACAACCCCAGTTTTATCAGCCACTCCTCACAGGACTTCTGCTCCAGACCCTTCACCAGCTCCGCTGCCCTTCTCTGGGCATGGTCCAGCCCCTTCAACATCTTGCCTATAATGANTCAATATCTTGCCTATAATGATGGGCCCAGAACCGGACACAGGACTTGAGGTGTTGCCTCACCAATGCCGAGTACAGGGGGACAATCACGGCCCTGGTCCTGCTGGCCACACTATTGCTGATACAGGACAGGATGCCATTGGCCTTCTTGGCCACCTGGGCACACGCTGGCTCATGTTCAGCTGCTGACAACCCGCATCCCCAGGCAGTTTTCCTCTGCACAGCTTTCCAGCCACTCTGCCCCCAGCCTGTAGCGTTTCATGAGGCTGTTGTGACTGAAGCCCAGGACCCAGCACTTCACCTTACTGAACCTCAATCTAAGCAGAAACATCTAAGCAAAAAATGAATTCACACCTGTAAATATATACAAATTCTCACACTCACTAACACATGTAAGCCTAAGACTTAAAGACTGAAAAAATGGTGCTTGAAAATTCACTGCTATCATATTCCAATGAAATATACTTTGATCTTTAAACCGTAGCAATTCCAACCCCTTTTCAGGACGTGACACAGGAGTGGTAAAGCAGCCATCTTTGGTAGTAAGACAGATACAAAGTGCTCATAAACTTAGGTGAAAATTCAGGCATGAAAAAGGGCTAAGAGCCCTTTGCAGAAATAGTGATTAGAAAGACTAGGATGAAAGTGAAAAACAATTAAAATAGCAGTTAAGAAGTTAAATTTGCTTAAAAAGAAACAGGTAATCTAAGAAAATCTACAAAAAGAACTCCTAAATTACCAAAAATTCAAAAGTGAAAGACAATGTAAAAATAAAAGCATGTTTGGGACCATGTTGATCTGTTCTTTGCTCAGTGAGGATATAGCTAATACACTTCGGTTTTATGTGATCTGAAAGTTTCTTTTTGTTTTACATCTCTAACTGAGATTGCACTTAAAAAGGCAGATGATCAATGTCAACTGCCAAATTAAGTGAATGTATAATTAATATAATGAGAATAATCCATTTTTATAATGAGAAAGGAATCTTTAAACAATTTAGAGTTATTAGAAACAATGTATTATTCAAAGGAAACTATTTTAAAAGGAGGTCTCAACAGCTATTAATAAAACAGAGTTAATTTGAACATCCTGTCGGATTCTAGACTTTTCTATTCCAATTAAGCCATTACAAATATAAGAGAGAAGGGACCTCTACACACATTTATCTTGAAACCTCACTCCTTTTTTTTCTCTCTATTCCCCACTCCATTTTCATCATGTTGGAGAGAAGCCACTACATGCACTTTAAGAGACATAGTAGCAAACCTAATCTTTAGCAAACAAGTAAAATGAAGTCTGCTTTAGTGTTTTTTTGGGGGTTTGTTTGGGTTGGGATTTTTTTGGTTTTTTGGATTTGGTTTTTTTGCATGTGGTTTTTAGGGTTTTGTTTTGCTGGGGTTTTGTTGTTGTTGTTTGCTTGGTTGGGTTTGTTTTACTATTATTATAATTATTTTATTTTTGTTTTTAAACAGCAAATTATAAATAAAATAAGACATTTCTGGAGGTAAAATCTTAACACAACAAATATCATGGTAGATTTATGGTGGGTTTTTTTAAAAGGAAAGCTGGTACAGAAAGCTTTCAACAATTCCAAACTCCTCAGTTACACTGGATCCTACTTACTGAAGAAGTTATTTGGGGTTTATTTTTTTCAAAAAGATGAGCACATGAGTATGTCACTGTTCAAAATTTACCTCATCTCTGTGCACTGACAGATTTTATTAATACTCTTTCTTCAACTTCTCCTGAGATAGGCTCAGTGCAGACAGAAATAGAGACCTTTACCTCTTTTGTGAATGGTCAATAACATATCCAAACCTACACAGGCTCTGAGCCATAAGGGCAGTTGTCTGACCTGACTGAACGTTCCTGCGTTGGGCACATTTGGTAACAAATTTGATGTACAGACACTTTAGATGCCATAATGCTCTTGAAGTATTTAGAAGACAGTTCCTTTTAACTTGTTTGGTTCATAGGTGCCTCTTTGTGGTTTCTCAGACTGACACTTAGATTAATCCCATTCATTTAATCGAGGCAAGTAGCTCAGAAAGAATCAATGGTCAATGGAGACCATTTCAGTTATGCAATTATGTCATCAATCTGTTGAGGACAGACATTACCAAGATCTTGCAGGATTCAAAATGCCTACTTGGGTTAAATGTTCTAAGTAGAGTGGGACGCATGACTGCCAATATCTTGAGTAGATGTGGGTAAGGCAGTTTGAAGAAAACCTTCCCAGAGAAAAAAAATGGAAATTCAAAAATAAATAAATGTGAAGTTCAACCTCTTTTAGTCAAAAGTGTTCATTTTAGGCAGTCTTTAAAAAGTATGGATTAAAAATATCCAATTAGAAGTGTCAAACCTTGCAGAAGCATTCAAACTCAGTATCCAAAGTAATTTCCTTCAGTGTTTTAGTTCAAAAACACATATATTGTGAAGAAAAAAAATACTGGTGCTTCTATCCTCTTTCCTCTCTCGCTTTTTCTTCTTCCTGATTCATCAGAATTTTCTCTCTTTCATCTGTGAGGTGTTTTTGGTAGTGTACTGTGTACCTGAGCAGTTTGTACCAGATCACCCATCAACACTCACGTATTTGTAAGACAATGGTTTTGCACCAAGTTCAGATGTTCAGATAACTGGCATATGAGAGGTAGAAAGGAAAGAAGGGCAAAAGAAATGTGGTCAGGTGAGCAAGCAGCTTCCTGCATTTCCATCTGAGAAGGGACTGCCATCCTCTCTGGTCACTAGAGTAAAAGCCACTTCCCCTTATGTCCAATGAAGTGGCATCATGTCAGCAGTCTACAGGGATTTGTTTCTCTTCAGCTTTTTCACTATTTCTCCCTTCAGACATCTTCAAGCATAATGAGTCTGGGAAACACCACGTCAAACTTAAATCCCCTTAAATCCAAAGGCAGCCAAGTACCTATAGAAAACTAATTATAATGCCAGCTTGAGCAGAGAAACATGCTGTGGTGGTATTTTTCAAGGAGCAACTGTGAAACTGTTCCCCTCCCTTCAAATTTTCATGCGATTAAATAAGCTGCCTCCTGCACCAAGTCATACCCAAAAATAGCTTTGGCTTACGGCTTGAATTAAAGCACATTATAATACAAATGTAAGCTTCTTAAAAGATACAGTATATTGACAGTCTTTCTCATAGCTCCAAAAAAAGTCCAGAGGGTTAGAAGTCAAATAGAACACCTGCACAACCTGGAAGCACAAATTCTAAGTGTATGCAATCCACGTGCAGTTGGAAGAAAATCTTCAGTCCATTTATTCCAGCTACTCAATCAACACCCTGACATGTCCCAACTGACCACTCTTCATTTGGCTGTTTTGTGAGGTATGTTTTTTGTAGGACTGATGCCAACTACTTCATTCTCCCTTCCAACATCTTCATGCTGAGAAAAAAAGTAATCTCTAAGATTTACATGTAAAATACGGATGTATTTCCCTATAATTAAACTCCTGGCATATAGGATGTAGAATGTATCTGTGACAAGGTGCTGGAACAAATTAATGAGACGGAGAGGTAAAGCTTTAAGTGTTCACTAGAGATTCCAATGGATTATTTGGAATGCCCCTGGTAACACACAGTATACAGTCCTCCTTCAAGAAATAGGTGGAAAGGAGAAGAGAAATAAAAACAGGAAGAAAAGAAAGCAAAAAGAGAAAGAAAAAGTAAAGATAATTTATTTCAAATTTTATAAAGTCCTGTGCCCAAAGCAACAAGGATTTGAGATCAGCTGTGCTATGCAGACACAAGAGCCAAGCAGAAGCAGACCATACCTTTCTCATAACTACTTTGATATAAACATAGAATAGCATCACTGAATTGGTGACATGATCAGAAGTTGTACAAATAAAAGGTTTCACATGCATTCAGAAGAGCTCTCTGGGTATAATGCTCCAAGAAAGAGACCTAGTGACTGTTAAAGAAAACTTCTTGTGTCTATTGCCCTTTGGCATCCCTTTTTACTATTCTGTTATTCCAAACACTGACTAAATTTTGCCCTTCACTCCTAACCTGTTGAGTAGAACCTCACTCATGTTGCAATTATGACCTCTGCCCAGTGACAGAACCCACTTTTTGAACCTGGGACACAATAAAGGAAAAGTTTGCCAATGTTTTTAGGGAATAATCTTAATTAGGAAATAACATACCACTTTAATATTGTCATCTGGTAATGAAGAAGTCAATATATCAGACATGAATGATGATTTAAATAACCACGCTTTTAGTTTATAGGGTACTAGAATATGAGACAGAGGAGATATTGTAGGAAAGGACAAGCAAGTTGATGAATAATGAGAGAAAAAGAAAGCAATTCTAGACCTGTAATAAAATACTAACATCATTTGCTGAGATGGACTGTTGAGACCAAACACTGAATCTGTATGCAAAGATTTCCTAATAACTAAGGACAGATTTCTTAATAACAAAGGCTGAAAGGGGCTTGAGTAGGATTTCAAGAAACAATCAGCTGTAACTTTCCCTCATTGTCTTGAGACACACACAATACTTACATCCAATTGAAATAACGGGGCTTATATGCACAAATACATATCCCTATCATCTGTACCTGTACAGCCATAACTAGAAGACAAGGCCGTGAAGTGCAATGTTTCATAATGTAAAATAATGCAACACTGGGCCTCATTAATTTAAATACCATGACACGTTCCAAGTCCAAAGGTTGATTCTGGGAATCTAACATACAGAACTTCATACTGCGTAGGACTGAACAGAAATACAACGTGAGCAATTCAGACAAAGATATCACAGAGTAAAAACAAGGTTATTATGTGAGATTAATTCTTCCCTTTTGCCCACTCATTTTTATTTATTTTACAAGTTAGAATCAGAGGAGAAAATTAAAATAATATACAAAGATATATATAGTGTGCTTTGTGGTTCCCTATCTTCTTCCTAAACTAAGATGAAACTTATTACTTTCTGTATGTTCCAATTGGCACAACGCAGCTTGCATTTTAAGATTTGTCCATTATCAGCTTTGAAATACAGTAAGAATTAGTCCATAAAGATAAATAATTTTGGTTCCTTGAGACTAAACACATCTGGAAATATTTTTTGCACATCTAGCAAAAACAATCCAAAGTTACAAAGATACCTTCAAATTAACTGTGTGCTTTATGCACATACATGGCTTAGTAGGAAAGCCAACTTGTCAAAACCTTTTGTAATACTTAGCCATTTCAAGCCAAGAAGGTGCTGGGAGGGAGGTGGATGTAAGGATGTAAGACACTTCAATATATAGAACTCACACACACGAAAGTAAAATTTCTGGTTGCCCACCCCCCAACAATCAGTGAAGTCAGGCCAAAACTGTTAACAATAATATTTCAGGCCATGAAACTTTGACATATGGCAATAGTCACCTTTGTTCTTTCCCAGAGAGACAGCAATACTGAAATTCCTCTCATACGAGGAAAGCTATGCAAAATATGAAATTCTTCACCTCTCCCTCTAAAATGATTGAAAAGTTGAAATGAAGTAATATATGGTAGATTAGTTTCTTTCCTTTCAAAGAAGATATTTTGCCAGTAGAATTTTTCAAATCTTTAATCACGTGGAGAGATTAACAGCAAGCCCGGAATATGTGTGGAAATCCTATCTATCTGAAACGTACCGTAATGCATGTAGCAGTTTCCTTTGGTAGGATCCAGCTGAATAGCCTTCATGAAGTACTTCTCTGCCTCACTCTTGCGTCCCTAAAAAAAAAGAGGGGGGAAATTATTTTAACAGTGTGTCACCCCGGAGCAATCATCTACAGTTAAAATTTCCAAATTCCAGGCACTGGAGAAAAACAACTACTATTATCACTAGACTTTAACCTAAATAAATACGAATGTTTAAGTGCTACAGTAAGTTTTGTGGTCAGCTACTTTATGGTGCAGATCTCCATACTGAGGAAGAAACGTATCCAACGTCATCAATGTCCAAGAAGTAAGGAAGTGGTAGAAACTCCTTGCAAGAAGTATTGTAAAGGGCTTTTGGGTGAACATTAGCTCCATGCTACTCTTCTGGACAAGCATTACACTTACCCAAGCTAAAATCAGAAGGGAAATTAGGACAGAGCTTTAGTCATGCTCTTAAAAAAAAATGAGTGGGAGGTTGGGGAGGTAAAGGTTCTATGAAATCACAGAATCCTAGAAATTCTCATGTTGGAAGGGATCCATGGAAATCATTCACTCCCACTCCCTGCTCCTCACAGGACTACCTAAAGCCCTGTGACTAAGCATTTTCCAGATTACCCAGCTCTGACAGGCTGGGTACTGTAACCACTTCCCTGCGGAGTGTGGTCTAGTGACCAGTGGCCTTCACAGTGAAGAACCTTTTCCTAATATCCATTCTGAACTTCCCCTGATGCAGCTCCATTTCTTTTCCTCGTATCCTAAATAACACTATTTACACAGCCAAAGGTAAAGTTACCACAACTGAAAGTATATAAATAGAAAACATTTTAGGGTTTAATGTGGAAAGTAAAAAAAATCTGTATTTCTGATTTTAGTGTGGGAAGTAAGATTTTATCACAAATCAGTTCTGACAACCATAAAACAACTGTAATAGAAATGGTAATTTTTAAAGACAATGGTCAATAGTATGACAAAATGGTCAGGGGGAAAAAAAACCCCAAACCAACAAAACCAAAGCCTAACACAAATGATAGTAAAAAGAATAGACATTTTCTAAGACAGAAATTTCCTGATCACTGGAATCACCAACCACTATAGTTGCATTATGGTATAGAAGTGCCAGAGCAGATCCATTAATAGTCATTGTTCTTGAAAAAACAGCGATATTGGATTAGTCTAGTCTGATACTCAAACACAAATCACCATCGCATATTCAGTAAGACACCTGTGACCTGTTTATCCCCATCTCCATGAATTAGCTGCTGTGGTTTGTGCTATAAAATAGGCAGCCTGCAGAATAAAGAACAGTTAAGCTTAACCCCTGTGGAAGAAAGGCATTGTGGTCTGAACCTCTCGAGCTGCCTTGAGCGTTATTTCACAGATACAGCCATGTAGGCTTTCTCAAGTTTTGTGGTCTGGAAGCAGACATGGCACACATCTTGCACTATCCCACAAGTTAACATAGGAATAATAACGAGGTCTGTTCATGATTACAGCTGCTTTAGATTCTCAGTATTTCCCTCAGGGGTCTTAGAGACAATAAAATAGAGTGAAGGAAGTTGTGCAGCAAACCAAGAACTATATGAAGACCAGGTTCCACCAAAACCAACACAGAGGCCATATTTCAAGAGATCACCCTGGCAGAGATACAAGGAGGCTTAACATTTACAATATTCCAGTTTCACAAAATGAATGTTCATTGCAGGTAAGAATTTAGCCTTATTATTCAGTAAACTTCCTTTGGTAAACCCATATTCCTTAAAGTCAAATCCACATGGCCCAAGGTTCCTCTCAACCAAATGGTGAAACTACATGATAGAGTACACTATCTCATACTGCAGTGGCTCATCCCTGCTTTATAAAAAACCCCCAGCAACAAAACAACAAACCCACAAACAAAAAGCCCCAAACAAAAAACCATATGACACATAGCCCAGACTGATTTTCCTCTTCTACTAGTGCAGTAAAAACACACACACACATATATATTAAACACAATTTTTTTTAATAGCATACAACTATAGTTAAGAACAAAAAGTGATGAAGAAAATAATCATCAATTAAAACAATTGGCGGGGGAGGTGATAACCACTCACTCAATTTTGCACATTTAAGTCCAAGGCTGGCAGTTTTGGTCTGGCAAAAGTTACAATGGCTTATCTAAATCCAGCATCTCTTCAAAATGAGAGGCACTAAGCATATGTATCATTAATACTGACAGAATGAACATCTACAGATTTTGCATAATTGCCTTTTTAACAGACTAACATAATTAGTTTTAGTTGCTTGCACTCTGTGTCTATTTCTAGAATATAAAAGGACAGTTCATTGAATACAGTCACAAAATTGTAGCTTCTACCTACAGAACTATAAGGCCACAGATATTTGTCAAACATGATTAATTTTTATTTGCTGGAATCACCTAAAATATATGACTGTTCTACTCTTTTTGGCACTTTCCAAATGGCATACTGCACTCAAGTTCAGGCTAGTCAGGAGACCTACAATACACAATGATGACAGGTGCCAGCATACATAACATCAAAGGAACCGTGCCATTTACAGGTTCAAATGGTCATTTCACAGATAAAGGGGAGAAAAACCTTTAATTATATCAACAAGGCAAAGTTATCTGATTAAAAATGATCAGCAAAGCTCTGTTTGTTCATGTTGGCCATCATTTTCATTTATCCACATTTGTCAAAAATTATTAAAAAGAATAGACGTGTTTTCTTGCAGACTGGCATTGTGAGGAACCTTGCATCACACTAGCTAAAATGTCCTCTTTAATGCAGTCTACTGCTAAAATGTCAATACCTCAGCCCAGATTTAATACACATTGGTTTTTGTGTCAAATTATGTAAAACCCAACCACTTGACAGAATCAGGCTATTTCACAATTAAAACTTAGTATTTATGAACTTTTTTTTCAACTATCCTATGTACACCTTAACTACCCAATAGAATGTACACACTGTGTAGTTAACTTGATAGTAATCCTGTCACTGTCCCTTTCCCACTGTATGTTCTCAGTGTTAAATAAAACAGTGGGTGTAAGGGAATAAAATTATAACTTTTAAAGAAAATACAAACAATTGTTTAAACAGCTGAAAAATACTGACTTGGGGCAGGAGGGCATTTGGTGTGGATGCTCACTGTTACATGTATTGACCCATGCAAATGCAGGCATTGGGAACCACTGGAAACCTCTCGATTTCTAGCAGCAGGGTGTGCAGTCATATATGCACAACGGCATGCTCTGGCAAATTTGCAAAGCAAAAAACCGTAAGTTTACAACCGCATGATAGCAGACTTACTTGAAGGATAAAGAAGCTTTTAATGAATTTTAATGAAAACACTTGACAGCTCTGAGGATTAATAATGGGGTACAAAATACCTTTCCCCTGTTGGTCACCAGTTTACATTCAGTCCAGGTCAGTAGCTAATGAAAAGCTAATGAGTGCTATAGACAGCTACTGGTCTGCTCTGGAGAAATGAGTGGGTGGTCCCAGCCCAAGCCCTAATGGAGATCCTCTGCACAGATGCACTGGCATATTTATGGCTTTTCAGTGCAGAGACTAACGAGATAGAATCATAAAACAATCAATGTCAATCTCCTTGCTGAGGAAAAAAACATGATGAAGACACTTTAATAATTGATTTGGAAGACTAGCTGATATTTGCATTACGGGATCAGAACCTAAAGCATATAATGAGGACAAACTTTCTAGAGTCTTCCACTAATAAAGAAAACATTAGTCCCCCTCTCCCCTGTCTCATGCCCAAATAAAGATGAATTGCCCCTGATTACCATCTTCTGGCAACACCAACAAATTTAAAATGAAAAACAGGTTAAGAAAGTGCAGGTAAGTAACACAGGGCTCTTATAACCTAACACATAGGTTGTTCTGACTTTCAGAAATACCTCACTCTCCACAAATCATGCAGACTTCAAATCAGAATGGCTGGGTGCTTGCAGTTTTGGAAGACAAACAGTTAATTGTTCAAATATTATTTCAGGAGCTCGATTTTTAAGACTAGTTCCTTGCAGTTGACTGCAAGAGTTTTTTTGTTTTGTTGGTCGCTTCTTCCCTAGAGACCAGAAAAATGTATCTGTGCTTGCTAATATGGTCAGACATACAGCTTATCTGGGCTTTCCTAAAAATGACTGTTATGATCACCAGAACAAATGAAAGAGAGCCTGCTAAGGGCAGTCGATACATTAGTAGGAGACTGTATTTATCCTTAAAATATTAAAAAGCTGAGGACAAAACCAGCATTTCGACATCCACCTCAATTTTTTTCCTCACTTTTCTGGTAAACTGTGCCAAATTCTTGTTGAGGCAGCTGTTGTACTTCAGGCTGCTGGAGGCCCAGGGACCCTGGAATGGTAGTAAAACTGGAAAAGACTAATACAGCTGAGCAGCCCTGAATAACCCTCCTGTGGAAACTATGATGGCACAGGGGCAACCAGTAAGGTGGTTCAACAAATTAGGTGGTCTCTGCAATTTGAACCCACTTTATATGACATAAATATTCATCATTCTTCAAAACTTATGAGGGTTTCACCAGTAGGACACAGACTTCATTCTTCAGTATAGTTTTACCAACTTTCACTGGTAATAATGTGATTGCATAAAGAGCTTAATTTATGCCACAAATGCAGTTGACTGTCACTCTCCACATCTGTTCTTTTTTTTTTTTTTTTGGCAAGCATTCATATTTTTAATAAAACAAATTGAATTATGAAAAGATTTATTAATGGAATTCTAATTAAAATGTGCACACTGAATATAGAAAAACAAGCATTATGATTTCTTCTTCCTCTCTAGAACATTTCAGTCCCAGACTATTCAGTGATAGTAAAAAAGTTTGAACTGAACCTGTGTTTCATGCTCAGTTTCCATGTTTCTTTAAGTTATTACAGACCTGCATATCTGTTTCATAACCACTTCCTTTTCCCTTACAAAAGTTGTGAGGCCAAACACTACTTAAATGGTGTGATACTGAGTAAATGAGCAATAAATTCTTCAAAAGCTTTTACTTAGTTGGACTAGGGAAACAGGAACTATAGAGTTGCATCTCACAATGACATAGGCAAGTTCCCCACCCCTGTGATAAATATTAGTAGGTCAAAAACTACTTTAATATCTAGTATTTAGTAGATAAAGGGATTCTTCTTTTTCCTTCATTTTGCTGTTATTTCTACCACTCCTCCCTCTTCAGTCTGAATTACAATAGAAATATCTTGCATGTGAAATAATTTGTATGTGAAAACATAGCCCAACTGAAATATACAGGACTTGAATTATTCATCAAAGGTCTAAAATTTATCTCAGTTTCTATGCTTCCTGTGCATTAAGAAGATAAATCCTGCCTTTTCATCTCATCTTTATTAAAAGAAAATAAAAACAACCAAACATGGCAAAGAAGCCATCTCAGTGTATGGGAGCATGAACTGGATTACTCTGGAGGAAATTACACTATAAATCTTTATCTACCAATTTGCAATAATTCACCATACTAAACTTTACCTTATAACAAATGTGAGGCAACTTTCTCATTATTGTCCAGTGTGACACATCCACATAACCTTGTCACTGAGGTCATGACTGATATTCTCCTTCCCAGTCATTTCAGTGGACCAGGGTCCTCACATGCACAATCCAGTACATTGCACACTGCTGGCATAACCCAGTACATACCCCAGTTGCTTTTTGAAAAAAAGCCTTGTTAGAATCAATAAAACACAAGCCTTTGTTTTAGTTTAATCCTCTATTTGCACCTAAAGTGATTCACTTCAGTCTTAATATATCACATTATTCCTCCTTCAAACACATGTGGATTTTTGTTGAGTAAAAATCCATCTACCCATCTACTAGCTTCACTGAGATTCTACTGAAGTGTGATTCTGCTATGAGCCAAGGTTAATAAAAAGAATAGTAACATAAACTGTGTTCTTGAGTCTACATCTACAGTGATAATTAAAGGCATGATAACCAGAGTGTTGAGATTGAAGCAGTGCCCATTTAATTTGGTGGGAACCTACTGGAGATTAGGCATTTTTGAATGTGAGACCACTGCATATAAACTGACACATAGATTTGGAAATTTAAAGCACAGCTCAACACTTTACTGACTTGGGATTGAGACTATTAAGGTGGTATTTTCTTCAAGTACTATGTATCACATGAATCAATAATATATTAAAGCTATTTGACATCCATTTTCTTGGTTTATGTGTCTCCTATCACCAAAACCATTCTTGTTCTACTGAAGCATTCAAAACAATATAGAAAAGAAATTTAGGCATAGGATATTTTTTTTGCCTTGGAGGGGTTTTTTTTTTGATTGTTCTGTTGTGGTGGGGTTTTTTTATGATGTATCTATTTTTCAGTCTTTCTTTTGGGGTAACTTGAGGTCCAAATTTACCTCATTACATCCCTGTTAGAACCAAGAAATACTGTGTTAAGTCTTAAGTAAACTTTTAAAGAACAGATTTCATTTTATACCTTGTGATTTATTTACTGTCTAGACTCCTATTGAAATGTTCAGTTTGGTCATTAAGCTTTGCCCATTCTGAATCAAAAGTATGTAATGAAATGTGAAGTAAATTTCCAGATAAGTCCCTTTCTTTTCTGTTCAGTCTTAAACCACATTTTATGTTTTCTGATAAAGAAGTGTATTAATATCTACACATATTTCAATTTCCAGTCAGTAGAATATAAATTCAGTACTTTCACATGCTGTTTCCACGGAGTCCTATGAATTTCTTCTGAGCTAATTTTGGCCTATTTTTCCAAAATTACTGACAAAATTACTACACACAGAGTAATTATGGCAGCTATATTCAACCATGTCATAAAACCAAAAATATTTCTCTTTTGGTGGGTTAGAACTAGATGATCTTTAAGGTTGCTTCCAAACCCAAAGCAGTCTGTGATTCTTTCAAGAAAGCAATTCATCCAGTGTCAGTGATGTTCTCTTTAACAAGCTTTAAATTTATGTCGGTAAAGTGAGAAGTTTAGGGCTCCCCCTTTCCTGTCTACAGGAAGTTAGAAACACGATCCTGAAGATAAGATCCCTAAAGGAGGTTAGTGAGGGGTTATGTGCCTAAATACCTGTTCCAGAGTCAGTTAGGAACTAGACAGATATGTCATATTTAAATGAAAAAACTCTGTTTTACAATTAATTCTATTACAACTGGCATGCAGCCAAGCACATGTCCTAAGGGCACTGAAAAGTATATCTATGGATGCAATACTTCTGGCATGCAGCCAGTCTTTGAATAAATACAAGCTCAATAGATGTCAGCTACTGAAATTTCTGTAGTTCGGAAATCCTGCCATTCAGATTGGAGGTGTTAAAGCTGCAGATACACCAGATAACCAAACCTTAAAAAAATAGGGCTCACACTTCTGAAGTCAATAAACCTGATTTTCCACACTGAAGAGGAAAACCCCTTCCTTCTACCCTCTACAAGTGAATTGTTTGTAAGCTGGAAACAAAAATGTAAACAACTCACATTTTGCAAACTCAGAACTAAATACAGACTTTATGCTTGGATCAGATTTAACCCTCAAGAGATTTCAAGTGGCAAGAAAGCTCATAGTGTCTGCACCAGGCTCCAAAGACAAACTGAATATATGACAAAAAAGCAGTAGGGCTATTGCTTGTCTTAACTTGATTTCTTAGGGCATTCTCATGGATTCAATGGCATTTTTATATTGTCATGATGTGACTTTAACTGAAATATCCAATTTTCATTAAAAAAAAAATCTTCCTAGAAGTAGTACTAACAGCCAAGGGATATAGTTTCCCAAAACAAAGTACCTAACAGCTTTGCTGATCTAATTAAATTGACCTGTTCAGAAAATGCCTTTTCACTGATTAAAAAATTCTCTATGTGTAGGCATTTTTTGTTCCCCTAAGTATAACTAAAAATATTTTTGTTTGCTTTAAAGGAATTGATTACTAAAAGAAGAAACTGTTCCAGAAAATCAAGCCTAGATTTAAGACAAAGCATTTAAATTGCTATGTCTTAAAGACAGTCACGATTCTTTTGACATCATGACTGTTCTCCCTCATTCCTGCTTTCTTCCAATTTGTGTAGATCTAGAGAGACTGAAAAAAAAAAATAGCAATCAACCAGTGACATTAAAGATGACAATATGACAGATTTTTCCAACAGAAATGCAAATTTCCCTTCTGTGCTGAAACACCAGCAGCAAATAATTACAGAAATAGTAAATGTTGAATTAGTCTGTTCATGGTACACGATTCTCCTTTTCCCCTGCTGTTCCATTCTTTTCAGTTCTTCCTATCTTCCATTTATTTCTACACAGTCATTTATGTATATTTATTTTGAGATGACAGTCAAGGACTACAGCAATTACTGAATACAGTAGGGCATTTGATAGCAGCACTGAGTAATTTCAGAACTAACCAAAAATGGCAGGATACCTCTCTGGCCTTCTGTTTGTCAGAAGTATAAGCAACACACAACTTCAGGCAAAAATATGGTCACTCACAGAGGAGCAATTATTTCAACACTTAAGAAAGGTATTAAACTTCAGTAACGACACTTGAATGTCACAATCCTTATACTTTATATTAATCCAAAACACTGCCTGTCTCTATCATGTCTATGACTGCTTTTTCCCAATCCCCTTTTGAAGAAAACATTTTAAAATAAAATATTTTATATTATAGGGAATCTTCTAGGATGATTATTGCTGAATTTAATAGTTTGGAGCTCCAGCACAGAAATTTTACAAGGCAAAGTAAATTTTTCTTACAGCACTTGGGGTGATTTTCCAAGCCAGTAAAAAAGAGGAGATTAACAGCACTGTGTGGTGCCATGTAAAACGCAAGAAAACACTGTGCAATTTTTTCCAGAGAAATATAGCAAAGCCTGTAATTCCTAGATGCAACACACTAAATGTTACAATATGACGCTGTCTTTAAGTACTTTAGCAATTACAGCCACTACTGCAAACTATGCAGGGTGGTTTGTGGGCTCAAGTTCACTCAAAACAGATAAAACAAAACTTCAAAACATTTATTTCTAATTGAAATAAAGCTTCTCAGACTGGCCTGCTACTGTAGCAACCAACCACTGAGTGATGGCAGAGAGACCAGACATTAGGAAGGAGAGCTTCTTAGTCTTCTCTTTAGGACTACTAAAGTGAGAGGAGGAAAAAAAAAAATTAAAAGCCTTACTTGTAAATGATTTTTTTAGCATGACAGCCAATGCCTTCTCTTCTAGAAAGTCTGTTCATATAATGGAAAATGAATTACAGTACATGCTCAAGGCATCACCTGGCACTGTCATTTTTGACAGACTCATTTTTATCCCAAAGCCTTGCAATTTTAAAGCCTTTTAAAAATTATGCATTTCTTTGTGATAGAGAAATAAATTACCTAAGCAAGGGATGAGGCTCAGATGCTGCGGTATGAAGCTACCAGAAGATTGGCTATGTCAACTAACATGTCACATTGACAAATAAATTCCTCAAGTAATTTAAGCAGCTTAACAAGTTAAAGGTACAAAAAGCACATAATGCTAAAGCACTACAGTTCTAAACAGCTACATGTCGTTTCAAAAAAATAAAAAAAGCACAAACCTAAGCCTGAGACAACTGGCTATTTACCAATTATTCTACTAGCTGAACCACTAAATTATGCTGTCCTAACATGTTTTCAAGAAAATTGTAGCTTAGTGAGCTGTAATTCTTAGATATAAACACATAACATGAACTAATATAGGAGTTAGGAAATTCTTGTGACTTATGATATTAGGTAACAAGACTGTAAATTCATTAGCTATTCCTCTGGAGCTCTTAAGCTGGTCTGGTTTTTCCTGCATATACAGCAGCATGCCCAAGTCCATCTGGCACTACTTGTATCTTTTCCAACCTAAACGATTCTCTGATTCTATGTGATGCTGCTTTCAGTAAGCATTAATACTGGCAACAGACTTGAGAATGCAGAAAAACTGGGATTAAAATTAAGCTACTTCATTGGAATTAAAGTAAGGAAGTAAAACATAGCTGAATTTGTGAACTTTACAGGTCTGACTTTACTGCTAGGGGGTTTTATATTAGAATTGCCTTTGGCTGGAATTTAGGAACTTGTCAGGAAATTACCTCCTCTCCTCTCTTATGCCCCCAATTTCACTGACGGAAAAAATTTCTATCTACATTAGCACCCTTCATTTCATCAGTCATCTCACATTTCTCTCCTAGAAAGGAGACACAGAGAAGTGTTATCAACAGTTTTGTCTCAGTACCTATATTCAGAAACAGGTTTGTAAAAAGTTCAAAGGTTTGGTTCCAACAGAAAAGGGTAAAGAAACCTCTAACAGATCCCTTCTCTAACATCCAAAAACTAATTAAAGTAGGCTTTTCTCTCTCCTAAATTTACAGGCTGTGAGAAAATTATGATTAACCCAGGCAGCAAAGTATAACAGAAGAATAAATCACAGTGGTAACTCAAGTTGGGATTGGGCTGAAATAACCATGCCAAAGGGAGCAGCTCTAATCCAAATCCCAAGGAAGTTTATGAAGACTTCCAGGAAGCATGTCAGTTACAGCAATCATATATTTGCAATGGGAACTAATACTGGAACAGTTCAGTATGCCAGAAACTATACAAAATTAATTTTGTGAATCACTGAGCAGACAGTAGCCTGCAAAACCGCTGAAGTGACCAACATGGAGAAAAAAACCCCACACTTTACTGCCAAATCTCTTCACGCATTTTCCTGTTGAGTGTTTTTTCATACCTGTAGCTCAAAGAAATAACTGGAAAAAATGCCATTTTTCAATAGATCAAAGATAAAAGAACTTTATTTTGCATTAATGAAGTAACCATCAGAAAATTATTGTGCCATCTCTAAATACTTTGTCATCATAATGTTCTTGCTATATGTTTATGAGATCCTACAAGTCAACAGGACAACAGCACCATCCTTTCAGTTTATACTGCTGAAATATAGTACAGTGGACATCAACCCTATCTGTACATACTGCCATGAATTTGAGAGCACCAGTAATAAAGAAAAAATGTCAAGAGATAGTAACAAACAAATGTGATGAGAATAGACTACAATTATGGCACAGACCAAGCACAGGAAAGTGTGTATTGAGAAAGGAAATAGGGATTTATTGTCTATCATAGTGCAGTATTCAGTGTTCAAAGCTGTATACAGCTCTTCTCCTTATTGAGACACATTCTTCCACAAACACAGCTCAGATGCTCAAGGCACAATCCACCTCACACATATCTTCCATTCATATCCCCAGAGAAAAGTAAACAGTTCATTTCTACCATATGGGTTCATGCACATTTTTCATTGCTTCCTTCTAAAAGTTGGGATAATAACACTAAAGTTTAATCCTATACCTGCCCTTTCATAATGAAGGGGAAAAAATTAACAAAAAAAAATTAGTGGCTCATAATGTTTGTACGCTTGGGGATTTTGTTATTTTGAAGAAAATTGTGAGACCTTGTTTCCCAGAACCACAGCAAGACTTTCCCTAGCGGATGTCATATTTCACACACTCAGCAGTTGAAAAACTAACCAAAGCAGTACTGGGGTAGGGGGGTGGGTGTGTGTATAATAAAAAAAAAACAAAAAGAGAAGAAAAAAAAGATATTCGGATTTTATTAAGAAAACTCTTTACTTCCTATCCTGGCTCTGGCCAGGACAGGGTTAACTTTCGCAGTAGCCAAAAGGGGGCATGGCCAGGACCCAGAGGTTATTCCACCTCCCTATCCAAGAAAGGAGGAAAGGGGTCACTTATGGATCGAGGAGCGTGGCGGCACAGTGCTGGGGGGTTCTGTGCTGTGAACATTCCCATGTGAATCGTTTGCTTCCCTCACACACTTTGTTATTAATATTGTTGTCCTTACTGTTTGTTTTCTTATTTTATTACTGTTTGCAGTAAATTGTTCTTATTTCAGCCCATGATCTTTACCTTTTGTGCCTCCAATTCTCCTCTCCAGCCTGCTACAGTGGGAGGGAGAGGGAGTAGTCAGAGAGCGGCGTGTGGTTTGGAGTGTTACAGTGGGAACACTAAATTGGGAAATACCATTCCTAAACCACAACACTTCCCCACAGCAATTCCAATAAATTAGCACTTTTGTGTCAAAGATCTGCTAAGAAGAAACGAGTAACATCAACTTTCTCCTATTATTCATAGGTGCAAGATATGAAGATATCTGCTAGAAAAGCAAGGTAAACAAGGAAATTTTCCTGTACAACCTACTTGCAGTTCTATTCCAGAAAAAGGTAACCAGTAGGTGCATATATTTGTCAATATCCTAGCAATTTTAAGAGTAACTGGAAACTGTTCAAAAAAAAATGCGTCTTTCCAGGACGTGGATCTGACAGGCAGTGGGGATACAACACTACCATCTTGACTTCCATTACAAGCTAGAGCCCTCCCTTCCAGGTAGCTTTTAATCAAAATTTAATCAATGGTAACACTCACCAATTTTTAAGTCTTTCAAACTATGTTGTCACCTGTTACTCATACAGAAAACTTTTGTTGTAACTTCTTCCCCTTTTCCAAATTCAGATACTTTTAGCAATAATAGATCTCCTGAAATTAATTATGAGCTGTTGTTTTCCACTGGGTATCCACCCTGTGTAAAAAGACATTTTTTGCTTGAAGACTGGACAGCACAATCAAGGCCATAGAAAAGCTTATCACTAGGTGAAAAGTTGAAGAACTTTCAGTTGAGGAATATTCAGACTGAGGCACAAGGACTGAAGAGCCATACAGAGGTATATCAGCAGAGCACAGAAAGCAAATATGAACCCACTAAGGCAGACAATGAAAGCAAATGTAGAATTAATAAAAATGAAAGAGGGTATTAGTCAGAAAAATGGGAACGAGAAACAGAAAACAAATGAAAGGCTGTTTGAAAACAGATTTATTTGAATTAATAAAATAAAAATCCATTTTTATCTTCAAAATGTGTCAAAATTAAGGAGGGACTGGCACTTTGCTAGAACTATCATATGAGGCTAGTTTAGCTGGAGCTACAAGCACATCTACAGTCAAAAGTTAGTAAATTTTACCCAAATAAAGAAGTCCAACCCTTCCGATTTTTTAGAACTAGTAATTGAGTAGTTCCTTTCACATGCTCAAAGAGATACTCCTAAAGAAGTGTAAATTCAAAGCATGAGATGTTATTTACAAAGTACAGGTGACACCCAGCCATAGGCTGCTCCAGTAGCCCTGAGTCAAACACTGAATATCTTACTGAACTAATTCCATTACTTCCAAAGTACTTATAATAAAGGCTTTATCAACCAGAGAACTCCTTACTGTGCATTACAAAGTTCATGTGCCATTATAACTGTTTTCTTCCCTTGCAGAGAGTTGGCACTACTTCAGGAATAGATGCAATGTCTCACAAAAATAACCCCCAGTGCTGTCAAAGTCCTTAATTAAAAGGAATGACTGAAATAGCGTGACAAATAAGGCAATAAGCAATTTTCAGGCCAAAGCCTTCCCATCCACTTACCTAACCTATTCAAAGGGCCTGAGACCAGTTCCCAGGAGGTGCTGATAAACTCACCGTCAGAGCCAGCAGTTTTCCATAGGTGAGATGGGCTGGGATGTGGTCGCTCTTGGATCGCAGGGACTCCACGTACCAGTGCTCTGCTTCTGGCAGCCGGCTCATTCTCATATAGGCCTCTCCTGCAGGGCCAAACAAACGCTAGTGAGAATGCCCAAGGTTTCTCAAGGCTTTCATAATTCGTTATCTCACTTTTTTTTATGTTTTAAATGTGCAGACATCTTGAAATAGGTGAAGATATTTGAACATTTGCAATCACACACACACACACACAAAAAAAAAAGCCTTGGAGACACTTGAGTGAGGAGACTAAGTTAAGGCCTTATTAGGGCTGAAATAGTGTAGTTGAGATGAAAACTATTGTTGGAACAGAATTGCCAGAGAGACCTCCAGCTGCTAGGTTTTAGTCAAAAGTCTCAAAGTAACAGAAATTTTACCTCATTTTCTTTAGAAAAGTTACTTCTTTTACATCACTCTACATTGCAAAGCATGGAATAGCAGCAAGAGCATGGAAATCTTGTGTTTAGTCATAGTAACTCGAGAACATCAATTTTGTTCTAAAAACTAGGTAAGTTTAAGAAAACATTTCTGAAAGTATATTGGAGGGAAGGACAAGACAATAAAAAAACTAATCTCTGAATGCAGTTATATTAGGTCATCCACCACAATTTGTTCAAATTAAAACACAGCATCCATTATTTTAAAATTGCTAGTCTTAAGAAGTCACATACAAAATGACCGAAACTGGACATTTTTCGAACTGAAATCCTTTACTATGAGAGGGTGAGGCAGGGAATGTTGAAGAACAATAGATGAATGGGATGTCAGAAAGCCTGCTATATTATATGTTTTAATATCTATTATATAATAGTGTTATACAAGTAATTGTAGTCATGAAGTTTCTGAGAAAGAGTTTAGCATACATAGCAAGACAGTCTCTCTTCAAGAAGGAAACAAATTTCTCAAAGGCTGGAAACAAGCAATATGAAACAAGTATGAAATGAAGAATAACAGCTTTCCAATTAATACTCTGCACTTACACAGCTCTTTCGCAAGGGCTCTGGATATAAAAATGCTCTTGCCTAAGTCAATGACAGTCTGAAAATGCCTGTTGAAGATTCAGGATTTCATCATCCCAGCAGCTGATCCATTTCTAATAAATGACTAAGAATCTTCCAAAAATTACGAAGTCACAGTTTATCAATTGCTACTACTGGAGGTTCAAGAGACTACAGCTGACCCAAGTAAAGATCAGCTAAGTCTGGCTCCAGGTGAGTCACAGCCACCAGTTCTGCATTACATGGAAATTAGTAACTGTGAATGCACCAGAGAGACAGAGGGACCAAAGTTCCTTATTCAAGATTGAAGCCAACTACCACACCCCCATAACTTGGAGAAAAGATTCTCCAAGAGGAAAAATAAGTAACTCATACCATGAGAGCTAATTTATCTCTTTATCTTGAATATTTACAGAGGCTGTGGAAGATTTTCTTCATGAAAGAAAATTGGACAAGGCCAAATCAGATTTTTTTTTCTGTCTTTGTCACCAGAGGAGAAGGATCCCAGGCAAAATGTGGTGCATATGTTTTGAGTTTCAGGAGTTAGGGTGTGGTGCATGCAAAATGACCAAACTTGAGCCCACAGATAAAATGAGCATGATGTGGAGTCAGAAGTTATGCTGAGCCAAGGTTAAGGGAAACCAACATTATTGTTATGAACAAACAGACTTTTTTCCAAACAGGTCTGTTGTATTTAGAGGCTTGCACCGCTGTTTGGAAAAAAGTCTATTAGTTCTAAATCAAAGATCTACATAGCATTCTGTACTCATGCACTCGTCTTGGATATCTGATTACATACATGGAAGCACTCAAGTAATTCTGCTGCTGTTTAGGGCCAAACGAAAAGAACAATTCCCTCAAAAAAAGCCCAGGCTAAATTTTTTTTAAAAATCCAAACAGGTAAGAAACCCCAAAAGAACATGAACATCAAATTCAGTGATAGTAACATCACATGCGAGTTTTTCACTATGCCAGCACTCACAAATCAGTGACATAACATTACACCTTATCTGCACAAAACGAAGTCATGAAATGTTGAAAGGATGGAAGAAGCCAGAAGTCAAGCTGTATGTTCCTCTGAACTCCTCTCCCTAGCTGCATGTCTTATGGCAGAATGTTTAATTATTTGATTGCATACTATTTTTCCCACAGGCCCCTGCTTCATTAGCATACAGGAAACGAGGAATCCATATTATCCTTTTCTTTTCTTCAAGTGGAAAATTCCACCCCAACCTGTTACAGCTTGGCAGAGTTTCAAGCAATTAAAAACAAGATGCTTTAAGAAGTAATGTAAGCAGGCACGAGAGATGGAGCTATTATCTGTGGGTAGTAAAGGCTGAATGGACTGCCAAATTTCAAACGGATCCAAGGTTCTCATCTATTTTTCATGATGGATTCTGATACAAGAAGAGAATAAAAACTTTGGAGTACTTGCAAATTCAATTTTTAACAGGTTTTAAGAGCTCAACTACTCCACAAACTAAACTCCTAAAACTTTGAGGACATTTCTGAGTGGGGCACCTAGTAACAAAGCTACGATACATCAATCTAAATATCAAACTGTAAAGAAAGAAACTTTATTTTCCTGAAGTTCACAGATGAAAACTGGGAGGAGCTGCTGACTTCCTTGAACGCAGGAAGGCTCCGCAGAGAGACCTCAACAAATTAGAGAGATGGGCAATCACCAACCATATGAAGTTGAATAAAGGGAAGTGCCAGATTCTGCACCTGGGATGGGGCAACCCCAGATGTATGGACAGATAGGGGAATGAGATGCTGGAAAGCAGAGCTGTGGAAAGGGTCCTGGTCGACAGAAAGCTGAACGTGAGTCAGCAGTGCCCTGGCAGCCAGGAGGGCCAGCCCTGTCCTGGAAGGCATCAGGCTCAGCACCAGCAGCTGGGCAAGGGAGGGGATTGTCCTGCTCTGCTCTGCACTGGGGCAGCCTCACCTTGAATATTGTGTAAAGTTTTGGCCACCACAATATGAGAAAGATGCTAAACTATTAGAGAATTCTCAAAGGAGGATAATGAGGATGGTGAAGGGCCTTGAGGGGAAGCCGTATGAGGAGCAGCTCAGGTCACCTGGGCTGTTCAGCCTGAAGGAGACTGAGGGGAGACCTCGCTGCAGTTACGACTCCATTTGGAGGGGAAAAGGATGGGCAGGCACTGATGTCTGCTCTGTGGTGCCCAGTGACAGGACCAGAGAAAATGGCCTGAAGTTGNATGGGGAGGGTGAAGGGCCTTGAGGGGAAGCCGTATGAGGAGCAGCTCAGGTCACCTGGGCTGTTCAGCCTGAAGGAGACTGAGGGGAGACCTCGCTGCAGTTACGACTCCATTTGGAGGGGAAAAGGATGGGCAGGCACTGATGTCTGCTCTGTGGTGCCCAGTGACAGGACCAGAGAAAATGGCCTGAAGTTGTGTCAGGGGAGGTTTAGGTTGGATATTAGGAAAAGGTTCTTCACCCAGAGGGTGGTTGGGCACTGGAATGGGCTCCACAGGGAAATGGTCACAGCACCAAGCCTGACAGAGTTCAGGAAGAGTTTGGACAATGCTCTTTGGCACATGGTGTGACACAAACTTGCAACACAAATTATTTAGTTATTAAAAAGATAACAAGAGTGTCCACTGGCAGAAAATATGCAAACCAACACATAAGCAGATTTCTATATTTACTCCAACAATTGCTTTTTCTGCAAAAATCTTTCAAATCTCATACTAAAAATCTGAAAGATCACACACGGACACTTTATTAATAAAACTTGTCTAATCTGTAAAATTCAACAGCAGGAACAATGACAGAGAAAGAAATTTAAGGCAATGAAAACCTTAAGACATAAATGACCAGTTATTTCCAGTCCCTAATCTGTATCAACACACAGACATGTGCAGCATTGCCTGCACAATGAGTGGTGGTAATAAATTCAATAGATGTCTGGAGTAAAATGGGACAAATCAGTAATTCAAAACTGTTTCCAATTTTATAGGGGTTAGTTCAGCTAATATTTTTTGAGTTTTATGAACCCATTTCTTGGCTTATTCTACAAGAAATAGCATATATTATTAAATGGTAATTCTCATTTACTAATGTAGTGCAAGAAAAACGTTAATATGCAATTGAAACACCATTAAAGAAGTGCATAAAAAGTTCATTAACACTTCTATTAATACTTTCAAAGAAATGAGAAACGGGATACCTTTTAGCTAGATTTACACCACCATTATTAAAATCCCTATACCCAAGTGGATTTTATTTGCCACAGAGATAGACAACTTGCAAAACTACCATTCACCAACAGTGTTTTCCCATATTTCCTCAGAATCCTTGGAATTTAAAAATAATCCTTCAAAATAAACAAAATGAAACAAAACTCCACAAAAATAATAAACTAGCCAAAACCTCCCCACTAAAATAATGCCAAGATATTAATTATAATTATATTTGATTAACATAGCACTAAAAACAATTAACATACAATTAAAAATAATTAAAAATCCAATAACAATCATAATAAATATTAAATATTTATATTAAATAATGATGCTAATAAAAGATTAGCTTGCTAGCAGCCATTTCCCCTAAAGGCTAATACTTTACTTGAAAATTACTTGATAATTAAGTGGAATGTGTTTCTAAGAAAATTTAAATTTTAAAAAAGGACAAGATTTCCCAATACATACCACATATTGTTAAAAGCAAAATTAGGTAGCATTTCCATGAATGTATGTTACATGGTTCTAGACTAACCTCTCATATGTTGATTTCATGTTTGCTCTGTTTCAGATGGATGCAGTCACACCAAGCAAAGGCCATATCCTGGTAGGGAGAATGCCAGACTTTCTGATCAGAACGTACAGTAGAACTATGGATGTAAAAGCACTGTACCTCCACAGGTTAAGGTACCCACACTTTCAGATTAAGAAGCTATGTCCCTCCAGTGGTCCTCCTTTTAGGACCCCAAAAGATATTGCCAAAAAGACAACTGAAAAATGATCTCCATAGAGGAGACAACATGAGGTAAACCTGCCTTGCATCATCCTTATATTTGTTAGTTATCTGCCCCTCAGATTTCTGGGTGGTAAAATTCTAATAGAGAAAATATAAAATTTGACATGGACAAGACACTAGATGCCAAAACACAAAGGAAGATGGAGATGCCCTTCAAAAGGAAAATCTCTAATATATACATTCCACCAGGATTTAAATTTAATTTTTCCATCATTTCTTTGAATTGGGAGTAAAAACAAGTCGCCTTAGAAAATGATGGAGAGGTCTGCATCCCTGTCTGTCACAATACCACAAGGAGGTTGTGTCTTTGATAATGCCACCATGCAGCTTTCTTGTGCAAATCAAGACTGCAGATGTGCCTTACCATAAATGTACCTCTCTAGATATACGACTTCCCTCTTTTTTCCCTTTGGTACCAGTGCATAAAATAACATAATAAATCTGGAAGCACAGTTCAATGTTACACTATACCGATGTCTAAGATATACTGCAATGGTTTAACAGTTTTCCTTATAAATATGCAGTGCATGCACATCTTCCCCGAAACAGCTGAAGCATGGGAACATAATGAGCATCAAGTTCTGCACAGACCAAGCATATTTTGAGTGTGTTTTTTTCCTTTTAAAGAATAATCTCCTTGAAGATTTCAAGGAAGGTATTGTATTTTATCAGGGTTTTTGACGGATAGGAGTCAATCCACATTTACTTTGGCTGAACAAATTCTTATAGGCCTCAATTAGCAAAAGCTGGGATTATCTGATTTAATTAGACCACTAAGCTACTTTTGAAGGAAAATACCTAAAGAAAACAGATATAAATGAAGGGCAAAATAACATCAGTTGCAGCATGGAACAGCATGGATATTGTACAGCTGTTTCCTGCTGTACAAAGGCTTCCAGTGAAAGAAGTATACTGACAAAAATAGAGGCATTGATTGAGCCCACACAAGATAGGTAAATTCATTTTCATGCCAGTATAGGTTTCTTTAAAACACTATTAAGAGAAGCACTTTCCATTAGAATCATGCCTAACTGGGATCCCTGTAGTCCAGTTTCAGTATTGGACCATATTTTTGGTCAGCAAATACGATTATACTTATTTTCATATAACACCCTGTATATTTAAAATAAAAATGCATTTAATCTTTAGAATCAGCTTTTTCAGACTATTAACTAAGAAAACTCAAGCATTTCACATTAAAATATAGATCAAAGAGATAAAACTAAGAAAATCTGGGAACCTGAGGAAAAAAACCCCAAACATGATCTCAAACATTGAATCAATTACCATCTCCAGCAATCCACTACTGTAACTTTCATATCCAGCTTGAATCCCTCAAAGCAAAGTGAAAAAACAGGAGATGCTGCAGTCAGATTGAAGATTCATACTTAGAATCACAGAATCATTTAGGTTGAGAAAGACATTATAGATCATCAAAGCCCAACCTCTGACTGAACATCCCGTTAACTAGATCATAACATCAAGTGTCACATCCAGGCACTTCTTGAAACTTCCAAGGATAGTGACTCCACCACTTCCCAGGGCACCCCGTTTCAACTCCTGACCACCTATTCAGGTTGAAAATTCTTCCTGATGTCCAGCCTCCCCTGGCACAGCTTGAGGCCTTTTCCTCTTGTTGTATTGCTGGTTACCTGGCAGAAGACACCAACCTCAGCTGGCTACAACCTACTTTCAGGTAGCTGAAAAGAGCATAAGGTCTCTTCCGACTCTTCTCCAGGCTAAATATGCCCAGCTCCCTAGGCTGCTCCTCGTAGGACTTGTGCTCCAAACCCTTCATCAGCTCCACTGCCGTTCTCTGGACACGCTCCAGCACCTCAATGTCTTCCTTGTAGTGATGGGCTCAGAACTGGACACAAGACTCGAGGTGTGGCCGCAGCAGTGCAGAGAACAGAGAGTCAATAACACCCCTGGTTCTGCTGGCCACACTATTTCTGATACAAGCCAGTATGCCTGGGCACATGCTGGCTCATGTTCAGCTGTTGGCAACCAACACCCCCAAGTCTTTCTTCTCTGGGCTGCTTTCCAGCCACTCTTCCCCCCTGCCTACAGTTGTTGTGACCAAAGTGCAGGACCCAGCAATTCACCTCATTGAACCTCATACAATTGGCCTTGACCCATCATCAATCCAGCCTGTCCAGGTCCCTCTGCAGAACCTTACTGCTCTCCAGCAGATAAATACTCCCAACCCAACTTAGTGCACTTAAACTCCTCATCCAGATCATCTGTAAAGATATTAAACAGGACTGGCCCTAATACTGAGCCCTGCGGAACATCACCAGGGACTGGCTGCCAGCTGGATGCAGCACTTAGCTACTTAGCTTTGGACACCAGACATAAACTACCACAGTCTGCAAGGCCTCAGAGGGGGAAGGGTTAAAGTATCAGAATGAGGGCAGGAAGGGGGAGAGAAGGAAGCCCAGCATTTTATTTTCATCACCACTGCAGAGGACTCCATTCTTATTTCCATGGAACATGTAATAAAATGTACATATGAAAGAAAAAAAAATACCCTTTTTCCATTCAAGCTAGTTTAAAAAAAAAAGACTTGCAATGTACACTTAGTAAGAAATTACCAGTAAAACTTCATGAGATGCATAGGAAGCACACTGATGACTAAAGTTTAGATAAGTGCAGGCACCATACTCTGCCCAAGTTATGATGTGGGATATGTATTTCACAGCTTAATCATCTTTGGATCTTATAAATTAAGTCTTGCTCAGCATGCACAGTAAAACTATACCAAAGGGTTTCCAAGAGTTCTAAACAATATTTCAAAATAATTCAATAAGAAAGCATCTAATGGGAGCAAGGGGTAAATGGGATAGGAGCCTTAACAATATTAACAGGTTTGTAGAAACAGCCATGTCCACCCAAAAGCATAATCAAGTGAAGTGATAGTTATGTTATAATCATCAAGACAGAAAGTCTCTCTGCATGCTAAGCCTTTGTACTTATGATACAAACCTCTGCACCAGATGTAAAATCTGGCTCCCCTTTTCTGGTCTGTACACTTGTGTGTGATTTGTTTTCTGTCCATGTGCAATCCAGCAGATTCACAAGGAGAAATTTAAATTTTATTTGTGCATCATGAACTGTATCCACTCCTGCAATGTTAGCTTTTTCGTGACTTGCATTTCTCATTAAAAATGTTCAGAAGGCTTTGCCTGAAGTGCATTTGAAAACAGACATTCAGATGTTAGTTAGCAAGGGCAGATGAAGTGCAATCAAGACATTTGTCCTTATGACAGTATCTTGCCAATCTAAACCTGAACAATGCCACCCCAACATCTTTCTTGTTACTGTTTGGTATTAAAATAAAGCCTCCACGGTCCACTTCACACCACTTAACTGTCAGGAGTATGAATTACTGTAGCAGGTGGGCTAGTGTGGTTTTAAAAGCAATGTAATACAATCAACTGTACAATATCAGATTTCAAGGAACGCAAAAGACATCTAGAGCAGAGGCTGATCCTTAAGCAATCCTAATATTGGCATGAAAGTGTTCAAGATCCCATAGGGACCATTTTATCTTTTGACCTAGGCTTTAATTGAAACTTTAAACAAAATATATTACCTATTTAATACAGCTGAGCTGGACTCTGGCCTTTGTAGTGCAAGTTGCCATGCCAAGCAAATTAATCTGTGTAACCTTAGCATGCACTTTTTAATTTACATCAAAGCAATATGGTATACAGAAAATAAATACCAAGCCAACCTTATACAGCTTGTTAAATAATTATTTTGATTCTAGTTTTAGAGTTTTAATTTTTAGCTGTTTTGGGTTCTCCTAAGGAAAAAAAAATGTAAAGGTTTTATTTCTTGGTACAAAGCCAGGGAAACATATGGTTTCCTTAGCTGAGTTGTTGCACACCTGGCAAAATAAATCACAGCAACAGGAGACCAAAATCTTCCCTGCAACTTTCTCATATGCACAAACTTAGAACATCTGATGCCAGTAGTACAGTCCTGTCTTTTGTACCATGAAAAAAAATGCAAAGTTAAATGGATGCCTGTTTCTTGAGCCCCAATACTGCTTTTTCCCATTTAGAGGCAAGTTACAGAATGTTTTAAAGGATGAGAGTCTGTCAGGCAGACTGATGCACCAGAGGAGTGAGTCACCAGGCCTGTCAGAGCAAAAGCCCAGTAGAAGCAAGCACAGGAAAAGAAGTAACACAAACAGGGAAAGCAGGTGGTGCAAAGGCTTAGCACTGCTGGAGTGTTAATGCTACTGCACTCAGAGTGCTGGAGTTCAAACCTGATTCAGTTTAAACAGTTCATCTCCTGTTTATTCTCTTTCAAGTAGGTCATGTACATCATACAGGAGAAAAAAAACCTTCCAAAAAATCTTCAATTACATGAATGAGTAATTATTAAAAATTAGAGGAAGCACTGTTTCCTTATTTCACATGCCAATATGTGGCAATGCGTGCCACTCAACCAAACAAAGAGATTGCCAGAGACTGGGAATACATTCACCACAAATAACAACCATAGCAGGTAATCCTCAAACTATGACTATTCCTGGATTTCACAATAAGCTGTGAAGAATATTTCCACATGTAAGGAGATGACAACTTCCTTCTGCTACTTCCCAAGCAGATGGGGAGCACTCCCCAGTTTCTCCTCCTTCCTCCCCAGCAATGAGCATACAACAACTGGGCACAGCTCAGTCAGGTTTATGCAGTTGCAAGCACACAAGACAGGACTGGCCTATTTCAGTTCCTCTAGTCTCCCTTTTAAAGGCAAGAAGTAGGCAGACAAGTTTATGTAATGCTTTTATCAAAGAAAGTGTTATAGCAAAGGTGTTTAATTTTGTCTTGGACATCAAAACAGAAATAAACACTCCAGTCGGCCTTCTGATACTTAGTGACACAGTACGAGCTGCAAAGCGGATGCACTCGCCTTGTTCTCCTGTCACACACAAAGCAAAGAGATGACTGAATAGGTATGTAGGATTTATCTCACCCAACTTGAGTTACTCAGTCTAAGTTAGTCATCTCAACTCCTTTTAGAGGAGAAGTATGCTTGCCAGAATTACATGTATAATCTTAAATAGATGTCTACGTCAGATGGGCTTCATTACTCCCCAGGGGTATGGTTTTCTTTCTACACTATAAACAAGCACAGCTACCTAGCTCTGTCTTGTCATCTCAGGTAGGACAGACTAAATGCAGTAGGCTTACGTAGACACATCCAGAACAGATTTGAACAAATCAGTCTGAGCCTTGTTAATACAGCTGCACTGCTTTCTATTCAGGTCACTACCCAACTTTATGTACAAACTCTTGGTTTGCCTTCACAGCATAACCTACAAGCAACACTTCAGCAACCAGTGTGAAGGAAGTTCTGTCTTCCCTGCGAAAGCTGCCATTACAAGAGCAACCAAAATACAAATATATGCTATGTCAATGATAAGTTGGAATTCTCAGAGCTCCACAAGGAGCTACGGTACACTCAGTTGACCATAACTTATTATGCCACCAGGACACCCATGAAGTGCTGGCAGCAGCTTAAAGGAAGCAGAAACCAGAGTCCAGGCTAAGGAGTGAAGGGAGGAAGTTCAGCAGGAGCCAACCCTGGGCAAAGGACTGAGATAGGCTTTGTGTTTTTGTGAGTTAAAAAAATGCAAATCCCAGGAACAGAGAGAACTTGGACATCACAGACTGTGCTTACAAAGGAAATTGAGAAAGGTCTCCTGAATCTAAAAAAGCTACCAAAAATAAGTAAAAATCTGAAGAAACTTATAGGTCATAGTGGTTTCAAAGGAAGCATCTATTCATTGGAAAAGAAAAAGGGTAGCACAAACCTGCTTTGCAATGGAACAAGCATTACATGCTAGAAACAGCACTGGTTTATGTTTCCCAATTTTGTATTCTGAGGAAAGCTTTTATCAGAATTATGAAAAACATATCTACACTAAAGAGGGCAGTCAAACTTCAGAGGATTTGCTGGAGCACTGTAGTATTTCAGCAGTCACTATAAGACACCGACAGCAAGCAGAGGTTTAATTCACACAGTGGTGACTGTTGACAACCACCACCAAACTGATCAGCAAATGTTGATAAATAAAATTGATAGAACAATAATTTCACTAAGACTGACAATGAACAAAAGAGTATGCAATAATCAATTAGTGCAATTTATGGATTTTAGCCATTGGCATCAATCTGGTAAAGCTTAGCATCCAGGGAGAAGTAACTCTCCATTGAACTGTATGAACTGTGAAGAAAATATTTAAACTGGCACTAGATACTTTGTCACTGTGGCAAGAGAAGTACTTAATTTAGCATTTACATTTTTCAAATATATAGCATCACTTGCAATTATAATTTTACTTTTTCCTGTGCCCTATTACTTGTAAATAGTGTGCTAGTAAGAGATGCCTTTCCTGAGTAAGTAGTCAATAACTGTGTCAAACCAATCGGTATTAACAAAAACATTCCCTTGTATACTAGGCATTGGCAAGGGGGAACCACACAAAACCCCACATGCTTCCCGTTGATCCTAATTGTTTCCACATATATTTTTAATTGCTCCACTTTGAACTACTCTCAAGTAAAGGTTCTTATACCCTTTTCTATCCCGAACAGGAGAGTACTCGGCCAAACACTGAGGTTGCTTAGCAGAAATACATGCGCTTTGAGAGAGAATTCCACTTACAAGCATCTCTAAAACAATAAGAACCAGCCGTCTTGTTTCCAGATCTGAGTACTATAAGTAATACTTCATATTATCTTCTTTCTTTTATCTGTTTAATGTATCTCATATAAAAACGCGATGAAGAATATAAGGAAATTATATGAAACAAAAAAACACCACACATATAAATTGATTTTTTTTTGCAGTACTCAAGAGACTCTTAAAATTTTGAAGGACAGATAGCTGGTCCTGGGAGAAGAATAAGAAGAATTCTCATTGCAGATGTCTAAACTAAAGTATATCAGCTGGAAATAAGTTTTTGGCACATTCTAAAAAAAAAGTACAGCTATCTCTGTGGGTCTCTTTGGATATCTTGTTGGTTTACAAGGCAATTCAACATCTAACATGGGGCCTCCACAGTAGTGGACAAGAGATTCTGGAGACAAAGAAAAACCCCAATCCATGCATTCTAAATGGAAAACTGCTGCATTGACACTCTTAAAGATATGCAGTAGCTAATAGTCTCATCATTTAATTGTGCCTTATCCAGCATTGCAGTTGCAGTTAAGTTCTGAACCTAGTTTGCCTTTTATCTACTGAAGGTAATTATTTTTGGGTTTTATTAGCTCATTAATTCGAGCACCAGTTTCCTGGATAAGGTCTTTTTTTCCTCCCTGACTCCTCAAATATCATTCTGAAGCACTAACAATGCACTTACCCATCATGTTATATAAGCTCTGTGGTGCAAACTGCCTTGGCATTTTCTGTATTGCTTCTTTGTAAACCGTAAGGGCCTCCTGAAAAGAGACACACAAGTGGGAAAACACCGACTTTAAAAGCATCCTTTCAGATATAAAGCAAAACCAAACTATCTTCCTTTCCCAAATGCAAGGTGCAGGGATAGAGAAAACACATCAGCATCAAAAATACCACAGAAAGTACAAAATTTCTCCTTTTAAAAAGTTTTTTTTACCTGAATTTTAACAAGTTCAGTGAGGCTTATGGACAAGAGATCAAGTTAGTTCCAATATTGCAACTTCTTTTCCAGGCAAAAGTAAAATGAATATTTTTTTTTATACTCTTAATGACTGATGAGTTTATAAACATAAAATTCTATAGGCTGTCAAACAATATGAAGTATTATCAAACTGCAGACAAAGCACTTTCTGATGATTAACTACACTAAGTGACCTAAAAATAAAGAAATGATTGTCTACTGCCAAATAATAACAAAGCACAATCCTCAAACTGAAGTCCGCTCCATCGAAGAAATGAGATGCATTATAAAGTCAAGAATGCCAAAACTGGAGTCCCTTTGCAAACATGTTGCGCCTTAAATTATGTGATCACATATTTATTCATTCACCACTTTGGATGTTTACAGGTCAGTTTGTTCGCTCTGCATCAAACAGTCCCAGTTTGTGAAGGTTGCAATGATCACCTTCTTGAAGTTTTATATTCTTAAAAGCACTTGTATCTCGCAGGCATTGAACTCCAACTCTACACTCTATCAGCTGTGCAGACAAAATGCTGCTGTTCTCTTCTCTGTATGTATGAATTAGCTGTCTGTGTTTTAACCAATTAGTAACTCCATCTGACAGTGCTGGATGCAGCAGACAGATGACAGGGCATCTGTCCAGTTTGTGCATGTCTGCTCTTAAACAGCTGACATAACTGTCATGGTCAGGAACACTTATATGGATCAAAACCACTCACAACTCCTGCTCTGAACTATGCCTGATAATGCAAAGAGAGAACAAATTTCTTTCAAATACTGCTAGAGGTCAAACCTCAAGTGAATGTCCTGTTTCAGTTAAGCTCATCAGGGAAAATGGAGAGGAATCACAACAGTCACAGTTGCACATGTAAATGAGATGGGATGGCTTGGGTGCAGTATATTGTTACATTAAAAATATCAAACCCACTTTAGCACTTAGGTCAAGTTATCTGAAAATAACACACAGTGGGATGTTTTTAATCACCGAAGTTTTAAATTATTTCAACTGGGTCTTACTTTTGGAGACTTAAATGCAAGCATAATTTCACATTTCCAACTAAAGATGGACTTACTCTGTTTTGAATTATAAAGCCACTACACTTTAGGTTGACTGGCCTTTAATCAGGTTTTATCCTTGCATACCAGCTATGGGTACAAAGCCAAAACCAATGAACTAACACATATCAGATGTGACCACTGCTAATGTTGACTTTGACATGAGAACATCACGCTACTAATTAATATCCTTACACCACTGGCTGTAGAGAACAAATATTCTCTGTACAGAATGCTAATCTTGATCTGGTGAAATTCAATCAGTTTATGCCTGTGATGTATTTTGAAAGTCTGGGTGGAAGCAGTAGTTATTATTTGTATATGAAGGTTTTATAAATATATTATATACAAATCTGGAGTCTTACCTCATAGTGTCCTTGTTCATGAAAAAGTTTTCCTAGGTTATAAAGACAGCTGGTAACAGAGCTTTTATGAGCATGAGGATCTTTCAGATTTTCATCAGGGATCTCTGAACACTTCACAAAAGTCCTCCTGGCTTCCTCTGTCTTCCCTTGATTCATCAGAATGATACCAGTATTTAAATAGGCAGCTGTGAAGAGGGAAAAGATGTTACCTTTTAATGGAGTTCTCTTATGCTATATCTACTGTTTTAATTCTAAGTAGTATCTGATGATCCCATGGTTATCTGATTTGATTTCTGAATAACACAGATCACTCACCAGTGTGAGTGTGAACATGTAACATACGTGAACATGTAACATACGTGAACCTGTAAAAGGTAGAAGTTCATAGTCAAGGAAGGAAGAAAGTGATATAAAGACTGAGTAAGGAGGGAAGGAATCACTGGTTAGGCAGGGTGTTCCATTTCATTCCTCTTTTCAGGATTCTATAAAGCATATAGCACCACTGTTCAAAGTGTTACAAAAAATATACATATAAATAAAATACATACATACAGAGAAGATTTAATACTGAAGGTACAACAGTCTCAGCAATCTTAAAAAGCACCACTTGATTTTGGAACCTATTACTGGCAACATCCCAATGATTATTCTCCATTTTCCCCAAGCAAGAAAGAAAAAATGAAAGAATTTCGAAAATATTTGTATTAAAAAAACACACATACAATAAATATCAGGGTTTAGCTGTAAGAAACAGAAAACAGGAGCTTGAAAATTTGGGCAGTATTATCTGTGGCTCAACACCCCAGATCAGAAGCATTTTAAGTTCTCATAGTGCTGCTGAGTATAAATTCATTATCTGCTTCTTACTTGTACCACATTAAATGTAGTTGTTTACTAATAAACACCTGCTTTCAAGGGCACAATTTCACCTTTGGCTTTCTGACTTAAAAGCTTCTGAAAAAAAGAAAAGCGTTATTAAAGAGTAGGAAAATTTTCTATGAAAACTATAGTCCATATTATACAAGCTTGTATAGTTAAAATACTTACAAGCTAGTGTGGGTCTGCTACCAATTGCCAGTTTATAGTAATGCAATGCCTCTGAAAACCTGCTGTTTTCCTGAAGTAGTAATCCTCTGCATAAGGGGAAAAAAAAAAGAAAAAGAAAAGAGAGTAAGGTGTGAGGTTACTACGAAGAGTAACTTGAAAACAAATATTGGAAGCAAAACTTGGGTAACAAAGAAAAATATGCTGACTGGTATTTCAGAGATATAAGCACTCACTAACAGTTCAGTGTGAAAATTATTCCGTGTTTAAAGATGAATTCATAGACATCAGGTGCACCCATCCATATGGCTTATCAAAGCAGATGTTAGACAGAATAGGTTTGGCTTTCTTGGAAACCAGGAGATTCATTTACTCAGTTCAGAAAATGTTAGCCTGTGAGACTTTTTGAAGTGGATAGAGCATGATGGAGGTATTTGTAAGTCATTAATGATTAGCCTGGCATCTTTTCTTGACCTCAAATAAGCAGGTCTTTTTCAAACACATGATGTATAGCTAAGCATCTGCAACAGTTCTCGTTTTTCCTGTATTCTTTATGCTCTGAACACATTTACTAACTGAAAGGGTATTAAAAAATACAGTGAATATTTCCAGTTTCATAATATATGGGCTTTAATATAGCTTTTGACACAAACATCCTTGTGAATTACGATTTACACCAGCCACCCACAAACTTCTGAGAAGTGGTCTGGACATCACTGACATGAATGTGCCCTGATGCTTAAATGAAGGCCCAAAGCACTTCAGTTTTCTGAAGTTTTAGAAGACTGAAAAAAAAGCATATACAAATATATTAAACCTAGGATGATTTAAAACTCCTTGAAAACTAGTCATTTCAGAGTGGAGACTCAGACCTCAGTATCCAGGGACAAATGTCCCTTGTCATATAACTCAAAATATGCAGGAAAACACATCTTTTCCTCTTAGGTGGAAGTGGTATCACATTTATTTGTAGTTTCCCCAACCTACAGCAAATTTCTTTTCTCCGTCTATGATTTTATCTGCTGATAGCTTTTCAAACTGCAAAGAGTTTGGGCTTCTTCTATCTCAGATCAGAGAAGATTTGATTTCCCTCCAACATCTCAGGAAAACTTTTTGAATTAAACCAGTAAACTCCAAGGGATGACAAGAGAAGGACAGTTAGCTAAAGAAGTAGCCACCATCTATGTTGTTTGCTTCTTGTCACTGGGTTAGGATTTAAACAGAACTGAGGAATATATCCTCTTTTTCTTCTATACTATCCTATCAGCATCACATGACCTCACTTTGAAACTGTCTCCCAATTAACTTCAGATCAGACAGTACATCACTTTTAATATTAAAAGAACTTACATTTAGTAGGTACTTGCAATAAAGTGAGCAATGAGAGAATACATTCAGGATACTTTTTGCCATGGTACCAAGGTTTGTAACTACTGTCAAGTATATTACTTGCAAATGGCAACAGGTATAATCATCAGGATAGAAACAGCATTTTCTAAATTTTCAAGAAGCTGAATTTTGTTTACTCTAAGAATTTTTATACACTGCCCTTACTTCAAGGAAGAGTAATTATGGTACTTGGATCCTGTTTGCTACTGATAGCAGGAGAATTGACAGAAAATATTATGTGCATGGTCTGACAGTTAAGCTGCTTCTTAATTTTTTAGAGAGTAAAATCATTCTCACACACAATTTTGAAACAATTTATCTAAGAAATTCCATTCTTATTTTAGTTCTGGAATTAATAATGTTATATTGAGAGAAGTAATACAGTAATTGGTCAACTTCATCAACACAAATTACTTTTGTAAGGGTACAACATTTGTGGTTTTGTGATTAAAAGAACTTTTATTTGCAATTATTACCAATTAATCTTCTGCGTTCACTACATGCTCTAATACTGACTTTTGATTAATCACTTGATACTTTGAGGTGGGGGTTTTTTTTAGTTCTCTTTCAAAAGACTTTTTTCTTTTAAAAGCTGTTCCATTAACTGTCAGTCTGTCAGTGTCTCTCTCTCTTTTTCTCATATATATAACCCAAGCAGCTCAGATGAAGGACTGAGTGCTGAATTTCACCAGTGTTTTATTTGTATTTGTTATGAGGTTTGGTAGAAGAAAGAGGAGAAGAAGGATATAATCTTACCAAGACGTGAAGCTGCCTCTTCTCCTTGTGAAAACGGTCCTGACTGATCTCTAGTTTTCACTGTAGCTTCTGGCAGTACAAAAATTACTAGATTTATGAGTCTCCAGTTCTAGTTTCAGATTAAATAAAGTCAGGAAAAAGCTGACTTTTCTAGATGCAGTGGAAGAACATCCCTCGACCGGAGTTCACACCTTGCAGGCACTGCAGATTCCAGTATCTCACCCCTCCCGGTGGCCAAGGCACTTGGCTGTATAAGGAAGCGTCTACTATAGGCAGGAGCAGATCTGCTCTTGACATGCCTTTCACCTCTTTGCTTAAACTGCAAAATGGTAACTGCTCTTTGGGGATTTTTGGCCAAGGGGAGAAGGAGCAGAGAGGAAGACCACAAAAGCAAAAGTTCAATACAGTGAGATGCACTGGACATAAGCCAGAGGTGGAGCAGAGCCACTGACACACGCTGAGTATGTACCTAACTTTTGTGGTTACAAAGACATAAAGCCTTCCTTTTTCCTTACTCAAGGATGAACAAAGGAAAGCACATCCTTGAACTAAGGATGCTTGATACAAAAGAGTAAGTTCAAGTGATAAACTTGGATGAAGACCTTCTGGCACTTTTAAACGAACTTTCTGCAGTTACTAAAAATGCCAAAGTAACTGAATAAAAAAGCCTAAGCCCAAAATACCCCCACAGAAAACCAAAAGACAGGAACACTTGCTTCAAGTTGATACTTCCCAAACTTTTTACTCTCTCTAGCTCACCTTCCCAGTTGTAAGGCAGACAAACGAAAATGTTAAATGAAATATGCAACTTCTGTGCAAAGACAGTTTACTGACATAACTGGCTTCTATAGTTTAGTAATACAAGTACTGTGAAAGAATAAATGAACACGAGGAAGAACTTCTTCACTGTACAGGTGACCACACACTGGAACAGACTGTCCAGAGAGGCTGTGGAGTCTCCCTCACTGGAGATATTCAAGATTCATCTGGACACAATCCTGTGCCATGTGCTCTACAATGACCCTGCTTGAGCAGGGGGCTTGGGCCAGATGACCCACTGTGGTCCCTTCCAACATTACACATTCCTTGATTCTGTGAAATACATGAGGATAAAAGTATTTGGAAAAGAAAAAGCAACTTAAACCATAGGACACACAGCAGACAGTTATAAACTGTCCATGAATTAATTTAGGATTAATTAGGAGACAAATTCTAACTGTTATAAGTAGCAAGATTCTAGAATCTTACAACAGGATTTCTTTTTGCCTGCTTTACTTCTAGCTACTTTTACATGGAGGGTTAATCATTTATGAAATGGAGGATATGAGCTGACTGCTTGCAGGAGTAGCAGACTTCTCCAAGTGACTTAGGAAGTGGCTCAGAATCCTGTTTTTTTAATAGGAAGAAAAATTTAAAAAAAAAAAGAGAGAATCAAGTTCTGACTATCTGGAAATGATGCACATCATTTCTGTAGATAGAATTGCTCATTTAATTCATGCAGGAAAACACTTCCCCCAAATGAGTTGTTTGCAACCTTCATGAATTCTTTAAGCTGCCAACGTTTACCTATCTTGATTGACCAACAATGAAAAATCTTACTGTCTTCCTCCTCTGCTTTGGTTTTGACCGAAAGTCACTAAATACTAATGGCACAAAAATGTTTTCAGGGGCCAGAAGGCAGTCACAGAATATAAAAAAGCAGTAGATGGTCTTTCTCAAGCTTTATATTAATTTCTTCCTGTTGGTAGTCCTATTAAAGCCAGCTGCTCTACTTACAAAGCAAACTCCTCAGTGACTAAAGCTGGCATAAATTGACCAAGTACAATACACAGGAACTGCAACTGTCCAAGTAAACATGTATGTTAGTGAAATATTTATAACATTTTCAATCCAGGTACAACATCGAAATAGTTTAATCAATTTTGTTTACTGGTTTATAACAAGTAATAGAAGGGCTGTTAGCTATTATTTTGCCATGACTGCAGTTCTTCTGTGCCTCAAGCTACATTCATCCCATTGATTTTGGGAGGGATTATCTACAAAGGATTATATTTACCTAAATGCTGCACTGGTAAACAAAGACAGAAATGGAAGAAAATCCTCTTTTATTGCGCACACAGATGCGTCTCCAGACGCACAGCAAGAGAGAAGGTACTTTGCCTAAGGCAACTCTTTCACTGTCATTTGCAAAACTAGTGGGTAGACAGTTAGGTATGGATGCTACCATCAATCTTACTTTTTTAATCAATAAGAACCCAAACATACAGAGAATAACAATTTCCTTTGCAGGACTCACTAAGTAATCTACCGCCCCAGTAATAAAAAACTCCAAAAAACAAAACTAAACCATCACCCCCAACACAACCTCTAGTCTTTCAGATAGCGCAGTAAAACTCCTGTTATGTTCTCCCAAATCTAGGGAAGAGCTTCCCAAATGCAAGCAAATTGATCAGCAAATATAGTCCCATTTTTTTTCTGCTAGTGATGCAGTTTGATTGGGAATACTATCCTTTCAGGACCACATCAACTCTCACAACCCCTATTTCCTTGACAGAGGGAGGGCTGCTGTGAGGATGAGGAATAGCACTGCTCCTGTCTGTCACTCCTCTGGACAATGGGCAGTGCGGTATCTGCAGTCCTCAAACCCGATGCCTATTCCCTCACATGTGCACTGGTAGTCAAAAGAGATAGAGAGCTGGACAGAACTCCCTACAAGACGGGTCTTTTTTGAAACTGAATGGCAGACTCAAATCATTATTTTCCTCATTTTATAAAATGGCGAAAGCTTATGTAAGAGCTGTAAGTGACCACAATTTCAAATACTGAGACATGAAATTGAATAGCTAGCTCACTGAATGCCTTTCACATCTCAATATGACTTTGAAATCTGCACTTCGTATAGGCCCTACAAAGTGTCCCAGAGCAGAGTTTTGCACTGCAGGAAATCACCAGTCACCTAAGTGACCTTTGGGTGCTACCTCAAGAGCCAGTCTGACAACACAGCAAGATTTTATCAAGACAGCTTTGGTTATAGCAAGACACAAATTTCAGCTGCTGTCCTTGACAGAGGAAGAACTAGCTGGCAAAGCAGAGATTAATTCCAAACAGGTTTGCAACAAGTTTGCATTCACAGCTGAGAAAAACAATAATCAAGTACTTAGACACCAGATGATACATCCTCTTTGCTTTTTAACTCAACATCCTGAATGATAAAAACTGTGGGCTATCAAGGACGAGGAACCATAACCTTGACCTGTTTCCTACATGGTGGTTGCTGCAGGAACTTTGTCTGGAGAAGGTTCAACCACAGTTCAACACAGGTTTGTAGGTCAGCCTGCTTTTAGAGGTTTTTTGTCTCTGATAAGGAGATATTTATGCCAGTACCCTTAAAAGGCAGGGAACATATTTTCCAATGTCTAAAGGCTGACAGCAATAGACAAGGAAGAATTCTGCTCATATTGATTTTTACCCAAGGATGCAGAGTTAAACTTTGCTTGTAAAACACTGCAATCCTAGACTTCCTAGGATAGATAAAGTCTTCAATAGTGGCTGAAATTTCTAACAGAAACCTAAAAAAAAATCCAAATTTATTGATATAATACCCGAAGTTTTCCAATGTAAAGTTTATGGAAATTCATAATCCAAACTTATTCAAAGAAATTAACTTATTTGAATAATGAACTTGTACACACAGTCCTATATCACTAAAGGCAAAATGAGATACTTCAGGAGAGAAGCAAGAGGATGGCCGATTGCCAGAAATTCATCTTTTATAGGACATTGTATACTCCAAAATTACAACATTTCAAGCAATTAGCATAATTTTAAAGGAATATTCAATATCTATGTGAGATTGAGAACATCCTTATAATCCAATGAGAAACTCAAGGTAACATTAGATAATAACTAGATTTCTAATATGGATGACAAAAGAATACTACTCTAAACATAGCCAGGTTTAAATAAAAGTGAAATAATATATGCAAAATTGTCTTTTAACTGTTAACCAGCTTTACTTCAGACACTAATTATAAGCAATTTGAAACAATACAAAAAACCCCACAAGCTTTAGATAACAGTCATAAGGTAACAAAGATTGAAAAGCCAAAACAAACTAAAATAGTTTTGTTTTAATCTACTGAACACTGCCTTGTTTGAAAGAATAAACTATCATTTCTTTACAGCTCTGTCCTTGGTACTTCACAGTATTAAAATATATGGTTATCTCAGTAAAAAAAAAAAGCATAGAAAGATAGATGATTTTATGCTGATTTACTACCCTATGAAATCAGCAGAGCTACTGAGAACAGAGCTTTGAGAATACAAATATAACATGTTCATAATCAGGCAGGCCTTCAAAAGAAGATTATATAGTTACGTATTAATACATTTTAAGTTCTTTTAAATGGCAAAAGCAACTGTAACTCAGAGCCATAACGTATAAGCCAGAAAACAAAAATACAGCGCTGAACCCAGCTATTCATCTACCCTGTTAAGTTCTTTAGATTTTAAGGTATTAGTAGTCAACTTCTAAACTGACCTCACATTTCAAATTATTGGAAAAGAAGGAAAGAGATCAGACACTTCTGCTTATGTAGGTTCTCTCTTTGATTGTTATCCATTAAAATTGTGCGTTAAACCTTAATAATTTGTTCTTAATCAGAGAGCACTCGGATTTGTTATTGCTATGAATGAACACTGAGCTGCACATGCCAATTAATTTGCATCAAATACTGAGGCATAGGTGCTTAGAAACAATAATGAACACATGAAACACATACAGTGCTTCTAAATAATTGTAAAGATACTTTTTTCCTGGAGTTCTATTGCATGACTGTTTTAGTTTCGAAGGGACATACTGAATATCAGAAACAGCAAAACTGACTGGCCTCTCGTAAGCACATATAGAACACATTTTTCCATTAGAGGATTTTTGTAAAAGGCTCCCATAGAACTACATGCCAAGGATGGGCTTAACTTGCAAAGGAGCTCTTGAGGACTTGTGCTTCAAAGAATTGATTCATTTGTGTAATATCAAAGGACACTCCATTTACCACCTGCTTTTCATGCTGGATATTGAAGTATCCAACACTAAGAAGGCCTACAAAAAGGAAAAAGTGATGCAAGATTTCCCAACTACTGTTGAATAACTAAAGGTCTTGTAAAGCTTGTTTAAAAAATAAACATTCTATTCTGTGGTATTCAATATAGTAGTAGAAAGGCTAAGAATTAAACTTTACTTCTTAAGCTCTATCTAGTCCAACCATCATTTTAGTTAAAATTCTTCCACACAAATGAAGTAGAATTTCAAAAATTTTCTATTCAACAAAGATGAAGGTTTATAGACATATATTTTGTGTATCAATGGAAAACTGGAAGACTAGCAGCTTATTCTGAGAACAGCAAAAAGACTGAAATCTGATTTCTTTTATGTCCCTGTCTTTATTGTCCAACCCCCTTTTCCCTTCTTACCCTGCTATTAACTCAGCTTCCCTCTATGACACAGCAAGAGACAAAAGTACTGTAAAGGCATACAAAAGATTTATTAGTTATAATTTTCACCTTCAAAACAAAGAGCATATGGGAAATACATGCATCAATCTTGTCACTTTATTTGCTACAACCTGCTGGGTTTAGAAGTTATTTTTCAAATGTGACCAGAAGTTTCCTCTTAAAAATATGTTTGTCATACTCTTCACTGCCTAACAGAGAAAGAAATTATGTACATACATGCATTTGTGTAACAAAATGATTTTTAAAAATACACATATTTTGAAATACAGATTTCATTTTGGAACAGAAATTCTACCATTAAATTATTTTGAGTCTCATTGTGCTTAACTGAAAGGCAAATTAATGAAATGGGCAACTTATTCCTTGTTAAACAAGGTAAAAATTAGTAAAAAAACACTGTTATGGTAAACTTCACTTTCACATATTACAAACAGCCATTTTAAACTGGACTTACAGGCAGAACAGTATTTGTTGACTGATTGATTTGAAGAGGCTTATTATTTGAATGCAGTTTTTGCACACTTTGTTTATCGGACATCGGACATTATTTTCCAACAGCTCCCTATGGAACAGCAGTCACCTGGATTCTGCCCTCCACACAGACCACAAAACGAGAGCATACATGGTGGCGGTGACCAGCCTGTCTTGCAGCAGAGCCCCGCTCTGATGGCTTGTGCTGGCTGGGTCACGGCAGGAGGGGGAGGAAGGGCACGGGCCAGGAGGACAAGCAGTGCTGAGCAGGGCACAGGCGTGACACCCAGCCGGGACAGCCAGGGAATCAGCCCCCTCCCTGCTGGGACACGCAGCACCATCCCGCCTCAGGGCGAAGCTTGGCACGGCGCTCGCTTCCTGTTCATGGTTTGGTACATTAATGAGTTGGGATATCTTTTTCCCTGATGAATAATTATTTTGATGCTTATGTTACTTACCCTTTAACACACGTACAACAGTGTTCGACTAATTAAAACTTTATTTAACCTATGCTGCTCTGAAGTCAGACACAGGAGAAAAGTAATTTGCTGTTTTAACATTTCAGACCTCTGGAGCTAACAGAAGGGTATTGGTCTATGTTTGGAAGGGCTTACATCACTCTCCCCACCAAGTGCTATTCAGACTTATGAAAAAAAGTCTAAATAACACCTCACAATTTAATGGAATCACAAACAGATGGAGGGCTGCAGCTGACAATTCATCTATTGGTACTTTGTTTAGCGTGGGGTTTTTTTTTCTTCTTTTAAAGCAAACAGATTTCTAAGTTTACCTTCTCCACACCCATGACATGAATATACGATAATGCTGACGAAGAAAAAATCCTGTCCACCCCATAGTTTAAGGAGCACAATTAATGAAATGACTATTACAAAGCAACAAATAACATCGTCTCCATTTCCAGCAAGTAAATCAATAGCTCCATTCACAACAGGTTTCAAAGACAATTCAACCCCAGGAAAGCCACACATACTTACAAATTATAAAGCATATCAGCCATGTTGCTGCGGTAGTACAAGGCATTTCTATAGGCGCTTTCAGCTTCAGAAATCTTGCTCTGGCTCTTGAGAACATTTCCAAGGTTACCCCATGCTGTCAAGAGGAGAAAACAGTATTCAGAAACAGCTACAATCCAATTACACATGACAGAGTATCCAAGTATCAGGAAGTTTCTCAGGGAGACAAACCCCACAAAGAAACTATTTTTATGTAACAGGAGGGGAGGTTGGTTATTTTTTTCCCCCCAGTCCTCTGGTTCTCTGCATCTTACTGTGAGACTCACATTTCATAGAGGTGATTTACATGCATTCTGCATGCACATAGCTTTCCGGTGGGAAAAGGAAATTTTTTACAAAAATATGGCTTTAGAAATTACTGAGCAAAGGGAAAGGACCATATTATTTCATACCACCTATAAATAAGTATCTCCAGAGTGAAAAGTGGAACTGAGGCATCTTCCTCGTTTTAAGGGTTTTTTTAAGCCTCTTGACTCTAAACAGCAAGAAATTTTTCCAGAGTAGACATAGTCCTCACTGAAGTATTAAAATTTGACATATGGCACAGGAATTGCAACAGTTAGGTAAGTAACTAGGATTAAAAATATACCGATATAAACATACTACATACATGACTAAAATGCATTTTTTTCTACTAGAAAAACGTGTCGTCCCTTTCCATACAACTTACGTTACACAGTGTGCTTTTATAGCCCATCTATAAAGGACTTCAGGTAAAAAAATATTTAAAGCTCCACAAGTGTTCCCTTTGGAGTTTTGTCGAGCAGCACAAAAACTACTTTAAAAAGGAATTGGAACTAACATTATATTGAAAACACAACCTATGCTACTCAGAATATAGGAAGCTAATTTAACTGTCATTATAACTATAGTGTGTGTCAACATGAAAAAAAAAACCACATNAAAAAAATATTTAAAGCTCCACATGTGTTCCCTTTGGAGTTTTGTCGAGCAGCACAAAAACTACTTTAAAAAGGAATTGGAACTAACATTATATTGAAAACACAACCTATGCTACTCAGAATATAGGAAGCTAATTTAACTGTCATTATAACTATAGTGTGTGTCAACATGAAAAAAAAACCCACATGCTTATAAATGCAAAGTTGTTTCATAAAAAAGTTCTATTTTCACTTTTTTTAATGAAAAAGCCAGTGGAAAGATGATGCATATCCTTTCCACCAAACACACAATATACGTCACAATATTCTTCCCTCCAGATGCACTAACCATAAACATTAGCTCAAGTAGCAACTAACTCTGATACTTCAGGCAAGTCCTTTTTTTCTTTTTTTACAAGAATTTGCATCAGTTCTGACTAACGCAAAATTTCAAGGTAGTTTTAATATAACACTGCTAAAGAGGTTGATAATTGAGTTAGGCATTTTTTTTCCTCAGAAAACGCATAGCTCTCAAGCTGCTGTGGTTTGCTGCAGAATCATCCTACCACAGGGATGGTAACAGCAACAAACACAGTATTTCCTCTGAGCAGAATGAACTAGTCATTGCTGGGGAAAAAAATTATTAAATCCCTCTAGAATTCATAAAACTCATGTCATTCAACTGAGAACACTTTCTGTAAACCAAAGAAAGAAAATATATGCAATATTTCTGTAAGAAAAGAAACTATTGCTTCTGTGAGTCAATTGATTTTAGCCTAGTATTTAATGAGAAATAATTCATATGTTATTTATCAATAAATCAATAAAAGTCACTAAATGTTCCATCATTTTGAAATACAGCTTCGAAAACTATTCTCAGGTTCACTCAACTTTTACACTCAGCTAGCATATGTGCAAAACTTTTAAATTTCCCCATTACTGCTCCTCTTCCCTTTTTACACAGAGAAAACACTTTGGAAGTACCAATGAAGGTGACTAGCCTGCCTGTAAGTATTAACTCTTGTAAGAAAACACCAGACTTAGGTATGATTTTTTAAACTAATACGTGATAACATAACCTGATCTTGCTTCTGCAGTAAATGATCATCCATTTTCCCATAACTGTATGTTCCATATAATCTGTAGGGACTTCTGTTTTCACTCTGATCTCCCATAACAGAGCATTACATCAAATGACTATCTGAACTATTGATAACAATTTCCTGTCACACAGTTATTTACTCCCAACCATTCTGAAGCTCAGTAAATGAAAAGATGAATAAAAGGATGATTCAGTTCATCTTTTCGTCTCTTAGACTGGAAAGACACTGTTAATCCTGTTCAATGTAATAGTTTCTCTTCTACACTTCATATCATGCCATAGGCTCTAATATTTATCTGAGCTAACATAATTTTTAAGGCCATACTTTAATTTACATTTTGCAAAATAATCTGCATCAAGTTTTTAACATCAATCCTGGCAAACATTTAAAAATAACATAGCAAAGAAAAGTAAAATGCTGCCTTTCCTAGTATGTTATGAAAACATACTTGAAAACTAACGAAACAAAATGCAGGATTTAGAAAAAAATCGTATGTGATATTCACTATTCACATGAACAAATCACTGAAGTTTGGCAATACTGTTCTCACCTTAGGCTATCAGACTTAAACAAGTTAATCCACAAACTGATGAATGCATTAAGGAGTGTGAACTAGATTACTATTTGAATAAAACAAACTACTTGAACAAAAACTGAAGTATTTAGGGAACAGCCAAGTAATTTCCAATCAACTTGTCAGCAGTTCTGAACTAGAACCTTTAGTTCACAGAAAAATGCACATCAAGCCAAGAAAACCTCTATGGGGCTTTACAGATACTTGTGTATTATTTATTATTTTTTAGCTTGTGAAATTAGAAACAGCAGTTTCAGTTCACATTCCCTCTCTATAAAATCCTTTTGCATTTCTTCTGACTTGTCTATGAAAAAGAAGCAAATGCATGACAATTAGAATCTCTATTTGTTTCTTCAGTAGTGTTTAGGGATGAAGCAATGCTCGTCCAGAAAGAAAAGCCTTCAGATTTTTTACTATTCACCTGTTTATTTTGCAGACATTAGATGTCAACATTCAAGGATGACTAAGCATGTGGGCCCAACAGATTCTGTAAGGGTCCAAAGAAACATATTTCTGAAAACATTTTGAAATTCCTAGCCATTGCTATTGGTAAATCATTTATTTGGATGATAAATGAGAGGTCAGAATTCTAATCTTACTTTTCTTAAAAACGTTTTTCTGTTTCCAATACCGTCCAAAAGGATTTTCCATTTGCTTGTCCTCTCTCCCAAGGTTTACAATTTAATTAAAAGTAAGATATGCACATCAATTCACTAATAATCCCCTGCTGGTCAGAGCACCAATATTTGAAATTTGCATCACAGTTGATGCAAAGTTTTGTTTTCTTTCATTATAAACTTGTTGAGTAAGAATATCAGAGCAAAATAGTTTAGAACAATATGACAAAATTTAAAACATTAGTAGGAGGAAATTTCACTTGCCACTTCTAAATGCTGCGATGTTTGCCAGTAATTACAACAGAGGATGATTTTCAGGGTTTGGGCTTTTTTTTTTTCAAGAAATAAGTTACTTATGCTGTTACCAGTGCAATGGAACTAAAATAACTATGGAAAACTAGGAGGTTTTACTATTTTCTAGATGATGCTTCTCATAAAGTGACTAAAAGAGCACTGAGAAGATGCTTTTGACCTTGACCACACCATGTGTGTTGAAAGGTTCGGCAAACGCTAAACTAACTTTTAAAACTTTGGAGCATAAAATGAAACCAGCCCTAAAATGAAATAACCTCTTCTCTTTTGCTATTAACTTTTACATGCACTTAGTGCTCGTTCCTTGAGCATGACAATCCAGGTTTCCAGTTTAAGCCACCTTTTTTTTTTTCTCTCTTTTTACCATCTGTTCTTGACACTTTCTCATTTTGCACTCTAAGTGAGTACTTTACAGCTATCAATCCGAAAGTCACAAATTACAAGCATTCACATTTCCACCTCACCCTGTGGCAAGATCACCAGGTTGCAGGCAGACACAAGTGCAGTAGTGCATTGTGAATCTCTCAGCTCCGTGGTAAAGCGGAGCAAACAGAATATTGAATATCCATGGAACTTCGCCCACGTTTTTTCTATTCATTCTTAGCATCTGCATGGAATATATCAAGATCAGATATTTTACGAAGCAAAATTTTCATTTTACCACCTATCTGAATCTCCACATTAACAGCTGAAAGCAACATATTGCCCTACAAAGGGCACTGGACCACTGCTAAAGTTACAAACTATTCAAAGATTAGAGAACTTTGTGAAACAATGGTGACAGCAAAGGATGCCTCAGTAAAAACAACCTAGAACATGACTTAATTTTAAAAAAAGGGATTATGTTCATACCTTTACGACAGATAAACTCCTGTCACCAGACTCAGCTCTCTCCTGCTGAAATTACAGATGCTAAACTGTGAATTAAAAGAGGGATATTCTGTTTCCTGTTCTGCTGCTGGTCTGTTGTTCAGGAGGCTTTGCCTCCTGATGTCTTTGTGTGTACTCTTGAACATTTACTACTCATCTATTGATTGCAAGTTTTTTCTGCCAAGGATTGTACCTTGCTACAGGTTTGTACAGGGATTACTCTAACAATGCATGCAGGTACTAACAGATACTAAATACATTATAACCTCTGGAGGAATGAAGTAACGGAGGAAGTGTTCTTGCAATACAGAAGAGAAATGTAAGGAACATTTCCCCATATAATTAGTATTCTCACAAAATGAGGGCCATTTAAACTATGTTATTCACAGTCTAAACATCATGGGAATATTGAAATTTGTCTATGCTTTTCATATTTTGTCTATATTCTTAATTTCTGTTAAAGGGTCAACCTTCCTAACACACGTCTGGAAGCAGACAAAACATTTGTTTGGTCAAAAAAAAAAATTATTAAAAAAAAAAAGCTGCAAATTTATCATTCCCCTGCGTCTTTTGGGGACTTCTGAGCATGATCTACATCATGAGACAAACTGAAACATTAAGACCAATGTTTGTAAATGGAAAGTGCATCCTAGTGGAAAGAAAAAGAAAAAAAAAAAAAAAGGCTGATACTTGCAACAGAGTTTCCAATACCCAAATATTCCACACCACCTTTGTTCGGTAAGCTGTGAAGAAATCGTAGCACAGTACCAGCTGTATCATTCACATTCGGAAGGTCAAAATCATAGCTGTAAAGAACACCACCTTTTCCTTTTAGTCAAAACGTTAGATTCAGCTGCAGCTTATGCCTTTTTCCTTTCCTACTTGATAAAGCGGAGTGGTGTTCCAGTCTTTAGCATTCACATTTCATCAGACAATCATCTTTTTCTTCAATGGGGAAACAGTTTCACAAACAGAGGAATGACAGGCTTCCCCAAGAAAACCTCTGAAAGCTCAGTTGCACATTCATAAAAACATTATGAGAGTTCAACATCTAAAAGTTTTTCTACAATACAGAGCCACTACCACTCACAAAGACATTCAGAAGATTAACTAGATCATGTTTGTTAAATGATTTGAGAATGGAAAAACTCATCTAAATGCTACAAGTTGCTACTTTCAAATATGGTTTGTATAACGTATTTATATTTTTCCTGTTATTTCAAAGAAATAATTATTTTTTTTCAAAATACGTAAAAATTCATGCAAATAATTTGCAATAATTTTCCTCTAAAAACTTCTCTTGTTAATAGAACATTTTGATCAAGTTACCTCCTTTTGCTAACTCAACCACAAAACTGTCCTATTTCTTGTTTCCTAAAGGGATAAATGGTTTCTACATAGCCTTAATTTATGAGTTTAATCTACCTTGAACATTGATTTTTTTTTTTTATATCAGTGGGTATGTGGCAATGTTGGGACAGACTGTGTTAGAGATCTATCACCTCTTTTATATATTCTTCTTCTTTTATTAAGGTTGTTATTTATATCATTTGTTCAACAGTTCATTTGTTGATAAATTGCAGAGCTTTTGTAATGACAGCAGGTGAAAGAAAAACAGAATTGAAAACTATGCAGTGCTTTGAAAGCTATCCAGCAGCATGTCAGCATGGGTACTAACCAACTCACTTTTGGCAGGCAGTGCTTCGGTTTTGTTTCTCAGTTCTGAAACCCTGATGCAAAGAGGTGCGAATGCATGATGATGTTCTACTGCTGATACACACCCTTCACCCCCAGTGGTACAGAAAACTAACTCTTCCTCCTCCAAGGATAGCAGAGTGACTCTGGCAGCTCAATGAACACGAGAGATGAGACTGAGCAGCTGGCAGCGTTCTTCGGCTTCACCATTACCTATCCCCCTACAGCCAATTAAGCTCTGCCACAGCCTCCCTCATGCTAAACTGGTTTTTGTGAAGAGTATGGTATCAATCAGACAGCTAAAGTGATCCAAGTTAGGAAAAAAAAAAAGAGAAAAGGATGGCCACAGTACCTTTAACATCTAATCTACTCACTGCTCTGTTCACAGCAGAGCCCAGTCACACCTCTGCACGGCTTTGTTAGCTATGTGTGCACTGCAAGTGTGTGAACACTGTAAGACATTACTGCCACAAAGCTCCCACTCCATGAAACTTCACAATGGTCAGGAACAGAGCAGTGAACAGTGCTGATCTGAAACTCTCATTATATAAAGGAACTGTATTTTGTAGAGGCAATGGATATAAATCATGCAAGAAAATGAAAAGAGGACAAAGGAGCAGAAAAATGCAAGTGGAACAAGAGGACATTTCTGGGCACCCCAGTCATCTCAGGATGTGTAGTGCTGTATTTCCCCACACCTTTTCTTACTAAATGCCTGCCCTTTCCACATTGTTCTCCCTTCCCCGCCCCTAGTCCTGGCCACTCCCTCGAGTTCTTCCTGTTGGTCCCAATATCCCAACCCCACCCATGTGCCACCCCTGCGCTCTGAGACCATTAGTCCACATGCTCTCTCCGCCGCCCTCCTCCCCATATAAAACCCCAGACCCCCTGCCATATGGGCTCTCTGCTTCTGGGAACCTGCTTGTCACCCTGTGAATAAAGGTCCTCTGTGGTGCCCATGTGGAGACCCTTCTCGCCTCCTGTATTGCTGCCGTGTTGTGGAGCCGACAGCCGGAGCAGTGCGGGGCAGCTCGGAAGGGCTGCGGGGAGCGGGACAGCCGCTCTCCCCGAGGCAGCCCCGCTGCGCTCTCCGGGAGGGTCTGCGGCTTGCCATGCCAACGCAGAAACTACAGACTGCAACAAGGATGAACACTGAGGAGCTCTTCGGAGCCTCATACTGACTTAGGAAAGGAGGTAACCATGTACTAAATTTGTCAAATTATGTAACCTTCTTAACAGCAGGCTTCTAAAAAAGTCATCTATGACACATTCAAAATTATCACTTATGTCCCAAGTGATGAACTGCAAGCCAGCCTTCCTGCAGCAATGGCAGGGTGCACTGAAATGTCAGCTCTGGTCCTCGAAGCTAAGAGTAGATGGATCATTGTTGGCTTCTTTCCAGAAAACGGGAAAAGCAAGCAGAGAAACATCCCAGGGGAGCCAAAGGGAGAAGAAAATCAGCATTTGGGTTTGTCAAACCAAGACAATCTTCAAATGTGCTCAAAAGACATATGTCAGACTTGGAAAAGGCAAATTAGTTGATATCCAGGTAGTAGGCTTTTCATAACAATTCAGGTTGTCTGGTTTTGTTTATTTTGCTTTAAATCACTTAGAAAGGCAAGACGAGAGCCTGTGAAGCTTTGCCAGCCAATACATATCCACACTGGTATGGAAATATAGGTGGCAGGAAGGAAGGACGGTCATAAAATTACCTCCTTCATTTATCAGTAGTGAAACTAATTAAAGACACTACAACTATTAACTAGCATCTTTAATAGTCCACATTCAAAATATCTTCTGTATTTTAAGACTTTGAAGGAAAGTTCATTGTGCTAGTGCATTCAAGGAAAGAGAAGGAAATGGCATTGAGAATTCAGTCATTCTATTTCATGATCTTTTCTGCAGTTTAAAACAAAACTATATGCAAGCCTCCTGTGCATACTGTAATTGCATCAGCCATCACTGACTTTTTGGATGCATGAGGATTGGCAATGATGACAGTTCAGGTTTAAGTAATAAAATCCCCTATTACAAAGGAGGGGTACTTGAAATCTTAGACTACCTGTATTTATCTATCTACACCGGGATTTTACCCTACCACAAGTGGTGTAAAAAGGCATATATGTGGATTACTGCCCTGTCCATATTAAAGGTTAGTTTCTTTACCAGATTTATGTAAGGGGACCTGAATGTGTACCAATACAAAATCGATTACATATAGGAAAATGAAGACATGTAATTCATGGAGAGAATTTTACATAAAGAGAAATTTTTCCAAGTTGTCATATTTTGAAAAAAAGGCAAAATAATGAAACAGTTGGATGATTATCTAATGCACTTAAACAAACATGCTCAGCTTGAGAACTAATCCAGATAATCCCATTTTCCTCTAATTAAAAGTAACTCTTTCCCGTTGAAAAAAACCCCTCAGGCTAATTCCACAGAACACACAAATATGGACCAAAGGTCTATCTTTTAATCAAACTGGAAAATTAAATATATCATTTTCTTGAAAAAAAACCCTCATGTCATTTTGCTTGATATGCTACAAAGATCTGTCTTGCCAAAGCTGATTCCTCCTTGACAGGGCTGTTTGGGTTGTTTTGTTTTGTTTTTTTTTCCCACACTATAGTTTTTAGCCCAGATGAGCTTGTTGAATGTTTTTGCAGAGTACCTCAGGGAAGGCAGGGGAAGAAGTAAAAGTCTGACGAGTCCATATCTCAATGTCTCATGTTTGTTTCTTTTAAAAAGCCTAACTATTAGTTAATAATAGTTTCTTTCCCTATCCCCCTGCAACTTAAGATTCACAGATTAGAGATGTTGTTGTACTATACTCCAAGAGGAAAAAAAAAAAAATCCTTGTTTCCAGACCTCTACATATACATACATATATAAAGGAAGAATATCAGACTTTCTCATATCCTGCTGAAGAAGCACATCCCACACTGACTTGGTTTTCAGAGGAAATTACAGCACCACTAAAGAACTGAAAGAGAGAACACTGCCACTGCAGAACAAATTCAGAGTTTGAACTGAACTGTAAACCACTTTCCTTCAGCTCTCCAACATATTTGGCATAACCAGACTGTTTTGCTGAGGCTGGGCTGCCTGTGGCACGCCTAAACGCTCTAAATAACTATGGCTGTCTCCCAAACAACTTACTAATGACCATTCCTTCGACACTGTTTAATCATCCAGAGCAGCACTACCATGCATTTAGAGAGTCCCACACTGTTTTCAGGGAGTAGGCTTTTTATTTAACTTTCAAACAACTCCGTGGTTCATTGGAGCTAACTCTTTTAAAGCTGTGTCCTAGTTCCAGCCAGAACAGAGTTAATTTTCTTACAGTAGGCAGGCAAGGTGGTGCCTGTAGTCCCAGCTACCCCACCAGACATGGACAGACCCTAAGGTTATTTGATACCATCTCCCATCACTTGCCAGGGGCGGGAGTAAGGAAAGATCTCTCTCTCCAGTCAGGGGAGAAAGCGTTCAGGAGAGTCTCGGTGGGGACATTAATTTGGGGAGCAGTATTCCTAAACCACAACAAGCTGATAACAGTGGCAGATATAAAAAGTATTTCCAACTTATTAAAATAACTTTGAAGAACTATAGAACATTTATCCTTCAAATTCTGACATTTTTGTTATGAACAGAGACACCAAATTTATCATGGCATATCCTGCATAACTCATATATAACAGACTTATATAGCCATATAAAATTATATAAATGATACTTTTAATGTGTAATTCCAGCCTACGACTTTTTTACCTAAATAAGATCATTGCATCTGCCATACAGTTGCTGTTACAAAGGTTCTTACTGGTGGTTGGAAACATTTTACACCATTGACAGAAGATATACCTCAAAGTAATTTCTTCTTAGAGAAGTTGCTAAAGCTGAAAATAATAATAGAAGTCAAGGAAAATATCCATGCAACATTTAGTCAAAAAAGACTAAGTATCAGACAGTTCTGGCAAAGGTACTGTCAAAAGGGATAATTACTTGTTATTATGTTTCTCTGACAATTTCTAAAAACATTAACTAAAAGGAACATCAAGAATCACCATAATGACTATATATCCTGATATGTATTTATCAACTGGCTTAGGAGGGATATTATACTGCCATAAATACAGAGAAGTTTTAAAACAAGCATGAATCATCAAAACTTTAAATATATATATATATCTCTTATGATAATAGGTAATATGAGTTGCATTCCAGAGGGAGAAATTGAGATTAAAGTGGTTTGTTCAAAGACTAAAGAAGAGTTCATTAGCAAAATTAAAACTAACTCATGAATATCTACCTCCAGATGGTATGGTCATATCACTGGTATTTCTTAACAGTGATAATATGCAAAACTTCTAAGTGTACTTATTAGTGGGTTTTATATGTTTGAAATTTGTTGTTTTATATGGCAATCTGTGCACTGAAATCACTTTCTTGCTTAAGCCTTTTTTTCCCAATCCCACATTTTATATTCAGTGCAATGTTATACTAATCACACTGTTACCATTTTATTATTATTGAAATTAAATGAACCAAAGGAAGAAGAAATAACTACTGTGCAGAGTAGTATTTTGGGCTGTTGGGCCAAAGATGAGTTGGAATTTTACTGACAAGCTACATATAAAAAAACCTGAATACAGACACCAAAATACTTAAATGAAATCCCAAATGCTCAAACTATTTTTAAACGCCCAATGTGGTATTTATTAGGACACACACTGCTCTATTTTAGGAGGTATAAAAAATGTGCAGTGAACAACAAGCTGTGTGGCAATAGCTATTCAAAGTTCTAAAGGTATTAGAGGAGATATTGTCAGCATAATGTAAGCTCTTAATAATAAGCATATTCGAAGAATGCTGTACCTTAAAATATTTCATCTCCTTTGGTCTCCAGTCATCAGCAGTGATAGAAAAACAATAATAATGGAAAATAATGTTTCATTGCATCTTTTTTGTTTGAGGGAAATATGGTTTTCCAACCTAGCTTAGTACAAAGAATAGTAACTGTTTTTCCTCCCTGAACTATTAGGTGAATTTTTAGTTAAGCATTCACTTTGTGTAGTTGGTCAACTATTTCCTGGAAGGATCCTCAAAGCTTGCTTACAAGTGTCATGGCACCAGGAGACTAAAATTTCATCAGTAAATATGACCAAGCAACTAATACTCCTGTGGCAGTCTAGCAGTTTAAGCCTCTCTATTTTCTACTTCTTTAATCAATGTTTGTACCAGGTACATCAAATATATTACAGTGATCTTTGATGTTCAGATGCGGACTGCAAGATATGAAATGGCCCAGAAGGAAAAGATTACACTTTCTGAGGCTTATTTTTGGTACTACAGGGAAAACTAGGCATAATAAGCACAATTATTTTGTGTGTCATTACAATTTTCTATTAAACACAAGGTAATCATCACCACAGGATGACTCTCAGTCTAACTGAAAAAGACGTGACAGCTACCACCCACTTTTAACTTTTTTGTTTGTTTTTACATTTTGGGAGGCTTCCTTCGCTATAAAAGAACGTTTAGATAACGAGAATGGTTTTGTATCAGCTGGGCTGCTCATTAAGTTGAAGTCAGAACAGAGAAACACTTGTGTCTTTCCCTCCCTACGGTCAAAATATGAATACACCCACTTCGGAATTCATAAACTGAATTAGTCAGTCTTGCGTATTTCTCCCTCAGGTGCTGACAAACTGTAACAAGGTACTGCCTGGATCACTTTAAAGTTATTTGAAATGCTAGTCATCACCGAAACAGCAGAACAAGACCAGTAAAGATGCAGCTAAGGCATCCCAAGTCCTCACAAGGACTCCCTCAGCCAAGGGACGGCAGCTGCCTGCCACACAGTGAGGCAGCCAGGAAAGCTGGCACACACACGGTAGTTTGGAGGCAGCTTCACCACTTTCTTCTCACTTGACTCTCCCACGGTGCATTTTGGGGGGTTTTTAAGAGATAATCCATGCCCCATGCTTTTGAGTATTTTTTCCACATTGCCAGTGACTGACAAAAAGAGCCTGGAGAAATGTAAATTGCAGAAAGGCTGTGGCTGCCTGCAGGGGTAGAGGCTTTCTCACCTTAGGCAGAAGACTACTCTGTCTGCACTGCCTGCAAGGTACCCCTGAAGGGACCAGAAGAAAGTCCTGGTGAGGTGATTATCACCTATTTCTTCACTGAGGATTGAAGATGGAGAAACTGCTGAATATGTTTGCCTGAAAGTCCCACAGCAGCAGATGATATTATAATCTTACACATATTACATCACAGAGGACCTGATTATAAACCATCACCATGCGAGACAACTCCATCTCCAAAGCAGTTCAGCCACATTAGGACCCAAATGCAGCCACGTTAAAAGCTTGTCTCGCAAATGCCCTTACGAGTACAGCACATCAGCTCAGTGTGCACAGCATTCAACCATCAGTGACTTTCATCCTGCTAGTCCAGAATACAGGTGGATCTGGAACAAAACACTCATCTTTTTGCTTTAGCAAAGCTGGTCTTCACAGATTTCTATTTCTTTATCGGTTCCCACACTGAGAGTTTTTCAAGGGATACCTCATTGCTTTTTAGATTAGGATAGAAGCAGCTCTTGTTCAGAAGAAGCCCTCTGCAGATGAGAGAAAAAGCAGGACTATCAGGGAAAATTATCCTGCCACTCCAAAATTTTCAGAAGTAAGAAAATACTGTTGAGGAGAAACTTGCTATGAGTTGAGGAAAACAGAGAAATGAGGAGTGACAGCCTCTTCTTAGTAGCCTAAAAACAAGGAAAACACTTCTCCCCTCTACCGTTTGACTGAGCAGCCCATTGTCTCACTCTCTGAATAGCCTATTTATCACTACCATTCATAAAATTAAAAAAAAGAGGCAAACAAAAATAAATTGTTTTTCCTACGTCAACCTCATTTAATTACTGAAGAGTAGTTTGAATTGTTAATCCCCTAATGCTTTGGCACGATTGGCAGCCAGTCTAGTCCAGTCAGGCTTGCCTGATTGTATGAGAAATAGAAAATAAAATTAGCGTAGTCAAAGCATGGCATAATCTTAGAAATATTCACAATAATGAATAGAGTTGGGTGACAGGTCGCATTAGCTAGGGTTTTCTTATACCCAGCCTTGTTACAATGTGTGTGGGCTAGTAAATATTCAGCAGAAGTTTAACAGGATATTTAAGCAGATTTAAAGTCAGCTCAGTCACGTCTATATCATCGCATTGACATACTGTCTTTGCTTTTACACATCTTACAAGACACTTAATGTCAGCTTATACGGCAAGAAACCAGACAATCATATGCACACGAGTCTGTGCATACTGAGATGTGTATGATGAAAATAGCTCATCTTGTCTCCTGGGAGTGTAATACCCAGTAGTCTAACTTCCAGACAATGCTGCAGCCAATCCTACTACTGGGCAAAAACTAGCATAGTTTTTTTTTTATCACAAAATTTGGCTCATTGAAAGCAGCCAACTATTAATGTCTGGGGATCTCCATCAAGGACAAAAATAGAACATGCATTAACTAATCAAACGCATACACACTTTCCTTTTCAAGGAATTACAGTGTTTTAATACAAGTTTTATATTGTCACTAAACTTGTAAGCCTCAGAGCTTTGTATAATCACTCTGGTGTGCTGGCTCACTGTTCAGTTACTTCATTTCTTGCTCTCCTGGGCTAGTTTGGAAAAAAAGTAAAACAAATGGGACGTGCTTGTTCACAATTAACAAAAGTCACTTCCTGCAGCAACAAGTTTAATAATTTTCCTATGGTGAGAAAGTATATGTGGAAGAGTAACAAAATCAGACTGACAAACTACTAAAATGCTGCTTTGCAAGGCATTTTATCTGCCAAATCTACTCTTTCATTCCCTATCAACTCACATCAGTTCACACCGCATTTACCTCTTACTATCACAGCTTTTAGACTATGGCATGATACAACTGTCTAACCAGAGAGCACATCTCTTTCAGCAGATGACTTTGCGTCATATAATGGGTTTCTGAGCAGAGGACTGAAAAAACTCGAGCATTCAAGTGCTGTCAGATTTTTCTTTCACAGACAGGCAAAGCAATCAACTGATCCCTTCTCACTTCTGATGAACTGTGAATAAGGAAGGCTTAGTCAATGTCTAAACTGACTCACTCACAGGCGATATTTTGACCATTCTCATATAAACTTGCATGTGTGCCAAGAGCAGTACAGCCAGGCAGCATGGAGTTCAGGATCCCAGCTGGATCTGTCATATATGCTTGAAACCACAGAGCCACAGGTAAACATTGTTACTGATACCTAAACTAGCAGGTTTACTGCCTGTTTGGGTGTGTTTACACTAGCTGTGGTCACATCTCATTACAGCATAGATACAACCTTCCAGACGTGGCTGGGCAATGTTACAAATAGCTGATATTTACACATGAACAGGAAGGCATAAGTATTTGACAATAACTCTTTACAGTACTCGTATGCAGGGGGAACTACAGTCATTTCCTAGGCTGAATTATATGACCTCATTTCCTCATTTTTATTATGCAGTATTGACGTTATTTGCATCAGATGAAATAAAGGAACAGCACTTCCCTGATGCTGTTCTTTATTATTTCTCATATTTTCTAGTCATAGAAAACAGAACATTTGGTAAATTTATGAAAAATCTTCATTAGCATGCTAGATATCAGATTCCAAATGGAAAAACACCAGGGTGGGCTCTATAATACTAATAATACATCTTTAATGTCAAAATACAGAACTAATACAACCGGAAAAGAAAGTATGCCCTTACCTTAAGGTCTCCTTTTCTCCATGTTAATGCCAAATCTGTAACAGCTAATCAAAACATATTCCTGCTTTTCCCCTATTTTTTACTAATGCACATACCCACTGCAACTCGAAATGACATTTCTTGAAGTATCCTCTTTAGACATAGCTGATAAAATCAGACAATTCAAAGGCAAGGACAGACTGGAATAAGTAAAGCATTCACCATAAAGAGCAAAAATTACCTTTCGCAGGGTTCACTTTTATCCCTGACCTATACAGCATCTCCTCATTCTGCCAGTCCCCATTCCTGACAACAGTCTTGAGTCCATAGAAAACAATTAATGCAGCAGTGGAACAAAAAACCAAGTTCTTCAGAAAGCGCTTTTGGGCTTTGACATAAAGGGCCCTGACACCTACTGTAACCAGCAGGCAGAAGCCCATACTAGGAACATACAGCACACGCTCTGCTATTACAAAGCCAACATAGAAAAATAGGTTTGTGGCAGGAACGAAGGGCACTATTAACAAAGAGAGAGACAGAATGACAATGTTCTCGGTTGAAGGAAGCTGCAGTTTCTGAATTTCATGCTTTTTTAGGCCATTCTCTTCTTTTGATGCAAAGCTTGACTTCACCTCCAGTGTCTTGTACTCCATCTCTGGGTGGCAGCTATGCCCATTAGCATTTTGCTTGCCATTCATTATAGTTTTCCCATTGCATTCTCTCTCGTTTCTGGAGCCCTTCAAGCTAAAGTAGGCAAGGAGGAGGAGTCCTGCATAGAAGGCCACAGTGTGTAGATTCCTCCAGTCGCTGACTGCTTTAAGAAGAGGCACAGCATCCATAGACCAGTCAAAGCTGAGGGTATCTGGGCACAGCAACAGCCAGAGGTTCTTGGTTGGCAAGTATAAGAAGGTCAGGGTACGTGTGAGAAAACTGTCTGAGTCAGCTGCTGGATTGTCAGAATTAGAAAAACTTGGGGGCTTGTTGCCCATCCAGTATAAGCGAACACCCAGCAGTGCAGTTCCCCAGGAGGTCAATAAACCAATGCTGAAGAACAGGGTCAAATTCTTTCTCTGAAAAGAAAAAAACAGCATTATATCAACACTACTTATTTAGCTGTGTCAATTATACACAAAAAAGAACCAAGAAAATATATGATAGAACTTTTTTCAGTAATAGAAACAAACACAATAGATCTTGGTCTCTGACATTTGGATCATGCCACGTTGGGGTACATTGTTGACTACAGACTAAAGGAACTAGGTCTTTCATTTAAGCTGTTATCAAGAATGTATCAGAGTCAAGCCTTCAGACATTTCAGGGCTGTCAGTCCTTGCTTAAGATTTAGTTGTGTAATGCTTTGGAAACACTTATTTTAGAGGAATTTATGGGATCTTACATTAGTTCCTACATAACCTCCCAAATCCTTTCACTGTTGCTGGCTGTGACCAAAACACCAGTTTGCCTTAGCTAGATTTAAAGTCTAAAGGATGTTCCAGTTCCATAGTCCTTAATCAAAGTCTCTCCTGAGGCATTTCACCAGAGAACTGATTAAAATTTCCAAGAAAGCAAGAGAGGAAAACAGACCCAGATTCCATATTTAGGTCTCCTAGCTCCTACCTATTAACTATAGCGATCACTTGGAGCCCTCAGATCTACCTACTACTGAAAGTCCCACTTCATTTTGCATAAAACACAGAAAGTTTCACCTCAGTATGAGGAAGGACTTCTTTACATTGAGAGTGGCAGAGCACTGGAACAGCCTGCCCAAGGATGTTGTGGATTCTCATTCTCTGGAGACATTCAAAACCCACCTGGATTTGTTCCTGTACAACCTGCTCTAGGTGACCCTCCTTGGCAGGGGGATTTGAAGTGGATGATCTCCAGAGATCCCTTCCAACCCTAAGAATCAGTGATTCTGTCATCTCGGAGCCAAGCAATACACTGGGGGGTTTTCTTTAAGCACACCATAATAAGCGCTCCAAAACCTTCCACATTTTCATATGCATCTAAACAACATTACATGAAGCAGGCAGCTGACTCCATTGACCAGTATCATCATGCTAAGCAACTTGAAGAATCTCCACTTATTTATGGAAAAATTGAACATTTTCCAGCAGGAGCTGCTTCTTGGGTAAGTTCTGCTCTCGATTACATGGGCACCCTAAATGAAATCTGGTTTACATTACTCTCTCTCTATGAATAAGCTAAAATATGTGTATTTTTATATTTCAATTTCTCAGACGCCTTTTGTAAGAAAAAAAAAACCTATTTGCCAAATAGTTTCAGATACAGTAAAAGTACTTTGATAATCTTTTCCCCAAGAATTACTTGTCAATCATTTTTCATTTTATTAGGTCTGTTTTTTCCATCTCAAACTACACATTCCTGGGATGATTATTCAGTGTTTACTTAGTTATTCAGAAGTAGAACCTCACAGTAGAATGTTTTATCTTATTTCTACAAAACAGCTCCTTTTTCTCCTCTGTGGGCAGGATCAACCCTTGATATCAGGAATTACAGATGACGGTGTTGCTCCATTTTAGGTCAATTATTAATAGTTTTCTACCATCAGTTTACTGATGTTCTACTAAGAAGATACAGTCTAGCAATGATAATTTCTAGTTTATCTTATACTTCATAATGAAGAAATTTATTCCTTTTCACATTTCTATAGAGTTCTTCCTTGTGAAGTTTAAAATACTAAACGTCATATTCAATCACTCAGTTTTGATACAATATGGAATTGAATTGGAGGCATTAGTAGGGAACAAATTTATAATGAGAACATTTATGCACTTGGATCACAAACATCTGAAAAACACTGGCACTTTTTATACATAAAGTAAAGCCTGGGTCCAGATTTAATTCGCCATATTAATACCAGTTTGATTTACTAGCTTTTTTACATCCTGAATAATCCACAATTTTTTGGTAATATATAAATCAAAACCCTCATCTACACTTCATGATAACTACATTCCCTGGAAAGCCTATTAGAACAACTTACTTTTATTTGTAAGCTGGATAATACTTCACAACTCACTTCACATATGGTTTCATCCATGCCTGCCAAAACTATTTAAATGCTTTTAATGTTATAAAGCTGTGTAAACTGGTTATCACTGAAACTCCCAACTAAGTTTATATTTGGAATAAAAAGATTATTCTGATTTCATGGATTTGCATGTATACCCGCATAGTAAAACCTCATGTCCCTGGTTCAACTCATCCTTTAACTCTCGTCATATTTTTTGACATGAAAATTTTTCTGCCAGTCTTTCTGGCTCAATTATTTTCAAACTCATTTCCTTCAAACACACATATAAACAACTCTCAAATGTTAAATGTGACCTATTTGCTCTTTCCTACATCCTTCTTATGAATCTCTTATGAGGAGGCTGCTTAGACAGCAAGAAGCTGGGAAATTAAAGATGGTCTTTTTTGTTTGTTTGAGTTAGAAATAGTCTTTTCTAGAAGACTATATACCACTTGAAAGATTAAGATATCCCAAATACTAAGGAAGTGAAACTCGATTAACAGATGAAAAGCGAGATTTCATGGACTGATTAGACTGTTTTGCTATTTTGTTAATACTTACTTAACAACTGCAAGAAAAATCTCACTTTTCTGAAGTCCTAACCATTGCACTTTTCAATTGAATGCTGAGAAAGTTCACATTGCAACGTTCTCCGACAAAACCACACAAAAGCAGATATGCTATTCCTCATGGATAATAGTGAAACCTTCTAAAAATTTTCAGGTCTTCCTCATTTGTTAACCAAATACTAACAATTAGAAGTGTGCCTCTTGCTCCTAACAATCTGTAGCTCAGAGTTATTCAATCTTCGCCGTTCGAGTAACTATTTGCAGCCTCTCTTTTAAGCTTTACATTTAAGGTCTGATGTATCTGGATCCTCCCCCTTGTTGATTCTACAAAGAACACAGATTATCCATATACAGTTTTGTGTTTAATGCTGTAACAAAACTTTTTTTTACTATTTTTAAAGCATTTTACATGACTTTCAAATGGAATATGTAAGCATTCACTCATGGAGCTCAGAGATATCTGAGTAGGTTTACCACCCCAGCATATCAATTTATCATGCTGTAAGGCACTAGTCAACTGCAGATGGAGCTCTGGTAGACTCTGAAGCTCAGTTAACTGTCCACAGGAGTGAAATGCAAATTTCCTGTTCCTGCCTCAGATACAAATAGTCTGCATTCTTCCCCAGATTTCAGACACTGATCTTTTCAATAGCCAGTAGCTTTACAACTTTTTAAAATTAACTACATGTTAACTACAGTTAGCAATAACCTGTGTAACACTGACATGCCATTGTGAATTTTCAGATTTCAGAAGAGACTCAGTCTAGAGGCAAGAAAATCTGTCCCTAACACTTAAACGTCTGTCACAATAATTTAAAGTAGGATGTCTTTTTCCTTTCTTTTTTTTTTTTTTTTTTTAATTTTTAATTTTCAAATCTCAGAGATAGCATCAGCCTGGAAGGGAAAGACAAACTCATTCCCCTTTTTTTTTCCTCCCTCAACATTCACGACTTTTGCATAGCTTTTATCCCTTTGTGCTAATATAGTCACAGATAATGAGAAAGGTTTAGCACACATTCTGGCTTTACTTTCTTTCAGGCTTTGGAAGAAAATCATTCCAGCTATTTATGAAAATTGAATAATATAGCCAGTTTCCCAGTAGACTTCTGCCTGCAAAGGAAGTGCTTTCAAAATGAACTCTGCTCAGACAAGCACTTTCACTAGTAACTCTTCCTCTGAGCCTCCTGACAGCCTGTGCTCCTCTGATCTCATTGTGTACATTCAGTGCAGTCCAGCAGCAGAAGAGATCTTCTGTAATGCTTGGCAGAAAGGATTTGGATTACTATACTCATAAATCCTAATCCAACCCATCTGCCATATGTTTCGACACCCCCATAGATCCTCTAACCTTTCATAAGTAGTCATTTTCATCTGAGGAAAAAAAAGATTACTAATTTAGATGAGATTTAACATCTCTACTGCCTGCTAACAGCCAAGTACCACCACTGCAATTTTAGTCTTTGTGACTATAGAAACCTTTTTCATCACCCTATCAAAATCCATCTGCATGACCCACCCACACTGCACATTCCCTTGCACTAAATCCTAATCCCTCACTTCATTATACTGCCCTTAAATAAGGCACTTAAGCAGATTTCTTAATTGGGCAGCCACTGCCAAAGCTCAGTCATCACCTAAGTGGTATTCAAAGCATTTTCAAAAGACACTGTTCTTTTAACCTCACCTTGTCCATTTCACAAAGCACCATTAAATATGGCATATGATCAATAGTCCAGATATCAAAATCATCACACACAAAATGTTAATTTTAGAACTTAGGAAATGCAGAGATGAAAGAAGATGTGTCATCAGGCATTATTCACAGGAGTTTCTTTTCCAAATTAGAGTGCCTTAAAAATACGTTGGCTTCAAAATTGGGACTTCCAAAAGTAGTGAAATGCTGCCAGATCACTAGACTGACAGTATCTTCTTCCCACAGTAGACACAGGTTCCTGGATAACAGCTCAGCCCAGTTGGAGCCAAACTAGAATTCAAAACATATCTCCACCAGGAATGAAACTCTTTGCTGCAACCCCTGCTGGGTGACAGTACTGTGATGGAAGTGGCCTTTAAGCTGCTTGATCACCTGCCCAGTTTGTTCCGGCTCACATGACCCACTAAATGATGTTTGCTCATTTTCACTGGTGAGACAACAACTGGCCTGAAGGTCTGTTTTTCCTCAGAGTTGGAACTCAGGCTACAGCTTGTCCAATATAGGGACAAACTGTGCATATTTAATGACATTTACTTCTAGTGTTATGACCCCACACAATTCTTCTCCAACAAGGAAGCCAGTGCATTCACAAAACAGTGGAAGATTATCTGCACATACTTTTATTGTAATTAGGCTGTACCACAAGCTAAACAGTCCTTATTGCTATGACTTGCCTTACATTAATTTGAGTTATAAATACTGGCATTTAAAAATGCCAAAGTCTTAGTCTAAAATCCTTCATTCTTTAATATGAATCTTTAATTACCAAAACAAAAAAAAAATCCAAACCCACAAAGATTCTAACCTCTCCACTGAAAAACAGTTATAAGTACTACAGGGGAAAAGACAGACTGCATTAAGATCAGAAACTGTGTGAACGACTGGAGATAGGACAAGAGCAGAAGGACTTGGTAAGGACAGGAGAACAGAACAACACAGCCTTGGAGAAGTAGATAAAAGATGTAACTTAGGCAAACAGAAGTCAAGCAAAACACAAGCAGGATTCCAGCTCAGCTCTGCAAGGCTGACAAAGCAAAAGTTTTGCATAACAATGATATCACATTTACTCAAAAAGTGGGGGTCGAGGAACAGCCACCTGAAAAGGACACTGGACTCTGAAGACCACCAAAGAAGACCCCAAAGAACCATAAAAGGACTTCTGTGACTACGTAAAATAAAGTAATACATGTATATCAAGTAAGTGGGGATAGCTAATGAGTATGTAATTAGTGTGTATGATAAGAATTCTGTTTACCCAACACTGGGGCACTCGATCAGTGAAAGGATCCTCCAAATGCCTAGCGATGCAATAAACAATGCCTGCTTTGTTTATACTGTGTTAATACTCAAAACTGTGTTAGAAAGTTTCTATCTAGCCGATTTCAGTATGAGAACAGAGTAGTTTGATAAAACTGTTTGCATGATCAGTGCAAGGAAAGGCTTTCTCCAAGTCCACACAGCTAAAAGCTGCGTGACAATGGTGATGCTATGGATATCTACCCAGAAGTTCGCCTATCTGCAGCAGAAAGAACTTTACACAGGAGATTAGAAACTCACTGGGACCAAAAGACATTCCTGGACTGCCATACTGCTCAGGGATGCTATCCAGCACTACTGTTACCACTACACGATTAGGGAGGTCGTCGTCATACCTGCATTTCACTTAACAAGTATTGTCTTAACCAGAGGTTTTGCAGTGAAGGAAGGGTGCTGCACTTTCCATGCTAGACAAAACACTGAGAGCTCACTGAACATGTAAGTATGTTGTAAGGCAGAACTGGAATTCAAAATGATTTTGAAATAACACAGAAACGTTCAGGAAATTATACCTGTATAAAAGGCAGGAGCAACAGTGATTGCTTAAAGCTACACAAGGACGAGAAGTGGAACAAGTAGTTGGCTCATCTTCAGGGAAGGGATTATCACATATCACAAGCAACTCTTTTAAACCACCGCTAGAAAGGTAAACACTACCGCGACTACAAATTAAAGCACACCCTCCAAGATGCATGAAGTAATCCTTCCACTCTCCTCAATACTAATAAATCCTAAAAGGGTCTGGTTCCAACACAGATCTTTCAGAAATAAAAGATGGAACTGGATAGAGCAACACGACAGAGTAATTTGTTTAAGTTCAAAGGGAACCAGAGGAAGATTCCAGCTGTGTAAAATGGAACCAGTTTGCTTCTGCCACTGCCACATGGACTACAAGGAAGCAGGACAGTCTCATAGATGGGTGGCACAGCTGAGATGGGCAGCACAGCTCAGCACTACACCTGAGCAAACTGATCAGTAGGTCTGCAGAGCTCCAAGGAGAAAGGAAGCCTTGCCCCAGCCTCACCGGGAATGCAGAGGCTGCAGCTGCTGTGTAGCTGGCCCGTCCTCTTGAGTAACAAATACACATGAAAATGAGTACCCACAGCTAAGGATCATGATATCATTTGTATCTCCTACATCACATTAAGTAAATCTGACGTGACACTGCAATTTACTAAAGCTCTGCTTATTTGAATGGATAGATATGCAGCTTTTTTCTTCACGAAGTTTCTTCTCCTCTTCTATACAAAGTACAGCCATGCTTAAGAAAAAAAGAAACAAAGTATAAAATGGCTCCTAAAAGCACAGACTGCAATCCTACGTACCATCAAAAACTGTAAAGGCACATTTCATGTTTCCTACACTAATCAGAAGGCAATAAAGCAAAATTAAAGCCTATGGGCTGGTTTAATATGCAGTGGGAGAAAAACACACACTGTTAGAATGTAAATAGACCCATACTGACCAGTGGATTTTATGAGCAAAAATGTCATCAAATCCCAGATTAAGCCTCTGGCAATAACTAAGCAACTCTACTAACCCACTAAAAGAAAGTCATCAATAACCAACTTCTGCACATGGGATAAATTGCAAGTTGGCTCTAAGGTTTGACAGAACAACCTCTCCAGGTGTAACAGAAGTCTATCAGCTAGAAGCCCATCAAACTACAGCAGCCAGTTGCTACAGTGAATAACAGGATTCTAGAGTGGATCACGGACAACAAGCAGCAACTTATGTGAGGGTTTTTTTGTTTTTCTCTGCCAATGAAAAAAAATCAAGGTGATTGTTTTATTTGTACTTTTAAAATACGTCAAAAGAACAAGCAGCAAAGCAGTCTTGAAACTATACTCATAACAAAGAAAATAAATTACAATTTTGAACATTTAATTGTATTTTTTCTGGTAAAGCTTAAAAACCTACAACATTTCAAAGAGAAACACAAATAGTATTGAAAGTCCATGCAAAACACAGAATCTGCTTATCAACTCAGAAGACATTTTATACCATCAAGGAAGACTGGTTTAAGATCATACAACTAGACACTTACATTTTTAAAAAAATATTTAAAGCTGATTTTTGTGCAGTTTTTTTTTTTCCAGATCTAGCAGTTTAGCAAGATAAGAAAGAGATTTTCAAGTGACTCAGAACCTATCTGTGTGACAAACTTAATACAGGCTATGTTGTAAATAAAACGTTATTTAAAACAAATCTCACCTTCCTTCTACACCCACAAAATATATTTATTTATGAGAAGGCACAGTAGGATTACCAAAAGTCACTCCCAAGTAGATAAGTATTATGTTTGAAGTCAGTACCCCTTAGGAGCAGGAATAAATTTCACAGTTATCAGCCACCTACTGGGCATTTATTTCAGATGCAGTGCTTATTATAAATAGGAGCCTGAAGGACATCTCCTGCAGTCTGGATGCAATCCCTGTTTAATTACTCCTTGTTCTATGATCTACGAGGATCACGGTTCAAAAAATGGGAAGCACAAAGAACTGGAAAAGCTAAAGGCAACACAGCAATGACTAAGAGTCTCGGAAAGCCTTAACAAAAGTGACTTAAAAGTGAGAACTACACGCCTTCAAGATTCAAAGTCCCACCAACAGGAGATGAAAGGTAATTCACAAAGAATGCTGACAAATAGTAGGTCACCGCCACTGACGAAAAGCTTTGTTCCCCGGTGTACTGACAGGAACTCCTCTCAAACTCCTAGTCAAAACAAGAAGTCTGAAGCACATCTACACGCCTCCTTTCTTGCCTAACCCAGCCTTGACTCCCACGTAGCTAACCAAGTAGCTATGAAGCACTAGCAATAAAATTCTGGATATATGTGCTTGAAAGTTTGAAGAACAATAAACTGAAGTAAAAAACAAAAAAAACCCAAACCCAACGAACCAAAAAACCCCACCACAAACAAGCAAACAAACAACACCTCATAAAAGGAATTAAATTAACAACCTTTGTAAGACCTTACCAGCAAGTACTGTAATCTTGAGAAGCAAGACTGGGAAAACTACCATTTTAGTAACAACTTCATTTGTTCCACTTTTTCATTAGATAGCTAGCTTTTCAATAGAATTGGTTATGGTCAAAGATTAATTTAAAGAAAAGAGAGCTTGGTGTTTTCTATGTTAATTACTGGGGAAGCTTTTCACATTCATCCCCTATGGAATATACTAAACAGAAATGGGAATGAATACCTATTAGAAAATGAATAGGGAAAACAAATTAAACTTTTTACAGCAAACAGTCCCAGCTAACTTCATAAGTAATTACTGCTCAATGATAGTGAAGAGTATTGCAAAGATATCACAAAAGTAAAAATGCACAAATATAAGAATATTTAGCCAATAATTAAAACTGCAAACACTTCAACAGAAAATTTCCTCAAAAGTATGTTTGATAAAAATAACAGACCACCATGGATGGGATGTCCTCTACTTTGCTTCATTATACATGAAATTTGAAGAAAACATTATAAAAAACACTGGTGTTAATTTTTTTCTCCCGTTATTCTAGGGATCCTTTTAAGATGTATTTAAAAGGATATTTAAGCATAGCCTATTAAAAATACAAACTGCGTTACCAGAGCCTGAATTAGAGACAGAGTTAAAGGTAAAGCAATTACTGACCTCTGTATTGCAAAACCATATCGTTAATAATTCAAATAAAGAGAGATTAAAAACGGTGAAGTAGAATATGGGTAACAAAACTTACTTCATGACATAGAATGTCATTACCCTCCATTAAGCTAATGTGAAGAAATGAGGCAGTTAGTAGCAATCTCCTGTGAACCAATACCAAGATACTTTCTCAACTATTAGGGGGTGAAGTACTTAAAAGAGGTCAGTTACTGATACTGTAAGAGGTGTGCTGAAACCCCTTAACCAATTACATTAAACTTACTTGAAAGCCTGCACAGTTATCTTGTTTAGCTCAAAAGAAGATCTTTCATATTTCCTGTGAGGTAATGATCTGTGGTCAAATAAGTCTACCTGTAAAACAATCCAACTTCTCTGAAGGAAATGAAAAATTACGTGCTCTTTCAGAAGAAAGGAAGAAATTTATTTTGTTTTAAATACATTCAGTACCATTATCAAAGCTTTTGTTTTAAATAAATTTCTCATTTTTTATAGACAAAATAGAAGAAGAAGAAGAAATGCAAATAGAAATCACGTTGCCTGCATGTACTCATCCACATTTACACACACAAACACGAAGAGCTAGCCTTGGTAATTTCTGGTTTGTCCAGGTCCAATGCACTGCAAACATGTTTTGGGCACCAAAGACATAAATGCAACAGTCTTTCCTTAGCACGGCTCTGGTGCAAACAGCCAGCTATTATTAAATTCATTCCAATTTCATTAATGAGTGGAGTTTGGAAGTGTAGCACTTTTGAGCCATAAAGAGATGATTTATAATGAGAAGTCACTCAGCAGGAAGGCTGAAGTATGGCAGCTCTCTCTGCAAGTTATCATAACAGAAAGCTATTTAATGAGCGTGGGTTTCTTCAAGAATTCAAAAAAGTCAAGATTTGGAATAGGATGTGTTACATTATGCAGACACGCACATCATTAAACATTTCTGCTACAGTAAAACCACCAAAAGAAAAATCCTCAAAGTTGTTTCTATCTTGAGTTTTTGGCTCATTTTTTAGTTAAGTTCTTTCAAATGTAAAGCGTGGATTTGTAGAGATTAGCAGATAGACACAACTCAGTATAAAAAAAGTTAGCAAAGTTTAATGCACTTAAACTAAGGTCAGGCACTCCATAATGCAAACAAGAAAAAAATGTGCCCTGAAGCAAGTCAGTGTTTGGCAAAGACACGATAAAAGAGCAGAGAGGTACCACTCCTCAGCAAGCTCAGGAGAGGCCTGAGTTACCCGCAGTTACCCACTCCTTACAGCCCTCTCCCCGGCAGGGCAGCACTATGGGTGCTGATGGCTCAAACTCAGTCACACACAAACCTGAACCCTCCCCTTCATCCACCTCCAGATCAAAGCTACATCCAACCTCCAGTAATCATTTAAAAGTAACTACATTTTCAGTAAACCATATGCCATAATCTTCACGCGTGTGATGGGCACATAAGGGCTTTGCATGCTAGAAAATTATCCACCTTGACTTTCAGATGAAATTATTGAGTTTTCTAAGGAAGGATGCCAGTGAGAAGGTGGGAAGAAGACAGTGGAGCAGAGTGTACCAGAATTCTTAGAATCAGAATGTAGGCGTAACTGATTCAGGTTGCATGTATTTTCTAACCAGTAAATTTAGACCGTGGCTTCTTGGCAATAGAAGAATTTAAACAGTAATGACGCTTTGGGAACTTTTTTGTTTATTTTTTCCTATTGTTTTCAGAGTGAGCAGTTCCTTGTGCAGAGTGACATTGTGTCAGCCCAGTGGAGGGAACAGTGTATAAAAGTGGAAAGCTGAAGAAAGTGGTTAACTTTGTTAAGTCATGACTGCTACCAAACATGCCTATCAAAATGTGACTTCCAAGAATATCACTAGGACAGCTGCAATCTTGCCACGCATGGTAAAAAACCACATCCCTGCTTCTTCAGCAAACTGAGACTTGTAATAGAAATACTGAGAACAGTTATAACTGTTATACCTCAAGAAGTAACATTTCACTTTCCTAAGTCTTGAAAAATAAACAAATTCCACTAAACAGAAGATACACAGTCTACATTAAAACAGGAACTCCTTGAGTTATCATGCACAAAGAAGCATTACATGGCCACAAAATTCCCTCCCATCTGACAGTCTTAAAAATATTCATGTTGCACCAGCTGCTCATTTTCAAGGTCACTACACAGGCTACCTAGATGTCATGATTGTAAAGGCCCAAATTTCTGAATCTTTCAGAAAGCTGGGTGACATATTTCCTTGTCCCTTGGAAGAATGCATATCTCCAGCTTCATGATAATCCTCATAGTAGGATGAACTTCACTGCTAGTGTTTGTCTGCACTTCAAACCATCTGCCCAGCCCACAGATCCTTCATCAGCTCATCATTCTCCTGTCAAAAGCACCTTAAGTCTTTCTATGAAACCTTCTTCATCTATACCTCATAGACAGTAGCTACCCTCAAATTACTCCAAAAAGTTAGGATTCCTCAAAGTTTTGGTGTAAGTGCCATGACAAAATGCAGCTGATAACAGATCAAGATGATGCTTCTGTCACCAGCTCCAACACAGATATGCTGAATGGTATTAAGCAGATTGCTCAACCACCTTTTGTCTCCTTTTGCTCTAATCCTTTCATACTGCCTCTAAATTCAGACACTGTATTTCTAACAGTAGTAGGAATTTTTAATTATGCTTTCTGTGGAGTTTAAGAAGGTTCTAGCCCTACATAAGTCTCAATTATACAAATAATTAAGCACCACAGACAGCAGTGGACTCTTCTACTGTGAGATCTGGAAACTGTCATCCAACATGCTTGCATATTTATCCAGCCTAAGTAGCAGCTTTCAATGACTTTATTTTCATTTCTTTGCCCCTAGCTCCTTTCTCTGTTTGCTTCTGCCAAATATTACCCAGAAACGCAATGGTGCTTTTCAAAGTGGTGCTGTCCACCATTTTATACCCAGTGTGTTGTAAAATCTAACATGATTGAACACTGCATCCTAGGAAGCCCATGTAAATATTCATAGAGTCACAGAATATTGGAAGGAACTTTTAAAGGCAATCTAATTCAACAGCCCTGCAATGAGTAGGGCCATCTTCAACTAGATCGGGTTGCTCAAAGCAGCAAAAAACTCAGATGTTGTTAATCACTCATGTACTTCTCCACTTTGCCAATCAATGAACAAAACACATTTCTTGACATTGCTTAGAGAAAAAACTGAGCATAACCTTTAAACACTAGGAATAATCACAAATTATGGATTTACCTGGCTAGCAATATTCATTTTAGTGGTGAAAAACTTGACTGAAAAGACTAATATTCTAAACTATGTACTTAAAATTTTCCTTAAAATTCCATATTATCTACACAAGTATATAAAAATCATTAACCAAAATACATTCAGGGACAAAAATGACAGCTGCTAATTTTTTCCAGAGAGTCTATGAAAGGACTTTGAAGTCTTTCCAGTTACTAAAAACTACATCTTTCACAATTCACATATCTAAATAGAAACTAAACTGTAAAGACTATCCTGTAATAGTATTTGTAGCTCTTTGAAACAAACTCAGTATTGTTGGGTCATGTGAGGTGATTTCTGAGATTAATGTTTTTAATATTAAAATGATGAAAACTACAAAAATTATTAAAACATTATGATTATGAAAATACATTTTTAATCACCTACCAGTTTTAATCACCTTCCAGTTTAAAAGCATCAACAACTCAAACGTTTGAAAGTGAAACGCCTTAAAGCGGAGGCTCCACAGAAACCACCTCTCCATCAAGGCTAGCCTCCAAGTGCCTTAGAAACCTTACTTGTCTTAATTTCACAAGCAGAAGAATTAGGCAGTTGGACTTTTTTTTTAGAAGACAATATATTTTCCTTCCTTTTGCTCAGCAACTTTCCAGAATCATGGAAAACCCTCCTTTTTAAGGCAAAAACCAGAATATCCACATTTCAGTCTCTACTCATTATCTGTGATAGACAGCAGACTATACAGATATTCTCTTCCAAAGACTGCCATGAGTACACATGATTTGAGTCCTTTGTTTTGGAGGAGACCTGAGCTATGCCATCTCACTGAAGAAGTATTTAAGTATCTATCTGAGCACATTCTCATCACTCAGAGCTCACTGTGCATAAAGCAGCCCTGGTGTGCTAGAGCACAAGGGGGATAAAACATCCTGATGACACAGAAGTAAAGATTCATGGTTGGACAGGCTTTACAAACACTCTGCACAGAAACTGGTTAGCGTATGCCTAAAAGGAGATGAAGATGCTCTGCAGGGACCCAGTTCAGCTGCAGGCAACAGATGAACAGGACCTTAAGACATAACTTTTGGACTTGGGTAATGCAACAGTATAGAATCAACTGTATCCCTACCTCCTGCTTTGCATTTTGGCCAAGGTTTACATACTTTCCACATACTACAAGTATAAACAAAGAGGAGTTTAAACCAAGAGTTAAATCATGAGGAACACCTCCCACTGCCTGCAACAGGCCTCCCTTGGACTAGAGCATTAACAGCTGGGGCTGATCTCACTTCTGTCAAACCCACAGTCAGCCTTTGAATCTTATCACAGAAATAACTGGAAGGCTAGAAAACCCACTTCATTTTAATTTTTGTTATTTGCTTTCTGAAATCCCAGATTAAAGAGGTTTACATTCTCAAGCACTGGCCAAAACCATGATGACTACATGTATCGGTTTGGTTTGAGGTTTTTTCCCGTGAAAGCTGAGATTCTCACTGGGACAGATGTTACAAGTGTATAATTCGCTGCTCACAGTCTACCGTACGTGTATGTTTTGTTAAAGGGCTGTGGCTTGTCAAAAGAGCACTGGGCTGGCTGCTGGTCTTGCCAGACAATTATGCACTGGTTCAACTGGATGTTGGGAAGGAGGGAGCTCCCTCTCAGAGAGCGCCAAACCAGGAAATGCTGCTGCAGTGCAGGGGTCAACAGGGAAAGCTGTGGGAAGCAACAAGGCACGAGGATGGAAATAGGAGGCTTGAGAAAAGGGGGGAACTACATCTTGGAGACAACTGAAGACTTTTCTAGAGACCTACAGGAGACCACAAAGATCCAACAAGGGAAAAATAAGAGGCTTTTCCCTTGCAAGGATGATAGTAGACAAGGATGAAACCTGCTTTCAAACACAATTATTTGAATATACACCACCTGCCAAATCTGCTATCTCTTTCATGAGATCCTGCTTTATTTTAAAATTTGTATTCCAAAAAAACCTTTAAAAGTTTTAAAGATTCTTGGTGCATTCTCTTTAATGAAAATATCCAGACAGGACATTTCTCAGAGCTCTGACATGGCATTACTGGCCTAAGATCTAAAGCAGAAAATGCTGAGAAAACTGATAGACCATTTCGAACCGCATGATGTGTCTTCTTTCTCAAGATGTAAAGAGGTGCTTTCTTTTCTACTGTCAATAAACTATTCTTTCTACATGGAGGTTCCCCTTTTTTCTACAAATGTCACTGACCCTGACAGAAAGAAACCGCATTGAATAAAAGGCCAACTTGTCTTCACAAGAAATTTGATTTTTCAAATGGAAAAGATCAACCAAAATACAGCATTTTGAAACTAACAGAAAAAACCTTTCATTTCTATATGGTCACAAGCAAAACCAGCGTAGGAGGAAATTTAGCTCCACAGAGAATAGAGATTAAAAAGCATACCCAGAAAGCTGGACTGTCTTTGCCTGAGATCTAAGCTAGGATACAGTACTGGAAGGGTTTCCTCCAGCCCAGGACTGCAACATCAGCATGTAGGATGTTGAGTACACTTGTTCATGACCTGCCACTTCCCCACCAGCTTCAATTATTACTTTTAAATCAGTTTCTTAAAGGACAGGAACTTGATAACCAATTTCGACAAATATTTAAGAGTCCAACTTCACCAAAAAACCCAAAAAGTAACCAGAAAAATCTTGCATCAAATGCCTGTTTGTTTACAAGTGGTTCAGCATATCAGTGGATTAGTTCCAAAAACACAAGAGTGACAACAGTAGCAGCTTCATAAGGGGGAAGGTGGTGAGACAGCAGAAATGTGCATTAAGATTCTTTAAGTTACTGTGGATGAGTACAGAATAATGCAGGATGTCTAAGGATTTTGCAGGAATAAAGCGCTTTTCTGGAAAGGAACACAGATGAGTAGAAAGTGCTTGAACTTTGTTTTTTGAATGCCCTAATTTGTTCACATTTACCCTGAAGCTACCTGAAAGCTGTATTTTACGCAAATCTACCTGTCTTTTGCATATTTCCTAATTATTTACAAAGCCAGATAGTACTGGACCCAAAGCAGGGTAGTATCTAACGTTTTCTGATGATGCAGCTGCTATTCCTGGAACACTTGCTAACTTCTTAGAAGGTAAATTTTCTTGTAGCCTACAACTGTAATCCATGCAAAATTTATATTTTAAAATGTTACTAATGCTAAGCATGCTGTCCTCCTATAGCTATAACCTGGAAAAGGTTATTTTATGAACCAGTGGGAAAGAAAAGGTTTTCCTTTGTATATTAAAATATGGACTTCCAAATTCTGAAAAGAAATAAAAAATCAAAAAATGCAACATGGCTTGCAAAAATTTCAGCATTGTTTATGTCATGTTGTCTTTCTGTGACAGCATACACAGTGAATAGGAAAAGGCTTGTGAAATTGAGAGCATGCTTTAAAGAAAAATACATTCAGGTGAAGACTTAGGGATATGTAAGTATGGTTAGAAAAGGAAAAGAAGCAGCTAAGAGACACTTTATTCTTGAAACTTCATTTAACAGACTGTGCTCCAGAGAAGTCACTCTGACACCTCATCATAAGCATGTTTCAGTGCCATCTAGCTAATGCTCAAGTTAACTTGCATCACTGCACAAGGATCTTTGCTCTCCTGCAAATATCCCTTCTTCAAATTAAAAAAAAAAAAAAAAAAAAAGACTGAAGCAGTTTGGGTTTTTTTTNTTTTTCAGATCCATCAGTGTGCTGAAGCATAAAGAATTTGGGTTGTTCTTGAAATACTTGAGCTTTGATGTATTTATGTGAGGAATGTTAAAAATGTAACCCCTAAAACCCATTATACTGTGACTGAGCTCTCGATCGGGACAGATCCACATGACTGAGTACTTTAAATACTGCTCTTTCAAGTATAAACATATTAGGTGTCATTATGCAACCCCTCTGTTCAACTATTTTGTGCCAGACATTAATGGAAGACTTGAGACAAAGGAAAAAAAAAAGAAAGAACAATAAAGGAAGACCATTTCAACTTGTTTTAATAAATGCAAAGAGTATTGATTTCTACAGAAAAGAAATTTGTAAAAGTAAGTGAAGAATGTATTTTGAAGAGTGGTATGCTTTAAATCCTCTGAAAGTTCATTTTGCCTCTGCCGCAGTATACGTTTCCATACAAGAAAAGACATTTGCAGTCCTGAACATGTCATTGTGACTGTGTCAACACCAACTAAAAACGTGCAAGCTTTTTCCAAATTTTAATCAAAATTCTTCAGAATAAAATAATCTGACAGGCTGACAATTCTCCCTCCATCCCAAAACAGATGGGAGGAAAAACTGTTTCCTTTGACTCAGCAATGTGGTTTTATATCCTCTAAAAATCATAATTAAATAATAATGGCCCAATTTCAAATCTTTCTGGCTTGAAAGTGTACCTTTCAAACCTCTTTAGAATTATTCAGACCAGCCAACATATATCTGGTAAATTATGCCATTGAGAACCTCAGAAAAGAATAAATCTATAACCAAAATATGCTTGTTTTCCTCTGCACAGTAACTGCATTTTAGATTTCAGACTGTGAAAGCATGCAAAATGAATATGCTCAGGAAAAAAAACCATCAGCAATGCCAAAACTCTCTTAGTGAAGTGAAAAACAAACAAACAAAAAAAACCCACCAAGAAGCTGCAAAGTTGCAAAAGCACCAAGTACAAAGTTGGGGATTATTGTACCAAGACCAAATGTAGTTACTAGATAATTCTTCAATAAAATAGGTCTTACTCCTATGTTGCCCTGGTTTTTCCTACGCCTTCTGTTTTAACCTTGGAGTCAGAAATTTTCGCACAGTTTTATGTAAATAATAGCCAATGTTTATTTAACCATCTATTCTGTTTTTCATTCCTTTTGTGATAAGAGAAAGTTTGATGAGCACCTTTTTTCTCCAGTGGGATTGAGGAGGAAGTGGCATGTCCTCCAATCCCTTGTGGAGTTGAGAATTTTATAAAACATGTCAAATGTAAATAAACTCTCTCTTTTCCCTCCTTTCTGCTGAACCTAGCAGGTGTGAGAGCGTCCTTTATTGTGTTTTCACAGACACACTCCTATGTTCTTTTCCCTTGGTAGTATTTTAATTAATTTCCCTTCACATGCCTAGCAAAACTTTTTACCAGTAGTTTAAGAGGTTTCTCGAAGAGCATTGCAAAACTTTTCAGGAAGGATATCCTGAAAAATAAGAAATGTCACTGAGCAAAACGTGGGTGGGATTAAGACAAAGTACAGGAACTTGCTCCTGAGACCCACTGTGTTTCCTCCAGTTGAGCAAAAGCAGCATCTAAAAGCTTGCCCCAGCAAACTGCTCTTTCCCTCCCCACACGTCAGCCCCAGCTCTTCCTCCCCTGCCCACCTTGCTTCTGGGTGCAATACAGAGCCCTCTTCCATCCTCACCCCTCGCCTACCAGCTCTCCCAATTGCACCTCCCTCTTTAGCACCCAGCTGGGACAGCTCTTGCGTCTGCAGATTGGTAAGGAGTAAGGGAAGAAGGGCAGGACAGGGCAGCAGTAAGCATGACAAGGCAGAAGGAGCTTTGAGGGGCACCTGTGTGACACTGAAACAACTCTCCCTGAAAAAAAATAAATGAGCTGGTAAGTGGACTAAAGATGAGGTGTTCAGCAGAGTGACATTTTTGATAGACTGTACTATTTTAGACTGAAGAACAATTTCAGATACTGAAGGCAGAGAGAGCACACACACAATGAATTGGCAGGGACTTGGCTGTATGAGCTGCTAGAATAACTACTTCAGAGCTCTCCCATTCTGCTAGGCACACAGTCTCCACAACACCAAAAGAGACTACAACCTTTTCCACTGATTCGGGGTTTTTTGGTGGTTTGGCTTGGTGTTTTTAACAATGCAATTGTAAATTTATTTGGCTGAATAAAACAACTGTTCTTTAGCTGACCATGACCAACTGACAATAACCATCAGCCTACACAAACTGATCTCCTTTTGTGAATTAAAAACCTTCATTGTTTCATTAATATTAACTGCTTGGGAATAAACCTGAAACTTTCCAGCAGAGTCTAAAGACAACAGCTTTAAACAGGTTAAAACAGCTTTGAGAAATCCAAGCTAAGCTTGTGGGGTGGATAAACAAATGAAGAACGAAGGAAGCGACTTGGAGATATTTTTGGTTGGCTAATCGTCTTTATGTTATCTGAAGTCAAAAGTTTCCATCTTGGATCCTACTCTGTACAGGCACTGGGCAACTAAAAAGAGCTTGTACAATACGTTGCTGCCTTCCAAAAATTTATCGTAAGACCCTACTATCGAGGAAATGCTTTCACGAGTAACTTAAAGTAGTGGTAGGCATGTTTTTTTCTACATCATATAACAAACCACTTTGTACACATTAAACATGATCTTGTGTGAAAACCTAAAGATTAAAAAATTTCAGAAATTATTTAGAAAATGATCGTCTGACCCCACACAATTTGTCCACAATGACTGAAAACCAGCAGTATGTGTTAACTCCATAGCCAACACTGACATTCTCAAAACCTTCTTCTCTGTTGACCTATGAGATTAGACAACTTGTCCAGAGGATTAAAGTAATTGTATTAATTCCTAGATAAATATGTCTAATGGGAGTTCTGCCTGGTTTGGCCATCATGGCTGAGCTGAGGCACTTCCATCAAGTTCCTGATAGGCTTTCAGGATTCATGAGCCTGCTGAGAAATGCTGGGTGGTGCTTTGTCAGGTGCAGCACTCATACAGAGAGCAAGAGGAGGGAAGCAGCAGGGGAGGCACTGGGCAAATTCGTGGAATTTGACCTTTTGGTTTGGGCACCTCCTTGGATTTTTGCCTTGTCCCAGGTGGCCAACAGTCGTGCTATTTTATAGAAATCTTTTGTTAAGTACGTGTGAAGTGTTGCAGTGCAAGTTCCTAATGGCTTGCACATCTGGCATAGTAGGCAGACGTGGTCCATGTGAGGCCCCAGACTTGCAGACCAGCAAGGAAGCCTGTACAGGTGGGAAAGAACCACCTCTTTAAGAGAAAACCTCCGTTGTGCCAAACCAACTTAGCAGCAGCAAAGACTGAACTGCTGATGAGTAACTACAAGACCCGTTGACAGAAGTATGGAGATAGAACAGGTTTTCATAACGCTACGGTGGCCAGTGCAGCAGATAAAGCATGAATGAAGAAACTTACCACTGAATAGCACAGGTATTTCCTCCAAAAACCATGAGATATATATGCAAATCACATTTCTCTAAAGACTAAGGTATTTCCACTCTTTACAGTGCTTTCTTCGTGGTTATTGTAAATTATACAATTTGACTGAACTGATTGGAGTCTGATAAAGTTAACCTACATAAAAGGAGGGGAAGATCTACCATTTAGTTTAACTGGCATTCCCCTAGAAGGAATGAAGGCTTAATGCAGTCTGAAAGAGAGGTAGATGAGAAAAGTTACTAAACTATAATGGAGTTTAATTTAGAGTGCAAAATTAAAAATTGCAAAGTTTTAATTTTACCACTAGACAAAATTATCATATTCTGAAATTTCTGCAACACCAGGCCTCTTCTTGACACAAATGAATCTTCAAAATTTTAAGACCAAATATTCCATATATCTTTTTTTCTGATTAAGTCCTATTTGGAAAATTTCTCAGTAAAGGAATCTCACAGACAAAAGAGATATCTTCTAAAATTGCTGGTCTCCTATAAACTTTATAAAAGGACTCCATTCATACTTGAAACCTGAAACCAAATAGAGTACATCCTCCAAGGAAGAGGAATTTACACCATAAATGCCATTTACAGACAACCCCTTTCTATTTCTCACCCTGAATTCTCGTGAGCTGTTTAACTGTGCTACTTCCAAAAATGTACCAATAAATTTATAGCACACCAGCCTATAGGAATTAAGCTTTTTAGAGGACAGATACTTGTGGAAATCATGGAAACAGTCTACTACAATTATTCCTAATCCACAGAAAAGTAACCTAGACAGAATAATGAAATTGTCTAGGGTAATAATGAGTCAATGGTAGAAGCTGACAGAATTTGACATTCTTAAAAATCCTTCTCATCTTGCCACAGCAGTTTAATGCATGTTGGTAAACACAGAACATGGAAAGTATTTTAACAGAGATATTAAAGCAGAGAGGGGAAAAGGCAAATATTGCCAGATTACTAAGGAGAAAATCTACACTTTGAAGCACTGCCCTGTGAGATAAAACATCCCTTTTTCTGGTAAATTTCTGTAATAACCAGCAACAAGAACAGTAGTCACATTATTTTGCCCTTTCCTCATCAAATTTTGTAGACTTGACAAAAGCTTCTACAACTATTAGGAAAACAAAGCAAAATGAAATCTATTATTTTAAAATATTAAAGCTTTTTAAAAACTGCTAACAATTTCAAAGAAGCATTTCCTGCAACTACAGCCAATTATTTTACTTTTAAAGCAAAAAGAAACAAATTTTCTGTGAAAGCTCTGAAGAGGCTTTAGAAAACCTTTAAGGGATTGAAAACTTTGATCAAGTAACCACAGAGAATATTCTGTTTTAAACATTACAAAGAAAGGAAAAAAAGAGGGGAAAAACAATTGCTAATTTTCATCTTGGTAACATTTTTAAGCAGACTGGCAAAACCAAAGGATTAAGTGACTCTGTGTCAAACAAAAGATTAAGTATCACTCCTTGATAGTGATTCATACATACTAGAAAACCTAAAGAACATTTTTAATAGCTACTTGTAACTATTTAAAACTCAAGCCACAAACTGGAGAATCTTTCAGCTAATTGATGAGCATTTCTCTTCACGCTGTATAAAATGAACTTTCATGTACCTATACAGGATTCAAACTTTCCCCAAAACTGTACACTGACTACTGGTTTGGAATTCCCATGCAAAAGCAAGAGAAAGCAAAACTGTAAGAGAATATCACATGACCTGGGTCATGGTGAGCACAGGTCTACATGGAGAGGACTAGTTTCACAGCTATCAGTTTTGAGCATTGCCTTTAAAAATTAAAAAAAAAATCAACTGAGAACACACCTTCTGACAAATCCCAATCTGTTATTTGTTTCTAATATTTTGAATGACAAAGGTTTTGTGTATCAGTAAGGAGGACTGAAAGAAAATTTTGTTTTCAATTCAGATGGTCCAACAGAACACCTCCCTACTTCTACCTACTTCTGCCCTTGGGGAGTAGGAGTATGCATCAGCATAAAGCTTATGTATTTCTGGAGAAGTGCAAAAGAAACAAACAAAAAAATTTGGTAAGCTATCTACACGCAGTTAATTTGCAAGCATTAGCATTAATGAAGCCTGCTTTCCCCTGAACGCACATACCGTGGCAAGAGACTTCACGCCTGGTACAGAACTCAGAATGTGTTGCTGCTGCTTGGATTTTCAGTATCTAAAAAGATGCTCCTGAAATAATTTTCTCTCAGGGAAACTTGTCTCTTCTTTATTCCTATTACAATTTTAACAAAGCTTTGAGAACATTGTTCCTCTGTCAAATTGGCTTCTCCTTGACTGATGGACACTGAAGTAAATAAGTAGGAAGGTGGACAGAAATTCCAAGCATATTAATGCAATCTGTGTGTCTTTTAGAATAAGCTTGCACTAAAACTAGTTTCTGAGACAACACTGTCCAGAGATTGTCAACTTGCTAAAGACCTTCTGTAAGATAGAAAATTAGCAAGTTTTACCTATAGTTCAGGAATATCAAACCTATTTTTGGTCACTTTATGCTCCATACTGAATTTTGACCTAAACAACGTTTATAGCTAGGCTATAAATTCTAGAAGTAAGTTTAGAACTAACCTCTGTTTGTCAAGGCCACTTCAGGAGGATACTGGGAGGAAAGTACTAAAAATGTTTTTTTGTTGAATAGATAAGGGAGAAGTTGACACTGAGATGTCTAAAAATGCCAAGTTTCAAGTTTTATCAGGAAGAGTTTTGAAATTAAATTCCTTCTAGAGTACAAAACAGCACTTGAAGAATTAGAAAAGGAAGATACTCAGAAGGAAACAGTTATGCTAATCACCTGTATTTGCCAGATGTGGGTTTTAATATATTTCTGTTTCTCTTATTAATAACAAATTATCTGCTTCCAGTACTTGGTATCAGGTCTTCAGTTCTTAGAAGAAAGCTCCAAAATGTGTTGTCCCTTGGCCCCTCCACACAAGGAATTAGGCTGCTGAACCAGTCCATTCCCTTGACTCCTGGAGCCCCCAGTGACTGTGACAGACACCCTGGTACCCCTTTCAGTGCTGAGCTGACAGGCTGGTACTTCCCTGGTTCATGCCTGAAACGTGCTACCAGCAGTGGCATGCACTTACAGATTAGACACTAGAACTGTCAGCTTATCTTTTCCCACTGAGTTCTTCTTAAGCTATCTCAGTGATGCAGATCTCAACAAGTTTTACTCTTGCTTACTAATTGAGAAGTGCCCTGGGGTCTGAAGACTGCATTATAAATATAGTGACTGATCAACTTTCATTAATGATGTTACCTTCAGACTGGCAAGTTTGGTTTTAAGTGGTATCATAGAAAATGTAGTTCATAAAACAGAAAGCAGGGGACTTCAGCTTTCTATAAAAATGTATCATAACATTCACTAATTTTGAGGGACAATATTTTCCCTTTTAGGATTGACGGGTAGAGGAAGTGAGAACCTCCTGGTGCTTCACACATATTTTTATGATTTAGTTGACAGGAGAAAGACATGACAGCATTATTTTCTGAGAGGTTGGTAATACTCAGGGATACACAATAAAACACTAAAATATGCTGTAAGCTCTTCAGTTTATCCCATGAACTCAAAAAAAAAAAAATCTGCTGTCACTCAGTTGTCTAGGTGTTCCAACCAGTTGTTAACATTTCCCTAAATAACAGTTGACAGTATAAAGCAAGATTGGTCAAACACACATTTTTAAATCCTTCTTTCTAATAAGAAACTCTGCTAGACCTAGAGAACAACATACACATCATTCAATCTCACTGACAACGTAACTTTTCACATGGTTGATAGAGATACGTGGGCAATTACCAGGTCTTTCAGGTTCAGCGATTTTTTTTTTTTTCCTACTTCATTTCCTTGCTGGAATTTTAAAGATTATATCTTTAGATTAGACTTTAAACTTTTTGCCTTTAGGTTATCATTGACCACACTAAAACAAGAATAAAGAAGTGAGTCCTTGGGACAGTATAGAGCTAACATGACAGCAACTGGCTTTTGTCTTTCCTAAAAGAAAGTCTTCTACAGCAAATTTAGTCTTGGCACGTATAAATTAATTATGTTTAGGTTTGGTCTGTATGACGTTCTTCTAAAGCAAAGGGTTACTTTGCAGAAACTAGTTAAATAAAAGTCTTGTTCATGTCTTGGCCTGATCTGTTGTATGTTTACAGCAGAGTCTGAACTGACATGTCTTGCCAATAAGCTTCTACAACTAACTTGTATTTTCACCTCTCTTGCCTTAAGATTTACATTTTTAGAGGACATGTTTCTTCTGACAAAGCATGAAGGTAAAGACAAGATATTAAGATATCAGGAACACATTCCACTTCCACAATTTATCTATTTTTTTTCCTCCTGATAATAACGACTTTCCAATCTGGCTCTGTTCACACTATATAAAAGACTTCCTTCTTAACTTGAAGGAATATTCCCACAACCTCGTGTAAGAGGTTCATTCCTTGCCAGAGAAGATGAAAAAAAAATCCCTTCAAGCATTATATTTATATTATTCAATTATTTATAAATTAACAGTCAACTCTGTCATAATCACACTAAACGTGCATATTTTGTTTTCTGACTTCCTTTACTAAAAAAAAATTAGAACCGTCTAGCCTACGATTTTGTGCTGCTTTTGTCTGGCTTCTAACTCTTTTTACTCATAATTATCTCATGTGGATAAAGTTCTGAAAAAAGTTTTGGCTTTTAAATATTAAAATGTTATATACCAAGAAATAACTTCATTCTTGCATTTTCGCAGAATGACACAGCCCACAGAATCTATTTCAATGACAGTTTCTCTCCTGCCACAGCAAATAGAGTTCAGGTTGAATTCACTGATCCTTATCTTTAGGAAGATATGGCAGGACACACTTTCACAACTGCCATCTTCAAATTATTCCTCTTCTAACATCTGGTTTGTATTTTGCAACATCAGCACCCAAAATGTCTTTACATAACTGTCCTTTTTTCAAACAAATCCCCTGCATTAACTAGCACTATCTTCAAACAAATTCTCATATCCATATTTCTGATCAACTTTTGGTAGCAGTTCCTAAATGGTTGCATATAAAACCCTCTTTAATGCAATCCCAAGGGCAGTCTTCTGAAGTAACAGCTAATAGCATAACTTAGCAATACTTTGAAACATTAAGTGGAAGATAGGAAGGGCAAAGCTGTATCCTGATTTTAGGTATGGTAATTATTTCTTATACCTGAGTGAACATCTGTGATCATTAGTTTTAGATTACAATTTCTCAGAAGCAAATCACTCTGATTTCTTAAAGCCACTTTGAAATTGCACATCATTAAAATTAGGTCCCTCCTTCCAGTTCCAAATGTGTATTTGAGCACAACAGAGCACCTATTAAAGAAACATTTGGCAGTATAAAAATTGCAGCACATGTGCAAGGTGCAAAGAGGCTCAGGGGTTGAATGTAGTATGTCACCCCCCCTCCCCGCCCCCTCCAAAGCATCCTTTTGAGATCCTCTGTTCTAATAAAAGGACAATATACAGACCACAGAATGTGGTGAGTTGGAAGAGACCCACAAGCATCAAGATCACCCCTTAGCCCTACACAGAATCATCCTCAAGAGTCACACCATATGCCTATTGTCCAAATGCTCCTTGATCTCTGTCAGGCTTGGTGCTATGACCTCTTCCCTGGGGAGCCTGTGCCAGTGCCCACCACTCTCTGGGTAAGGAACCTTTTCCTAGTATCCAACCTAAACCTCCCCAACAAGACTTCAGGCCATTCCCTCAGGTCTTTCACCGGGCAACACAAAAGAGATCAGTGCCTGCCCATCCTTCTCCCTGCATGAGGAAGTTCTAGACTGCAGTGAGGTGTCCCCTCAGTCTCCTCTCTCCAGGCTGAACAGACCCAGTGCCCTCAGACGCTCCCCAAACAGCTTCGCTCAAGGCTCTTCACCATCTTTGTTGCCATCCCTCGGATATTCTCCAACAGTTTAAGATCTTTCTACATTGCAGCACCCAGAACTGCCCCCAGCACTGGAGGTGAGGCTGCCCCAGTGCAGAGCAGAGCGGGACAATCCCCTCCCTTGCCCGGCTGGCGATGCTGTGCCTGATGCCCCCCAGGACACAGGGAGCCTCCTGGCTGTCAGGGCACTTACACCTAAGCAGGCTTGCAAGAGGAATTTGTATTTCTGCAATTCACAATTGGCTGTACCAGCCAGCTAATGACAGAATAGATCAGCTTACCAAAAAAACCCAATATCTAGAAAACATGATAACCCTGAAATTTCTGCAGCTACTGACAGTATCAACAGGGGGGAAAAATGACTTATTTCCTTTAATGTACAGAAAATTCAGCTTCCTTAAAAAAGACTTCTAGTAGTTCTAGTTAGAAAATTTTGAAGCCATTTTGCTGCACCTCCTCATGCTGACAGGCTTAGAAGTCTGCTGATATGAAGCAGCATGGCTTTGGGACTCACAAAAAGGTTAAGCTTGCATTTTCAGACACGTGCATTTGGGGTTCTTTTAAAGACTTTTTTTAAAAAAAATATTAGCATTTTAAATTATTTGTGTATCACAGTAATATAACACTCAATCAAAATACTGTAACCATGCCCAGAGGATGAAATAGCAAAGCAGAGCACCTGACAGACGGACTTATAAAGCTCCCCCTGAGGGTGTGAAGCTGTCTGCTACACTACAAGCAAAACAAATAACTGTATTAAAACATGAATTTATTACCCCACTGAGGCAGTACGTTGGTTGCTAACCACAAGTGCCACGGAATGGAAGGTCACATATCAAATAAGATTTTATAAAATTTCACTTTTCATTACTCTGCCAAAACTTACAAGAAGAAGTACAAACACTGCATACAATAACGACAGAGGAAAGGGAGCTATATCATCTGGCAGATAAGAACAATTCTACTGATTAATATAGGGATATTTGACCTGTATAGGTTCCCAAATTTTCATACGCTCAACTTTCCAATCAATGCTTTTTTCTTCCACCTTTACTAATTTCTCCCTTTTTCCCTTATAATTTCAACAGATAGTCCAAAGAGTTGGACTTAAGCAGGTAATGAAATTCTTTCATTCTAAATATCACAGGGAGAAAATCAAACATTTGAATTAGGATTGGTATAGACCTGAACCTAAAAACACTGAGCAATAAGGTCTAAGTCAAAGAGCACTGTCTTCGTTAATAAACCTACTAATAAATCTCTGCTGCTTCAGAGTAAGGTTTTAGTCTCAGGCTGAACTCATTTCCAGTAGAAAACCAGGCTACAGCTGAAGGAGATATCTATGCCATGTAGCTGTTACACAGACATAGCACCTCCTTACTGCATGTAGATCTGCAGTCACAAATAGGAGTAAGGCAGGTAATGAAGAAGCTACACTGACACCTGCATCTTCAGTATTTCACTTGATGATGCCTGGGGTAATTATCAGAGGACAGAGGAGCCGTCTGGGTGTTTCAGAGCCTTGGAGACCAACCTGAGAGCACAAGGACACATCAACCTTCTTCGCTACTGTGCAATCACGGATTGCTGACAACACGCCACACCGTGAGCAGGGCAGTGCCAAGGCAGAAATGGTTATTTGACAGGATCCAGAGCTAATACAGTGCCATATATATAGTGCTCTATGTTGGAATGCAAACAATTTTCTAGTCTGAAAATTAAAAAACACACTGTTATTAAGTCTATCAAGGATGCATTTAGAAACCACACCTTCAAAATAAATCAACACAGAGCTATCAAACCAATAATTATAATATAAACAGATCTTAATTGTGCTTGCTCTTCTTTTTTTTGCCCCCCCAGAATTTGGGTCACATATAGTACCTAAAGTGTACCCACAATCTGTCAAGTTCTTCGCTAACAGCTCAGCTCAAAAGAGGTAAAAGTGTAATTGTTTAAACAAACAAACAAAGAAAAACCACTCTACAATATTGCTAATGCTGACTTTCCACAGATTTCAAATTACAAACAGCCAAAAATGCTATACATCAGGCAGTCCAAAGAAGCAAGAGTTAAAGTTAAAAAAATTGGCATTTCTTGCATTTTAAAACTTGTGAGAGCTATTTTGTGGTGATGTTTTGCTACTTCTAATAATGTTTTAAGGAGAAAAGTTTCCAAGTATAGAGGCAGAACTATAATAAACATATATGTAAAGAATAAACCATAATCTCACAATCCCTACTAAATGAACACTGATGTGGAGGCAACCTTCATTGTACTCTACAGCAGTACAAGCTGCCCAGGATACTTTTAAAACATGCAGACTAAAACATGCAAAAAATTTATCCATAACCCCCAAAGTCCTGTTTCTGGGAGAGGAAGAATTTACAGACACTCAATACAATTCTACCCTCTTTTCCCTTGCTCCCTCATTGCCTTTATTAACTCAATATGCCCCTATACTCACTTTAAAGACTTTGTTGCTATGGGAATTTATTTCCATATTTTATTGTCAAGGAGGAAAACAAGATTTTGGTGATTAAATGTCACAGAAGCTCTGACTTTTGCACAACCTAATCAAATCTCCAGCCTTAAAAACAATCTGTGTATGTGTTTGAAAGTCTTACCATTCTGATCATAAAAAGGTACATATGTTCTACCTGGCATTTAAAAGCCAAGTACAAAAATTCTCTCTCCCTTCCCCCAAAGGCTTCTGGATAATTTTACCATAACTTCTGCATGCGCATTTTCAATTAGTTTCCTAGAAACTCAGGAATAAAATATATTTTGTTTTCCCTTTCTCCCAGTGAGGACTATCCACAGCATCAAGAGATTCTTTTCTTTTCTAAGTGACATTCAAGGTTAGTGAGGCTAGAAATTCACCTCGTAATAACTGACCCATAAAGACATCTACAAAATTGCAAGCATGGGTTCCTTCCCTCCCCATACCTAATCTATACAGCAGCTGGAAAAAAATACATGCAATAGGTACAAAATATTGTTCAGTTCCTACAGTAAATATGCCAAAAAGTGTTTGCTGTCTTCTATCACAACTGATTGTTTCCACTGTAAATCTCATACACTTGTACTAGCCCCCGTTTTAATATTGTAACTGTCTGCATAGGTTAATGTTTAGAACCATTGACCTAGGAAAGGCGTGTACACAATCATTAAATAATTACAATTTAAATGAAACTGAGCATAAGCCAGGAAACTCACAATTAAACCCAGTATCAGGAAAAAAGTCTCCGTTGTGGCTCAGGGTTTGTGTGTGTTTCCGCTCCTGCAAAACAAGTTCTCCCAGGTTTGGAATCAGAGCTCATGCTCTTGTACCAGGAAAACAGCTCTCCACTGGGTAGGACTCTAGGAACACAACTGAGAATGCAGTTCTATTGAATAGATTCTGGCAATGCTGTCAGAAGACTACAGTACTGAAACTTAGATGACCACAATTAAGATGCTGAAAACATCAAGAGCCTGATCTTCGCAGCCTTATCTTTCCCAATGGTGCTCTAACAAACTGCTGGGAGTCAGAACTCAGAGCATCCAGAGGCTGCACCTGCTCCCTAATCTATTTGATTCTGATTGAGGACATACTTCCAGGTTTTCCCTCTTCTGACACTACTATGGTTTGCCCTGACTTCTGGGAGCGAGAGGTTTAGCTTGCTATTTAGCTGTGATTGTCCAAGTGCAATGGGTTCATTAGTTAAAGCTCACCAGGAGCTACAAGCATGCAGCACTTCATCAAACCAGGACATTTAGGTGTCTAAACATGACATTAGGAGGCTAATGTAAAGTATTTATGATTGAGCACACAGGCACACTTTCTGTGTGGCATTTAACAAACACAATCCATGCTTGATGATTACAACCATGAATGCATGCATTTTAACCACAGCACTAAACCAGGTTTAAGCAGAAAGGCGTAATTCCTGAGGCAAATCTGCACAAAAGGAATTACACCAGGAAACGTTTAACTCATGAATACACCACTGAGCTTTAGCACTGTGTGCTGCTTCTCCCATTTTGTGGCTAGTACCCAGATAAATGACCCATGGGAGAAGCAGAGCCAGAGGGGAAAGGAACATGGCTTTCTAGTTAGTGAAAAAGCAGAAAACTGAAGATTGGTCAAAGCTGCATACATTTCTTATCCCTCAAAGTTTGCGGGAACCCAAGTCCTCTTATCTCAGCATAAAATACATTTAAGTATTAAACGTATTAAACATTGACTAACCCCACCAAAAAGCAAGAAATTAAACTGTTCTTTAATACTGATATTTTAAACAGGAAAATTGTCAGCTTCTGGAAGTACAGTTTTACAGAGCTTCTTTAATTAGGGAGCTAACTAATCACTAACTACATCTGTAAACATGCCCAATATTCTGAAACAATTGCTAGACACTACGATAAGCTTGGTGCTTCCAATTGATTCCTTAAATATTTTTAAAACATTAAAAATTAGGAGAGTAACATTTTCTGATTGATATTATTCGCAAAGGTTTTGTAGCGTGGAAAGTAGCAAGCCTCCCAATACCCTGTACTTAAAAACCACCATAAAAAAGTCATGCTATTCTTGATGTCAGTAATTGGCATGTAACCTCAGAATGAAAAATAAGTGCTAACAAAAACTATGCAAAGCCTGTGGAAACTTTCTTACCTTGTGCCTCTTAAAGAGATCCTTTTTAAGCCAGGGAGAATGTGCTGGTTTTGTCTGGGATAGAGTTATTTTTCTTCACAGTAGTTAGAATGGGGCTGTGTTTTGGATTTGTGCTGGAAACTGTTGATGTCCCAGGGATGTTTTAGCTATTGCTGAGCAGTGCTCACACAGCACCAAGGCCTTTTCTGCCCCTCAGAGAAACCCCACCAGCGAGGGGGCTGGGGGTGCACAAGGAGTAGGGAGGGGACACAGCCATGACAAATGACCATAGGGATATTTCAGACATGTGGCATCATGCTCAGCATATAAAGCTTAGGGAAAAAGCAGACAGGGGCAGATATTCAGAGTGATGGTGTCTGTCTTCTCAAGTAACTGCAATGCATGACAGAACCCTGCTCTCCTGGATGCAGCTGAACACCTGCCTGCCCACAGGAACCAGTGAATGAATTCCTTGCTTTGTTTGCATACACATCTTTTGCTTTACCTAGCAAACTACCTTTACCTCAAACTCTTGAGTTTTCCCCTTCCCCATCCTACTGGGAGGGAGTGAGGAAGTGGCTGTGTGGGGCTGAGGTGTCAGCTGAAGTTAAACCACAACAGGGAAGAATGGAACCACATAGCATACTATGCATGCTACCATGCAGTACAAATCTTATGCAGGACTGAAGATAGTAACAACCTCTCTCTGGCAAACTAACCTCTCTGTTAAATTGAAGGTTCTCCACAATTCCTGTAAATACGAAAAGCCTTCTCTCTTTTTTTTATTTACTTACTCGTTTATTAAGGAAGACCTTGCCTTTTTCATCCTTCTAGAGAGGCATTCTCAAATATAGGCTCCTAAATATTACTGTAAACTTCAAGTGGATAGATAGAAGTAATGAGGATTTTAGTGGCAATTCCAATAAAGGCATTACAGATATAATATTAAAATATAATCCATATTATGCCAATGTCAGTGACTTCAGCAAGACAGCTTACGATTCCTCATTTTTAAAAAGATACAGCATTGATAAATTTGCCTTAGGAAGCTGTATTTCTGTCATATGTGATCTGCTCCAGTGGTTTAAATCACCCCATGAAAATATTTTCAGGAAACAACAGCTATTTATACATATTGATGTCCAATTCAGTACCATTCCACTGACATCACAGGGACCTGCAGGAGATCAGTATCTCTGAGAAGATAGTGGAGGCCAATCTTGCTTTTCTTATTTCAGGATCAAACAGAAAAGCAGCAAGGAGCTGCGAGAACTACAGGAAACAGCAGTATTACCTACTAGAAATTATCAAGGGAGAAGTAAATTGGAAAAAGCTTCTTTTGTCTAGGAAATACCTGCTGGGGGGAGGGGGAGTGATGGTCAAGACCACACAGGCCTCATGCTGTTGCTATCCAGCAGAGTGAAGAGAAAAGCATCAGGCTGGCTCATCCACAAATATGAGCAATATATGTGCAGGTACATTCATTTCACTGTTTTCAGGATTTTGTGCAGCCTTAAAGCTGACGTGGAAATTAACCCCCCGCTGACTACTGCAGATTCAGAGATGCTAGGGATAAACGGGGCCCCAGCTGGCAGTGGAGCCCCCAATCTCTTCCATAGTTCTTGAAATGATAAAGGTTACCCAGTCCACAAATGCAATATTTAACAGCTCAGTGCACTTGAATACGTGGCTCTTGTTAGACAAAATGAACCCGTGAGAGGTCAAGTCATGTTTTGAAGCTGTAAGTTATTTATTATTTTTAACTGGAATAAAAGTAGTCTCTAGAAAAAGCATATTTACTAAATATCTGACTCCAAGGATGAAATCTGTCCTGCAAGGGAATAGCTGCTCCCCTAACAGTCTAAACACTGTAAATACTACACTTCAAAGACATGGAGACAAGACTGGACCATGCCCACCCAAAAGGTAAAAAACTTACTAACTTACAAAATAATAGGTTTCTGATCAGTTGTGCCAAAATATCAAGATCTCTGGGTAAGTTCGGCATAATAAAATTCCTTATAAGGTGGGAAATGAGCAGAAAATAAACCACTGAGTTACATTTTAAATAATAATGAAACACTACTGCAAAATAGCATAACTTGCAGAGATGAACAATAAGCAACACCGACTGCTACAGTACTAAGGCTGTGGAGCTCCTCAGAAGAAAAGGATAAAACTGCGAATTTAAATCAAGAGAAGCATTTTATTTTGACATTGCTTTTCAAAGCACAATAGTTCTAAAAGTAGCAACTTCAAAGACTAAAGAATGCAGAAAGTGGCCTACTTGAAGTTGAGCGTTCTCAAAAATCAGTAGCTTTATCTAATACCCAGGAGCATATCACCCACAACTAAGACTGTTCCAAGACCATGAAAGAAAGTAAAATTTTGTAAAACTTGGTTTGGTGGTTGACCATGTCATCCACGGAGGCCCCAGGTTTACATCATTACCTTAAATAAAATATAGGCCTCGAATAAAACTGCCTTTTACAAAACCAATACTGTTATAATAGCACAGGAGGCTAGATAATGCATCCTGAAATCCAATTTGTGGTTCATGTCAAGCTATAGACACCAATAACTAATTCCACATGCGAGACAGACCTCCCGGAAGGAGATTTTAATCAAATAAGTGATGGGAAAAGATATAATTCCTTATTTTAGTATAACAAACCCCTGTACTAACAAAACGGTTAAATTGTGGTATTTAAAATATCAGATGTGAAATGGTAAAATGTTACTGTATTGCAGCAGTGGAACATTAGGAGAATATACATCTGGTTTAGTTATTTCTGTAAGGCAGTTTGTATACATAAGCCACAGAGCAATGAATATCATTCCCATTATATTAAAAATGAGATTTAAATGCATTTGTCCTATCTTTTTAACTGCTAATATTATTCAGATCCATTCACACTTTTAAAAAACCCAACAAAACAACCAAGAAAACAAAAGAAAACCTAAAAAACCCGTAAGATGAAAAACGAGCAGCACAGTAGGATTTGCATTAGCTTTGTACTATTAATTGGACAGAAGACTGCTTATTAATGCTTCTGCACTCAAGTTGAATATTACAATTACAAAACAATTAAGCCTCTGTATTTGCGTATTTTCTATGGTCACAAACTTGATCACACCTTTCTTCCATATTCAAGTTGTCCCCTACCCCGGCCCTACACCTCTGGTGGTTTCCCTTGCACGTGCAGCTGCTGACAGGTACAATCATCTGATACCTATCACACCTGACAACTCAACCAACCTGCATACCTGCTACGCAGCTTACACTGCAAATGACTCAAGGCCTAGAATTCTGAAAAACAAAACAAAAGTGTAATTTATTTCCATAAGGAATGATTTTCCCCAGTAGAACACCACTTTTTTAATTAGTCTCATTTCAGACAACTCATTTATGACTGCAAAAAATACAATTCCATCAAAATCTTCTGACTTAAAGACAGTGAATACGTTCTTGTCAGCCAGTCAGAATAAAATAGAGCTAACTAAATGAAATGGAGTCCAGACTCACAGCTTTTCCAGCTAGAGTGAGAGCATCACAGGCAGATGGGAATACAAGACATGGCAAAAGAAAAAAAATCAGCAGCCAAGTTCTACTGAATAACCAATCCACAGATGACAGAGAAAAGAGCTAGATAGTTTAGTAAGTGGCTACAACATAAATTCTTAAGATGCCTCAAGAATAGCTTCTAAATAGGGGGTAGCATTCATCTGCTCTGCTGGTGATCCAGCTTTGCAGCTACCTTGTTTAGAAGCCCTGCAAGTCTACTCGAATTGCACTGGGATATTTTCATGTGCTCGATGTGACAAATCAGGAGGTACATGATAACTGGTCTTGTGTAGTAGCCATCATTTGATATCATTGGATACTTGGCCCAAAGACAAGAATACAACAGAAAAAAAACAGGCTTGGCCCCCCAGTATCATATCCTACCATCAGCTGCAGCATTTTTCAAGTTGCTTGTACCAGTTCATACTTTACTGACCATCCTGAAGATATTCTGAAAAACTTCACAGAAGCTGAAAGGCATAGTCTGGCGGCATATCAGCCCAGGTCCTTAACCAGCCACTCTCCCAAATCCATCCCTCTCCAATCCTTGTTTCTGTGCCCACACCGCACCGTTCCTCTCCCTGTTTGTCGGTATGGCTATTTGTAGGGCAGTGACAAGGACTGAATATAAGTGAACTGATACAGACTTAAAATAACTCCTAAAAGATGCATCTGGGATATTTGGGGTGAGGGGTGTTTAAAGGTTATTTTTTAACCTGCATTTCCTCTCACTTCAGTTTGCAGCACAGCCTAGGAAACAGCTGTATTGGCTCAGCTGGACAGGGCTGAGCTAAAGGTTAGGTAGACTGAAAGGGGCAGCACCTTTCTGCTGTTCCATTACAAAGCATTCAGTTACTTCCTAGGTAGTACCAACTTCTAAATTATTTTCCTTTCTTCTTTGGCTCCATTCTACACTTTTGCCCTCCAACGCACTACAAAAGACCATACTTCTTCCTTGACTGACTTTCTTGATGTCTTTTTTTTCCCCTTTCCCCTGAAGTTGCCCTCTCCCAATGTTACACTAGGAAAACACAAAGAACAAATTCCAGAACAGGTACATGGACACAATTCCTTCCAATTGCCAGCAGCACTCAGCCTGAACATACGTGCAAGAAACATGCAGCCTAGTAATTTAGTGAATTAAAAAATGCATTTCTGGCCAATTAATCAAAATATTCATATTTTCATTCAATGTAGTCTCTTCCCATAAAACTGTCTCCAGCAAAAATCAAATCTCCACAAAGGTCTGTAATCTACAAAACATAGAATTATTATTTCTATCATTACAGATGAAAAAATAAATTTTCAAAGACACCGGCTTTCTGTCCAAGACAACTCTGACGCTGGGTGCAAAAAAACCTCACAAGCCAGGCATCCAAATTTAGAGCTCCACACCTAGGAAGAGAGACCTTGTGTTCAAAAAGTTAGGATGTGGAAGTTTGGATTTCACCTGTGTCACTTAGGTCTCTTCTGGACCAATTTTACTCTGGGCCTGGCATGGAAAAGGAGGGAAAAGGTGAGAACAAGCTTTTCCCAATTAAAAGTCCATCAGAAACATCCACAAAAATTTGGGGTTTGAGCAATGAGTGTTCAATAATAAAAACTTCCAGGATGTTCTGAATTTTCTATCATATGAATGTTTTTACCACTGTTTAATTCCATAGGGTAGGGTAAAACTCGAGTTTTTAACTAAACTCCTTGAAGCAGTTGAAAAAATCCCATCTTTGTGCCTTTCAGTATAAAGCCTACTGCTACAGATGTACTTTAAGGAAAAAATCAAACCAACAGCCTAATCAGTTTATTGTTTGTTTCTGCTCAGTGTTAGCTGCACAGTGTACCATACAGCATTTGGCTATTGACATTCACAGGTCTTACACACACCATTATACATCAGTACATAAAACCATATACATGTGTGTATATATATACGAAATTATATTTTCCTTTTCCATTTTGTCAGAAAAGAGCATAATAACTAAGTCAACACCTTAGAGCAGTTTAAGAGGAAACTATCAGTGACTAGGTGTTATGCTTTTTGTTTTTTTTTTTACTCTACTACTTTCCTTTTATATTACAGCTATATAGTCTGCACAAACAGAAATCATCACCGCTTTATCAAAAGCTACAATTTCTTTTTAATCCATCTGGAAGAGAAATCAGAATTTTCAAATCAAGATGTTTGAGATAAATAAGAAAAGCAATGCAACAAAATACGTTTTTGCAATTTACGTCTCATTGAAAAATGGGAAAACACTGTCCTTTTGTTAAGACAGTATTTTTCTGAAACACGGCCATTTCACTGAAAAGAAAATTAGATATACTCAGCTTACTCATTTGTACAGCAACAGCTGTAAAACACTCCTGATTTTGACAGGTTTTTGAGTACCACTAAAATACACACCGTCTTGTGAGTGGGAAGCTAAGGGATTTGGTGAGCTTGTTTGTTTGCTTATTTTACTTGTTTGTTGTTGGGGAAGAAGTTAAAAAATAGGAAATACTTATTTTATTACGGCAGTAATGTATTTAAGTCATAGCTCCGACTAGGGGAAGAAAAAAATACGTGCCATAGGCATGCACCCAAGTCCTATGTATCTCTGTTAAACTAGAACAATAAGAGTTTTATCTTTGCCTCAGGGAGCAAAGCTGATGATATCAGCTGCCACACTTGCACGCCTGACCAAACTAAGCTGAGTTTGCAAGATACAAGAGGATAAGAGCATGAATGAATTCTTTGCAAAAGGCAGTCAGACATCCACTGCTCGACTCAGATATCCAGTGCTTGACAGTAAACAGAATGAGGGAGCTGCTGGAAGCAAGTAAGGTAATTGGAAGCAGGGAAAGCAAGGAAAGTAAAAACCCATCCACAGCATCAAGCAATAGCAATGGCTAATAATACATTGCTTAAACAAAATGTAAAAAGACCATAAGAAAGCTCTTGAAGTGTTCTTTTACACATTAAACATCTGTGCATATTTCTGAGAGTTGACTAAACTACTAAGAATTATTGTGTACTCAAAAGCTCATTTAGCACCTGCTTAACAGTGAATGGTGCCTCACAAATAGCTTACAGCAAAGGAGACTCACCTTGTATAAAGCAGAAATGATCTGATGCATTTTCAGTCGATGAAATACAAAGATATCGTACACGGCTGAAATGGCCAGAACAGTCACTCCTTGCTCCTTCCACAGCATGCTGCATCCTGCACACAGCCCTGCTCCCAAGATCCAGCCCCAAGTACTTGGTGAGGAACCTCTGGTAGAGCAGTGCTTCACGTAACACATGAGGGAAAGCAGAAAGAAGAGGCAGGCTCCAATATCTGCCCTCCCTACAATCCCTGCTACGGCTTCCGTGTGGATGGGATGAGATGCAAACAGCAGGCCCGCTATCAAGGTCCAGTACCCATCGCCAAATAGGATCCTGGAGAAGTTTGTGAAAAGGCCTGTGACTGCAGCATGTAAGAGGACGTTCACAAGGTGGTAGCCCCACGGGTCCATTCCCCCAACAGCATGGTTAATGCGGAAGGAAAGTGTGCAGAGAGGTCTGTAGGACTTGTGGCTCCCACTGTGGGTAAGCAGTGTCCCCCAAAAGTCATTGTAGAAGATATGGATCCACGGCGTCTCAGGCAAAAGGTCCTGGTTTGTCTTGATAGCTCGACTACAAAAGACAAATAAAAACTTCATTTTAACAGAAGAAAATGGCTACAAATGAAAGGCTGTGAAAATGCAATCACACTGCTACAAGAAAAAATGGCATTGCTTTGGCGCTGCTTCAATTCAAGTTTTGAATTTTAACAGGAGGTGTTAAAAAACTACATATCTATTGACTCCCTTCTAGAGCAAAATTTCCATATAAATTGGCTTTTAAAACATTAGAAACAGACATTATGCTGTTTCCGTTAAATTAAAACACCCTTCAGTGACATTCTTCTGAGTCTAACCCACGAGTAATCAGTTAAGATTTGATGAGTTATAATTAAAATGTAATAGAAATATGAAAATCCTGCAAACATTATCGTTGAAACAATGGATCCTCCAGTAATTCAGAACCAAAACCCCAACTGGCCTTTTATACTGAAATTTTAATTTAGATGTTGGAATGGATTTTGCTAACATGGATAAACAATAAATACAGAAGTTGGTAGGAGTGTGCAATTTTCTGCTTCTGGACAGGGCATTCTCACAATTGTCTTCTCCATATTTCGACTTACAACATTTTCTGCTAACACCTTGCTGAAGACAGACAACAGGATATTTTACAGATGAAAACACTTTCTCTTTAAATTCCTTGTATTTCCAGTTGAGGGAAAAAACCACATTGTATTAGCTTATGAATTCAAGTCTATCAGCATGATTAGAGAAAAAAATGCTGCAGCTTTCAGCATTTTATGCTTTCAACTACCCTGGCAAGGACTCGTGCCAGCCATTACCAGTCTCTAAGTCTAATTTGTTACTGTAAAAATCTGTCTCCTATAGTGTTTGTACAAATCCAAAGATTTGCATTTAAAATTTATGCAGTGGGAGAAGGTGTGAGACCTGCTTAGTGCAAAAAGATGACTAGAATTTAATTAGTTACTTGTATTTAAGCAATTATTTAAAGATGCATTGTTGTTACTACTGAGCTTAACTCATTTAGCATTTATTTTATTAGGGCAATTAAGAATCCAGCAAGCTCAAGACTCTTCTATTCAAAATACTAAACAAGAGAGATGATTTATATCTCACTCTCTATTCAAAACCTCTATCTGTATTACCAATAAATATCCTCCTATAATTAACAATTTTTCAATTCAGATGAGGAGGGGAAAAAAAGGTGTGAAACTCAAGCCCACATTTAAAATGCATGACTAATTCATACTCCAAGATTCCCCTCACATTCTCCATTTCCTTAGAACCTGTAGGCAAATCTCCTTTTTTGTTTTTTTTTTTATGGTATTCATTTCAGGAATGTTGTCTTGTTCTAGGAAGAAAAATGCTCAAAACTGATATACTGCACCACAGAATCTCCATGCAAATACTCCAAATACCACACAGCTCAGCATTTCCATTGTCCAGAACATCCTGCTGTAATGCTTTCAGACACGCTTCCTCTCAGCATGTCCTTTTCTCTCTGAGCACTCAGAGGTTATAGAGAGGTCAGTTTAAATCCTTTAAAGATCTGATGATGCTTTTTACAATATTTGAAAATTTTCATTTTGACTTCTGCTTATGCAGTGGATCAGGTTGCCTGTATTTGTTTTCCCAACCCCACGCACATTTTTCTCATTTTAGGCGAGTCACAAGAGAACACAGGGGGAAAACAAGATCTTTGTTTTCACATTATTTATCTTGTCCTTCCATGTAGTCCTTTCTTGAAAGCTAATATCTCTGTTTGTGATTTCCGTTTGTAGTATAACTCTCAGAACCACTATCAGAAACTTAGGAATTTGGCAAAAATAAAGCAGGTGTCAGGCAAGAAAGAGTCCTTTCTCTGAGAAAAACATAATATATTAGACTACAGGCTCCCAGGGGCTAAGAATGGCTATCAGGATTTAGAGCTGAAACCTTGAACTGCAAAAGTGTTTTTTCTTGGGGAAAAAGTAAGTGGCAACAACACTGCCAGCACAACCACCCTCCCGCGAAGCAGGGCATTCTGCTACAAAGAGCCCACACAGTTCACAGGTTGTTCCCAGCTTTCAGTATTTCTTTTGCCCTCTAAGTTGAGTTTTCATGCAGCAGATACTCATATTGAACTCTTTCCCACCAAAACTAAACTGTTTGTATCATAAAGAAACCTAGTGTATACTTCAAAGGCATTAATTGAGTCAAATCTTATTCACAGCTTTAGCAACAAATTCTATGCCATCCTTGATCTTTTTCTGCTTAGACCTGCCCATATTAAAAATTAAAACAAAGAAACAGACAACAACAACAAAAAAAAAACCACACACACAACAAAAAATCAAAAGGAAGCCCTGAAGATAGAGTACTGGTCAAATTGTATTTGAGTACAGAACTCAGCAGGCAGTTCTAAAATACTCCTAGTTTGTTGTGCATGTAAATGCAACAAGTTCTAGTGCCTGCCCATCAGCATGAAAAATACAGAAGCTGACAGTTCCAGCTTACTCGGTGTTTAGTCAGGTCAAATGCTGTATTTTCTATAAATCTAAATTTTAAATAAAATTAAAATTTCTTTCCATGTGGTTATTTTTATTAAACGTTTATAAGAAAAAAAAAAGTCTAGCTAATGCTTTGGGATTATAGAAAAGTCTAATACAAGAGCAAAGCTAGAGGTCCTACAGCAAAGAAGCAAGTCTCACATAGTTTGATTGTCTAAGTTCACCAACAACTCTGTTTCACATTATAAATATAGGAAAAAATATACTTGGCCATCATTAGACTTGACTGTCTAGGAGGATGTAGGAATATGAGCACCTGAGATACCACAGCCAGGCAGCTCCGTGTCATTTTGGTCTGAATAAGAGTGAACAAAGTCTCAGCAACCCGAGGACTGAGGTCAGACAGAAACAGTCTGTGGGCTGAGTCCAGCACAACCGGCCAGGCTGTGCCCACCTTCATCCCTCACCTGGCTCTCCAACCACACCGGCAATGAAAACATGAAGTGAAATGTTCATGAAGGGGAAAGAAATACAAGCTCTGGATCTAATAAATAAAATAATGAAGATAAATAGAACTAAATTGCTCATGTCAGGGCCCCAAGGGCACTAATGAGCCTTGATAGCCTGACCCTCCTCCGGAAGTTCCCACACCCTGCCCACAGTCCCAGGACCTCATGCCAGGTCCCCAAACCTCCCCCAGTGCTGCCCAGGGCTCAGCACCCCATGTGAGTCTCCCAAGGCCATCAGCCCCTGCCCCAGGGACACCTCAGCAGGGCCGGTCTTCAGCTCCCCAGGCCCTACCCTGACAAGGGTCTCGCTGAGCTGCACCCACATCCCAGCCTGTCCCTGTCCCCAGGGAGGTGCCCAATGCCCAGGGCTTGGGCTGCCCTGGCTCCTGGCTGTGGCAAGGCTCTGTTTTTTCTGTATCACCAAGCTGTTAACCCTGCTTAGTGTCTAGTTCCAGCAGCAATTCTGAAAGCAGCACTTCCTCACAGCCTGGTAGCAGTGCCAGCTTGTCTCCAGTAAAGCCTCCTGTGGTAGCAGCCACCCTCACTCTCCACAGATAGAAAATAATATTAATTGCTGGCTTTGGAAAAGATTCTGGGATAAAGGAAATTACAAAACGCCTTATTAGCCTTGCCTCCTGCCTCACTCACAGTTTACCTTGAGGTTATGTCCTGCAAGTTAGTCCAATTTTGCTAATGGGTAGAAGAGAAGTTCTCAAACTGCAGTCATCATTCTTTGCCAGAGCTGCAAACTCTGCTCTCGCTAAAAGGCAGCAGGTCACCTGTGAAAGTCGTTTCTCAAAACTCCAACACAACTGGCATTTTACTTCCAAGCAGATTCTGAATAGGGTTGCACACTCAGGCAGGGAACTTGCTTGCTTCAATTTGCAATGCCTGCCCATTTCACACCTCCCAGGAGAATGGGATATCTTATTCAGTATACAACAAATGGACATGCTGGGGGGCGGAGGGAAGGAAAGGAATTAGATTCAGCTATCAGTCCTTCAGAAATGGAAAGCTAAAGAAAGACAAAAAAATTGTAAAGGCAAAATCATCATTTCTAATCCACTTGAAACAATGCTTCTGCCTCCTGCCATAAATCACTTATTTGCCACACGTCAGTACACACCTCGAGCATGACTCATCGAGCTTTTATACATCAAACTTAAAAACGCCAGAGATCCAGCCATTCACACATGCACATATACATGCCTATGCACACAAAAAAAATTCCAGATGTTTTCAAAATTAACAGCTACATATGTCCTAAACTTCTGTGCTGGTGCTAAACTGATCCAGGTGTTAATACGAGGGTAAAAAAACAGATGTGACATTCTAAAGTGATTTAACTAGCTAAGCCTTATATCCAGCTTCGATATTGCTAATGGTCCCCATATGCTGAAAATTAACATCAGCATTTGAAGTAGTCAACATATTTTAGAGGAAAAGGAGAATTCCCAACTGTGCATGCAGGAAGCCATTGACCAGACATCTCTCACATAAAATAGATAGTCAGAGATGAACTGACAAGGTTGAACATGGAGGTTCATTGTTGTTTTTCCTCCAAGTCATTTTTAAGCAGTATTAATTTGGTGCTCTTTTCTTGAATAGCACTGGGAAAACACCCTAGAGTATTTTTACAGTGGATCTTAATGAGACACCCTAAGGATGCTTTCAAGACTATATGTTACTTATATAGACAACAAGACTGAAAACACAGCCAAGAGCCTACTTTTTTGAGTACAAACAGCTTCACATCCCCAAAACATACAGCAGCTAAGTAAATCCACCAAACTACTTACAGGCTACCTGTTAGGCAGGTGGGGGTCAGAAAGCAGGGAAATAGAACTTGTCATACCTTAGAAAGTTCTCATACTTGCCTGCAGACTACTATATATCTATATATATATATATACACACACACACATACATCATCTGTACTGACAGGATAAAGTAAAAGTCAAAAAATACTATTTAGTTTGCAGAGATGTCTTAAGAAAGTAATAAGCATAAGTATATGAAAACACATTCATCTAAATGTTTAACTATAGACTCAAGGGAACGATTTGCCATTCTGGTAGAATTCTGGTGACAATTATGTCTGATATGCTGTGTATTAAAGTTCATCTTTCTCAACAGCCGCGAAAGTAGAATCTACCTCCTAACCCAGCAGGTAGTAAAGTTTTACCCATGTTACTTGACAAAAAAATAGACCCACCACAAACAACAACAACAAAACACCACTACCCCCCAAAAAAACAACATCCCAAAAAAACCCTGCCCAAACCACAAACCTCTGTATTGTATATCAAGTAGGGACACCTGCAGGTGACCAAAATCTGTGCATCCTCTGAGTTTCAAGTTGCAGCTTTTGGTTTCTCTTAAGAAAAGAAAATTTGTTCTTAGGTGAAACTCTAAGGAAGATCTAACAATACAGCTGTTTCCAGAAAGGAAATACTTGGCAAGAACCAGCTAAGTGACATACAGGATCCTGAGTTGCTAGCTGGCTCTGCGAATGGGTCTATACAAACCTAGGCTCAAGTCATATTTTAAACTAATTAACAGAAAAAATAACATCACAAAAGGGAAATTAGCATACTAGAACTTTGCATCTAGTTAATTTCTGCCTAGTTAAATAATAGGGTCCTTTTCCAACTGTATAGAAATATCTGAACTCAGAGCTCAAACACTGAAGACAACATAGTTTTAATATAATTTTCCTGTCTTACATAATTACTAGTGAAAGTTGTTAACTCTATACAGAGTTAGTACAGGACCTCTGGAAAATATGTTAACAAATGGTAATATTAATTCTGTATTTTGGACTATGACAGCATTTCCATAGCCAACTTCAGTTTAGTACCAGAACAAACAGGAGCTACAAGTAACATGTCTGTAAATAGTGTTTTACTCATAAAACTTTCTTGGATGAGACTTTCCTGAATTAGATATAAACAGAGTGGAAAGATGGATGAGTGAGACAACTGTAATTATACCCTTAGATGATTGCAACCACTGCCAAAAATAAAGACAACGAAACAAAAATACTAAAGATAACAAAACAGTAAAATCACAGAGAAAGGTTATGGTCTTATACCACAGTATAAAGACACATAAACTTTCTAAGATTTTTCTATATTGCACAATGTCTTTTAAAGAAATTGATCTTTTAGAACAAGCAATAACCTGTTCCTTCTTTATTTCCATCAATGACTTTATCAGCTGTGGTTTGACTTTGTCTGCCAGTAACTGGCTATGATCCAGCAGCCCACCAGCTCCATGCTTCTAGACTTCATAATTTTGCAATTAGAGATACAGGATGTTGTTCAAAAGAAGGAACTGGTGGCATTGCTTGCATATAACACTGAATGCTACTAGGAATTGCTTTAACTACACAGAAGTATGCTACAGCTATTGATTTTCTTATTGACTAAGAGAGTTTTGACAACTTTAAGTAACTAAAAGCTCAAAACATTTTGGTTACAAGAAGGTCAAGATGGCCTTAAAAATTTTTTTCCACCCAGAACATAAATATTTCAAAAAGCCAACTATAAAGCTTTTGAACTCTTTCTCCATTGTACAAGCCTTTCCATTTCTAAGTATGCCCTCAGATGGAGAAAGAATATGGCCTTAATAGTAACCCTAAATGCACCTCACTCCCCTCAGTTTCAGATTTAGCCTGACATAACAAACACTAAAAGATGGACTATGTGAAATTTGAAACCCTAATTAATTTCAATTGCCTGGCATAGTATTATTTCATTATTCACACACAGATTTAAAAAAAAAAAACCCACACTGGAGGGAAACGAAAGAAGTAATTAATATTTTCATATGCTGAACAATGGGATGCCATCAGTGTCCTCTTAAGAAGAAGCAGATAAAAATATAAGGAGAAGAACAGCTCCTGTCTTTGCTCCTTGAGTTTCTTCATCATGGGACGTACCATAGGTCTGTGAAAGGATACTTTCATTCTTAAATTGGAAATGCTTTCTGCTATTCTCACAGCTAGTTCATAAACTAGCTTCACTCCCAACTACACCATTAGCAACACAAAATTGCTAATTCTGTTCTTCTGAAACTTCAAGGTACTTTGCTTTTACCTGATAAATATTCTTTCAAACACACATTTGAAGTTGTTTTTTAAAACATTCTTCTGTGCCAAACGCCTGCCTGGCAATAACTCACAATTTGTTTATTTTATATAGTATGTAATACCAGCTTCTGAAGCATGGTTAGAATTCATAGTTGGAACCTCTGCTGCCCTTTTCAAATCTATTTTAGATTACGAAAGTGGGCCCAGCAGGCCTTATTAGATTTACTGTTCTGCAGCAGAATAAGGCAGTACATTATTTCTCTTCCCCACTTCCCGCTGAAAAAATTAAACATAAATAATTTTTGCCACTTCATCATACAGCAACTCATAACAGTACAAGGACAGATATTAAAGGCTTGAGAATATAGTGATTAGAGTAGAAATGTTGATTTTCTTACCTAAATTAGTAGTATGGATAATAAAGAACCTTTTTTGACAGGTCCCCCTCTGAATATACCTCAAGCCTTTCCAACACACGCACACATTTGAAGCCATTATCTGAAAATAGAGGCACACATACTGTAGCACTACACAATAGAGTTTATAAGCCATACATCAGTGCCATGAGTACTCACTTCTGGTTTTTTTTCAGTATGTGGCACACTTTGGAGAAAAAAAAGTTCAGCAATTTAATTTTGGAAAAGTTAGGGGTTTTTTTCCACATTTTTTTTGATAGTGCATTTTCAGAAAGTTTGAGAGACTGTACAGAATTATGCCTAAGCCCATGACTCTTGTGCACTCTAAATTTAAAGCCTGAAAGGATTTTTAGGTAACACTCTGATTTTGATTTTTACAGAAGCACTGAAGAGACTAACCAGGAACTCGTATACATACAAATATAGAAATAATGAGTAGAGGAAAAACCACTGAACCACAACATTACATTCATACACTCTCTTTTTTTTTTTTCTTTGGAGGGGACAAAGGATAAAGATATGCAACAGGGTTTTAGTGCATAAGCTTTTTTCTTCAAGTGTTTTATTTTAGCAGCAAAACAACCCTTCATTAACAACAGCTGGTCTAAACTTAGTTTTACTGGTTTAACTGAAAAGTATTATTCAAAATCTAATCAGTGAAAACAATTCAGTGCATGCATATCCACAGAGGTCAATTTAACCTTCGCACTGTCTTTAGTACTCATACTGAAGAAATATCCGTATTGGCAGAGAGGGGAAAAAACCCAATCACAAAAAACCCAGCTATCACTTGTCATGTTCATGTTATTCACTGTAAGAATCAAGTGATTCAGGGAACAGTCAGACCCACCTCGGCTTTAATTATTCATGGAATTCCAAGTACAAACTGTGCCAAACTACAAACTATCAGATGTGCTCATCCAAAACTCTCCTGTATCCAAGAAGTCTCCTCTTCCCTCCCTCCAGCCCCACTATGAGACACATAAATGCATAAAACTGATGTTCTGACACATCAATTGTACACCCTGTATCACTTTTCCTACTCAAAGGATATCATGTTAGCAGATTTGTGGGGTGGGTTGTTTGGGTTTGGGGGTTTTTTTACTGTACAGAATAAGCATTTTCCATTTCAGTTAAGCCTGTTTTGGTATCTTACAAATGTTGATGCTGAGGCTATAAAAGACTATTTTGTATGGCAAGAAACTAGAACTCCTGCTTATTTTTCCATGCAGTATTGTCCATTTTTAATATAACTGCCCTCACAAGTTGCCCAATTATGTACATGAAGGATTGCCCACAAGTATATTAACACACTACAAAAGGTAACATTTTTAGACAGCAGCTTCTACTTAAAATTTTTCTTTCCTGAAATCGTGAAGTCACCATAAACCAAACAGATACAACTTGACTTTCAAGTCACTACCATCTTAATAGTCCAGTTTATCAACTTGCCTGATATGCAGTCAATGGTGACTGCAGTCATAGTCCCATTTAAAGGCAGATATTAAAAAATAATGAGGGCAAGGGAATCCTCCCTGAGGATTACCAAAATTTATTCTGCGTCAGCAATGAAGTCCAGCCACACTATCATGAACCAAGTGCCATACTATCACTTCAGTGAAATAGTCTTGAGGAAACAGAAAAAGCAAAGCAAGCTTAACTCAATGAAGAAAGCAGCAAGAAATGTTAACATATAGTTGAGGCTTACATTTCTCTGTGATGATAGTTTACTCACCAGTGAATCAACTAAAATATTTTAAGTACTTTCTCACAGGATTTCAAATTAAAAAACAGTGCAGCACTTCTCAGATGCCTATTAATCAAAATTCCTACATAATATACAGAGGTCCTAAAATCTGGCTAGAAAGCATTTGTGATGGAGTCAGACTTTATCTTCAGTCTTTGCCATAGACTCGTCAGACAAATTCCTGTAAGCATTTTTATAATTTTATATTTTTAACAGGGAAAAATGGAACTTGCTACATATTTATGTCAAAACCAATTTTTACGAAAACTAAATTCTCCCAAAAAGTAAAACAACCAGATAATTAAAAGCAATTTTTGTTCACACAAAGGTGTGTAACAGCTTCTCATGAATAGAGAGACTGTTCAGCATAGTCCTGAAACAGGCTCCCCGGGAAAGTGGTGAAGTCACCATCCTTGGAAGTATTAGGAAAAAAGTAGACGTGGCACTCTGTGGTAAGGTTTAGTGGGTATGGTGGTATTTCATCAGAGGTTGGACTTGATCTTGGAGATCTTTTTCAACCTTAATGCTTCTATGATTCTGTGAATGAACTACGCTTTTTCTACTCTTCAACATCTTCACAGAGGGCACCATGGGATGCCCTTCATAAACATACTTTAACAGAGCAGATGGCACCCACTCATTTGGAAAGTGTGAATCCTACTGAAAAAGGCTGAAATGACTTTTACTGATTTGTTTCACCTTTGTGCCTCAATAGTTCATAGAGATGCAGGGATTCAAAGGAGCAAACCAAATTTTGTGGCATGCCATAGCACTTGTGAAACACTAGAAATTGAAACCATAACAGTGTCTAAAATAAATTTTATTTTCTCTTAATTGCTTGGTTAGAGCCCCCAGTAAGTAGGCAACAGTTTGGGAGTGACATCAAGATGACTATCACAGCTATTTTGGAATAAAAATGCACTTTACAGTTACTATTATATGCAAGTTTGTATCAAGCATACTCTCGAGGATTTCACTGGATGCAGTCAAAGATAGAGGTAAAAAGGCAGGAAATGACAAATTAGTTGAATTATGTTGTCAGAACACACAGGAGCAAAACTTGATTTCTGCTACATTAGCTTTAATTCACACTGGTATTGGAATAACCTGCACTTTATGTCACTGAAACCAGTAGGTTTTACAATCAACTGCAATTGGCCTAAGCTTTTAGAGCCCATCTGCACACTTTTTAGACTTCCAAGCATAAAAACAAAACAACCAAACCACATTCCATTCTGTGTTTTAGAACAGCTATCAGGAGACAGGCAGTTAGTAAAAAGGATCTCAGACAGCAATTCAGGTAAACTGAAGCCATTACCTGAATCACATAACTGATCAACCTTTCTTGACAATAAAACTAGAGCGAAGCCAAGCTGAACTACAGAAGCAGGGAGCTTTGAACTGAAGCATGCCAGATTTTCAAGTCTCTCCAGTTCTGTGCTAGCCAAGTGCTTGCACTCTTCTCCACTAGTGATTTCTGTGCTTTTGGGGTTTTTTCCTCCCAAGTAGCTTTAATTTTCCAAAGTAGTATCCTTCTATAAATGAAGGTCTGAAGATCTCCTGGAAGATCAAACCAATATTTAACTGCTAAGCTTAACTTCCCTACTGTAACATTAAAGTACAACCACCCTTGACAGCAGCACAACAGAAGACTGCATTTTTTCCTGGCAGATGAGAAACCCAAGTGCCACAAAAGGTTATGGTATTTCATAACACTGGCCTTTAGACAACGACAGCTGTAAGTTCTGCCTAGAGAGACCCATAGAGGAAAGCTGATCACACACAAAGGTTTATGAAAGCTTTGAAAAAGTAAGTTTGCTTCTTTCAGTAGTCTTCATCAAAAAGAAATGGTCTGTGAGAGCACAATTCATGTAGCATTTTATCACAACAGAAATTGTACGTTATCTTTCAAAATTCCAGCACTTCTAAAGAACAGTAATAATTTTTCTCCTCTTGCCAAAGAAGGACTGCTTGAGATCACAATAAGAAGAAACTTTAAACATGGGGAAAAAAACACAGGTAGATTAAGAGAAAAACATGAAACTCAGTGCAATGAAGCTGACCCAAATGAATCAGAGAACAGGCTGCCTTGGAGAGGTCAGCTGGCACTTTCAGACTTCAAAAAGAGAAAAAAACCCAGTGGGTATTGTGTTGTTGCATTTGTTGACAGGGCAAATGTATTCTCTTCAAGTATCTCCTATCCCTATGTGAGAAGGTGAGAAATACAGAATTTCACCTTGCAGAGAAGTAGCTTCAACTTCACATGGCTGAGCTTGAACTGAGATTCTTTTCTGCTAGGGCATGAAGACATATGATATGATATATGATGATGTATGATAAGATATATGTTGATATATATAACACATGTTTTATGTATCATTTAAGAAAGAGGAATGTGATGCCTTTTTTATCCAAAGAACAACAGTCCATTTGAATCTTTACATAAACTAAACAAACACATATTGCCTACAAAGCTAGGGGAAGGTTACCTCTTCAGAGTTCAGGGGCCCTAAGTACTGTCTCCCCTGGCACTGTAAGCCCCTGAAAGTTTAATGAAGAAAATTATAGTCTGCTAGGCCATATAAAACACCAGGATGTATTTATTTCTGCATAATAAAATCACCTAGAATAGCATAAGGAGTAGTAGTAGTTTCTGCAGTACCAGACTTGCTTCTCTTTCTGGGGCTCTACATTGATCTTGCTGCAAAATAATCAGGAATTCAAGATTTATTTCTTGCTACAGGAAATTAGTTGTTTAGAATAATACAGTGCTGTGTATGCATCATAAATTTCCCAGGTTCCTCACATGCTGTGGTACACAGAAAGACACTGAGAAATTAATTACGACATAGCCAGTAAATAATTACAGCTATGCAACCCATATGTCTCATCCACTTAGACACAGTGGCAGCAAAGGCATATGAAGATTTCAGTGTAGGCTGCCATGTTCTTTTAAGGAAATCTGAAGAAACACTGGGACAGTAAGATATTGCTATCCAATTATTTTCCGAAAAATTACCTGGATGATGCATGTAATCAGCCATAAAAACCTCATTCAAATCAACATTGCCCCCTATAGTTCCTTCTCCATCTTAAGCTTTTAGGACAAAAGCACGTAGAAATCGTGGTGGAACAGAGGTAGCTTCTGGCTCAGAGGCACTGGGAGTCCACAGGAAACCCAAAAGGTTGCCATCATGTTTTCAAACTCACTGGGAGATGAAGTCCCACCCCTGCAGCAGTCTAACTTGGAACTGCAGCAGTGCTGAATATGAGCCTTATTTCACTTACTTCAATGAAGACATTCAACTTAAATCCCAACCGTACAGCGAATGCTTGACATCAACTTCTAAGAAAAACAGTACTTCTAGAGACACAAGTGGTTATTAATTTCATATTACAGGCCAGCAAAACAGGTGAAAGTTTCTAATTAAACAGCCCTTCTGTAGGCTGATATTCTGCAATTTTATATATAAATCAAGCCAGGTGACTTATTTCTTAGTAAGTCTGAAAATAATAAAATTGGTTTCAGTGACCTCAGCGATACATATGCTTATTTGTGGTTATGGCCCCAGGCAACCCTGAAATCAGTCATTCCATTAGGTCAAAAGCACGGCACACAGCCAAGCTCCTGTAAGAGCTAGAGGTCTTGCACATACTTTCTTTGTGTGTTTATTTGAATAGAATGGTGACTTTGGGTTTTGGGCCACCCATCACTTATAGACCTCCCATAATTAAAAGAACTGTTCAACTGAATCTTAGCATACACCACTTATCCTTGGGACACTAGCTCTTTAAACATGATGTAAAATCATCGAAAACTGAAGCAACAGGGGAAAACATCGCAACACTGTTTATCTGGAGATATTTTAATGTGTATATTCCTCTATAGATGAGTCAGGTGACATTTTGGGTATGGCTTAATTACAATAGTAGAATAAAGAACCTAAATGCCCTTACACAGCCAAAAGAAATACACAAGCTGTCCAATATAATAAAACAAGAAATAATGGTGATAATTATCACAAAACAAAGAAAGTAATTCAGGCCACCATACTGGGTTTTTTGGGTCTTTTGGGTTTGTTTTTTGGTTGTTTGGGTTTTGGGGTTTTTAAATAAATAAAATAAACTCTTTTTTTCCCTTTCTTCTCCAGGGTCACAAAAAGAAGCTGCAACAGCTAACTCATATTATCAGGAACACCACAACGATGTGGGGAAATCACAAACAAATTAATATTTGAACATTCAAAAATAACTAGTCTTAAGGGCACCCTGCTACTAAAGAATCATGCAATCATTTTCTCATTCTGGGCTACGGAACCCCAAAAGTAATAATGAATTACATTTTCATTCAGAAGCTTCAAACTTCTTGTTATTTTTTAATTAAGGGAGTTTTCACAGTACAAGAAAACATAAGAGTATCCTATTTCAACCTTTACAGCTGAGGTCTCTCAAATAAGAGAAATTCACAAGGAAAAAAAGCTATGCCAAATGATGAGCAGGAAGAAAGACGTGTCAAACTGTTGTCATCACACATCACAAAAGTTATACTTACTGCTCTGTTTTCTTGCTGGTGATACTGCTATCTACCATAAAAGGTCTCAAAGACAACAAGTGTCAAATTGACCCAAATAAAGAGAATGAAGTTTTTAGAGCTTCCTAATAGCAGTCATCCTCATGCATTCTAAAATACATGGCCCATGTCTATATTTCAGACTGTAAAGAAAAGTCATCAAGCAAAAGAAAGCGGCAAGCAAAATGTACTAGAATAGGGCAAAATAATGATGATTTTTATCTTTGAACAGGTACCACAATAAAGGTTGGCAGGTACCAATTCCAGCAGCATCAGTTCCAGCCAGATCAATTACCACTTTGAACAGTGTGCAATAAATTATACAAGTGTATATGTACATACACTGCAGTTGAGGAACTGCTCTGTTTTACAGAGTTCAGTGCTAGCATCTAAAGTTTTCAATTTGCCTTCTGTATGACTTCTTACTAAATGCAAAGGGACTCAGTGCACCTTTCAGTAGCAATAAATATCCATTAATAAAACTGAATTATTATTATTAGAAGTAGTAGTATAGCAACTTTTTTAAAGTGCTCTTTTATTTCTGGCCTTAAATAAAGAGAGGAAAGTATTGCTAAGAACAGTACACACTCTGAGTTCCACAAACTCCACCTTTCCTGGCATCCAAAAGAATGTTAAAAAAAGATAATGATTGCTCCAAACTGAATTCCACAAAGCTCTTAACTTCAAATGGATTAACTCAGAAAAGAGAGTTGTTAATTAAACATAGGCTAAAGACAACGCATCTAACCAGTTAGCACCTGTGATCTGAAAGACTGCATCTGAATTAATCCTGAAAACTAAAACAGGATAGAAATATACACAAATGTCTAGGTTGTATATGTAAGTAAATGTTTTAATAGCCAGCTCAGCTTAACTATTCAAAAAGGAAGAAAAAAAAAAAAAGCCAAACCTGCAGTGGTGTATTCACCACATAAGGTAGAGGTGGTAAGTACTGATTCTTGTAGCATATCTGCAGTTTATTACATTCTCTTCATCAAAATAGCACAAAAACTAGTTTGCAGATACCTCACTCTGATATGACACCCCACTGGGCTTCCTTCCTACCAGGAATGTTTTGCCTTTGTGGAATTAACTTAAAGCCAGGAATAACAATCCACCCTTCCTCTCGGTATTTATTACACGGCTTCTTGCTCTCTGAAGGACGCCGATGTCTCTTAGATACAACTTTGTAATTTTTCAGAACTTAAATAGATACTGTGCAATTACTTTTAAACTGAAGTTTCATGGTGATGTTTTTCAGGCTCAACTGATTAAATCTTGTTTAATGGATCTTGAAGAAAATATATTATTCACCTTAACAAGAATTTATGCAAATCACTGCCACTAGCTTTTACAGAAAACCTTTTCAGTTAATTATAATTAGGCTTTTTAGTTCTAGGTTTCTGGGGGTTTTGCTGCTAGAAAATTATAAGCATGTATTGTTGGAGGTTTTTTTCAATTGTGGGAAATAAAACTTAATTGCTGTGATGTAAAAACTCCTATACAAATGAACTTGTCAGTGCAGAGCCCTTTTCATCTCTGCCATTCAGATCAGGTCTAAATACATACCCCGAGATATCCGTGACTGGAAAGAAGACAAAGCAAATTTGTCTCTCGTGTTGATATACACAAACTACTCCTTGGCTTCAGGAGAGAGATTTTACAGGAAAAATAAATAAAATCATTCAAATAAATAAGTATTCAAATACTGGCATATCTTCCCATCACTTCTGAAGCTTTCACAAATACACAAAGATCTCTCTCTAAATATAATATTGTAAAAGGTTTTTTTGGTACATACTTGGTGGCCATTTCAGTGTCTTGTCTACTTAGCATTAATATAAAAAAACCCCCTTGCTTAAGTGAATAACTGTTCTTTGAATAGAGCCAGAAATATCTCAGTAGAGAAGTAACAACTCAGAAAGAACAATGCATGTACCAGTAATAACATTTGAATCTTTGTACAGGTGCAGATGTACAGTGAGGAAGAGGGTGCAAAGCTTCATTTTGTAGAGCTTATTATGAGTAATTAAGAAGCTCCTCATATAAAAGTGAAATCCTTATTGCATTCCAACTGATTTCCTAAGCGCAGGTGCTTTTAGCTCTTCTGAACTGAGAGCTACTGAGCACCACTTTGGTTCTCATTTTATTAGCTGAGGCAAGGGAGGGAAAGTGGGAGATTTCTGTTACAGTCTTTCCAAGGGAGCGTCTCATTTTTAGCGAACAGCACGCATGCAATGAGTCTTGCATGTTCCCATCATGCTGGAGTAGGGCAAAATCCAGCCACTGTTTCGTTCCACCCTCTTTCTTGAGCAGTGAAATACCATCCCTGACTACAGAAATGATCATTCAAACTTCATCTATTCTCTTCATCAAATTCATGATTAATTCGAGAGAAGGAAAGACAATATGGAAAGCAACTGCAAGGTTCTTAGCTAGGAATAGAATTCAGAGAAGCCAGTTTCTGTCTGCTTCTATGTCTCTCTTGAAGTCACTGGATTCCAGTCCTAGAACATCAGTGTTAAAAGCAGTCTAACATACCTTTCTCTGTTCTTTCCATTCTTCAGGTTTCCCATGCTGGAGAACAGTAGGGACTGAAATTAGGTAAAAAAACGAATGACTGCCTCGAGCAATCATGTTCTACAAACTTACAGCTACTCATCGATGACACCTCCCTTTATGTCCCTTTTCCAAGTCTTCAGGCATGGCATGTTTTCTGCTAAAAAATGGAAGTTCTAATCCACACTTATGGCTGCAATCATAGCTCCCATTCATAAGACACAGGAATTCATGACTGGACATTGACATATTCCCTCATCTGTCACAATTCTTTAATTCTGTGTCATTTAACCAGAAAGAAAAGAGCACTTCCTCTCAGAAAAGCAACCGTGAAAGTTACTCATTTGTTCTAGGTTTATAGCCTCCTAATCCAGATCAAATGTGCTCAAAAAGAAGTTAACTATCTCCAACTGCTGCCTCTATAAAATCAACCCGGGTTCTGCAAATCAAACTGCTCCCCTTTGAAGCTTCCATGGCCTTTGATTTAGGAGTAAAATTTTGGTGGACTAATTACAACTGCAGTGACATTTATGTAATGCGGTGTTAAACATTACAGGTCACAACAAGACATGCATAGGAGTACAACTACTGTGCCCAAAACAGTAACACTGAAAATTAATGTACAGGACAATCCGTTTGAGTTGAACATAAAAACAAGAGTAAGGCTTTGGAGCAGCAGGCAGATTCATTAGAAATTAAAAGGCAAAGCAGAATATTAAATAGCCACATAAACAAGGTGAAACTGTTCTAAGCTTCTAATTTGAAGGCAGAATTTGGCAGCTGAAACTTCATTAGCAATTGTCGAGGTGATGAATGAACCAGCTCAGCCTCCCATGACTGTACCTGTTCTGCAGGGCCAGTAGTAGTAAAACTGACATAATAGGTAGAACCATAAAGACAGAGAGCAGCACTTTTCAACACCCCAATAAAGTGATGTGGTTTATTTTTAACAGCCACTTAGCCCTTTTGGAAGCATGGTTATGGTCAGATGACAGAACCCATCTTTTGAACTTCAAAATTCACTGCCAATGTGATATTATGATGTAAACTCACATCTCCTTGTTTTAACAAGGAGTTAACACTGTGTAAGATGCCAGCTTCTTTCTAAGAGTAAATAAGATCTTGTTTTACAGGAAAATAGCTTGCTAGGGGTTGTTTCTTTTTAAATCCAAACAGCTAAAATATTCACCAGTTTCCTAGATCTAATTTCCACATAGACGTGGCACTTAGGGATATGATTTAGTGGTGGTCTTGGACTCCATGACATTAGAGATCTTTTTCAACCTAAAGGATTCTGTAATTCCATGACTTCTAGGAAAAGGTACAATAACTTAACAGACACTAGAAAATAGTGTTCAGGAGACAAGTCCAAACTATTAGGTATCTGGAAGCTGTTTAGCTCCTGGGGTAAAGTGGTTAGTATAAATAAAAAATCAAGCATTCCAAGACAAATATTCCTGTAGAGAATTATTTCTACATGACTGATGCATTATTGGCTAATTTTCCTCTTTTAAGACTCATCTAGCCAAACAAAGAATCTAAAGGAAGAAAATTACAGCAGCAGCAGCAATCCACGCACAAAAACATTCAATACTATAATGGCAAACTGGCTTTACACACTGTAATTTAAAGAACTATAGTTTCTGAGCCTCAAGTATTTTTTCTGCCATAAGACTTCAGACTCACTCTGCTCCGGTCAAACCTTTTAATGTTTCTTCAGTTTTACATCAGATTAGAAGACTTATTCCCTCACCTCCAGCTTTTTTGGGCTTTTGGGTTTTTTCCCTTGTCTTCTATATTCTCCCATTTCCATTGAAGAATGCAGGGTTACTAAACCACTGTAGGGCAAAAAAACTGTTACACAATAAGTAATACAATTACTTTCCCCATGCTAAAGAAATGAAATTTCAATACAAACCCATTAAATTGTGCAAATATATGACGGTCCTTGTCAGAAACAACAACTCCATCCAGTAAATGTTTGGGGCATTTTTTTTCCAAATCACTTACTTTTAAATGCCACAGGAATCTAGAAATTAATCAATTTACAAGAAATTTTCTTTTCCTGTTGATAGCCGGACTGAGCACTAGGGGTTCTTCCCTCTCTGACCAAATGCAGCTTTCAGTCTTAGGAATTTAAACACTCTATTAAGCAAGTGATCAAAATTTCAAACAATCTGCCTTTTTGGATTATGTCACTTCTTAATAGGCTGGCTACGAATTTCTTCATAGCAAGTTCTAAAATTTTGCTCCTAAAAGCGGGTCAGAAAACTTCTACATCTGATTGGGAGCTGTTGTGAATATGTACCCTCTATTCTTCCCCAATTACATCAATAGATTTATCATCCAGCACATTGTTGTTTTATGGTTATTTAATGTGTGTATAAACTTCACACCTTACAATGTTCCTCTCTAGGCACCACAAACACATTAAATATATTTAGGCAGAAACCAGTCAGCATAATTTAGCGGGGAGGAAGCAAAGAAACATGGAATTGTTTCTTGCATGCCACTGTCCCATTATGCCCAGGAGAGCCAAGAGTGTTAAGAGCAAACACAGTCATCTACTGTTCTTCATGAACAAAAGTTAGAGTTAGAAAATTACATTAAAATACATTAAACAGGTTTTTAATTTATAACATCTTTGCTCAGTTGTTTTTTAATAGCCTTGTGGGGACAATTTCAGTACTGCTGATGGGTATTTAGACACCAAGTTTCTCACCTACAGTACGGTACAGGGGTGTTTTGAAAATTAATTAATGTTATTATAGCACTTCAAAAGTGTAAAATACTACATAAATACTAAAAGCATTCAGCTAATAAGAGTAGTTTGGTTAAATCCCCATTCATCATACTGAATGTAAGCATTTTATATTTTGAAAGTTCACAGACTGTCTATAAAAAGCCTGACGAACATTTAATAGGCACTGAAAAGAACACTAAAAGCACGGACAGTCTCAACTTGTTTCTGTAATCAATTCTAAATGAAGTCAGCTCAGAGCACTCACCTCACAGAAACAGGAAGCCCCCATGAAATTACAGTTCCCAAATGAAAGGGCGAGGAGTGAGTGCCTTTTTGGTTGCTGTGACCCAAAAAGTCATAGAGGACAATGAGGCTGCTTTAACTACTGTGAACTTTGAATGCTGTAGAGGTCAACATTTATTAGCTGAGTAACAAAAAGAAGCTAGCATCTTCATTACCTGAAAAATTCATTGCAGTAGAAAAAGAAGTTCCCATAACAGCTCCCTGGTATCTTCTCCCTCCTCCCCACCACCAGCTTCTGACAACAATATAATGCTGATTGGTTTTCATCCGTGCTGTAAAAATTTCTGGGTTTTAAAGCGTGAAAGGCCAGCTGAAATAAACACACATGCTACAACATCTACCTGTATATACAACCTACATAACTATTACCAACGTGAGAAATACTTTATCTATTCAAGGAATCAAATCAAGAAAAATATTTATCAACCTTGCAGTAAACAGTACAGTTGGAGAAAAACATCACTTTTGGATGGCACTGCCAATTCCTTGACAGAAGAAATGGGTCTGGATCAAAGGACCAACATCTTTATACACCACATCCTATATTCTTGTCAGTCGTCCTCCATCTGGCTATGCTTCCCAACTGAGAAGTTAAACACTCCATAATGCCTTATTTACAAAAAAAAATTTAACCCTCTAACAAGATAATTTACTCAATGCTAATATTAAATAATGTCTCATTGTCATGGTTTAACCATAACTGGCAACTCAGTTAAAATTTACATGGGCTACTAAAACCAGGTGAACTTTACATAATGATAGATATATGAATGTTACTACTTCAAATCACAGAATACTCTGAGTTGGAAGAGACTCACAATGATCACTGAGTCCAGCTGCTGGCCCTGCACAACACAACCCCCAAAAATTACACCGTGTTGCTGAGAGCATTGTCCAAATGTTTCTTGAACTCTGTCAGGCTTGGTGCTGTGACCGCCTCCCTGGAGAGTGCCTTTCAGTTCTTGACTAAACCCCTAGGGAAAGAAATTTTTCCCAACATCCAAACTAAAGCTCCCATGACAGAGCTTCATGTCATTCCCTCAGGTCCTGTTACTAGTCACTACTGAGAAGAGATCAGTGTCAGCCCCTGCGCTTCCCCTCATGAGGAATCTGTAGACCACACTGAGGTCAGCCCCTCAGTCTCCTCTTCTCCAGGCTGAATAAACCAAGCAACCTCAGCTGCTCCTCCTGCAATTTCTCCTCCAGACCCTTCACCATTCCTGTGACCCACCTTTGGATGCTCTCTAATAACTTTATTTCCTTATGTTGTGGTGCCCAAAACTGCACACAGGGACTCAAGGCGAGCACCCGTGGCTGGAACAACAAACGGAGGATTTCTATTAATACTTGTGGAAACAAAAAGGACTGAAAACACTTCAATTGTTCTACATAGGTATACAGAGGTTATATATTACTGATCTTTTCCATCATGCCTCCAGCAGAGAGATCAGTAAATGTACTGGCAGTCTGTGCAGAAACATACATAATTTAAACTTCTTACAGCTGTGTAATAAGGAGCTTCGTTTACCAAGCTGATCGGAAGCTACACTGAACAGTTCACATTTTCACATCGATATAAAAAATAAAAATAACATACTTTAAACATGCACTCACAAAATCAGTAGGAAATCAGCTCAATTCTCTTTGCTACCATTTCCAGATAATGCAAATAGGGCCTTCTATATTCTGCAGAAGTTGATACATTTCAGAGCTCAAATGTCTGGTACTACTATAGCAGTGTCGAAGTTTGATGCAATATGAACAAGAGAAGGATTCCTGGCATTCACATTTCACTTAAATCTCCAGTTCCAGATGCTTGGCTTCAACACTAACATTGAAAGAATCACGACTTCATTTCAGAACATCATTTCTGTTCTTAAGACTTTAGTAGCAACTTTAACCACCAGTGAGTTTTATATTTATAGAAGGCAACAGCAGTCAGTCAGACATTGGTTTAGGGGCCCATACCTGAAAAGACACCTGAACACATGCTGGGTCCTGCCATCACCACTCAGACAGGCTGCACACACCACTACCTGTTCCCAACAGCAATGCTATTTATGCACCTGATTTCTACAGCCTAAATTTGTCCACATCTGATAGGATTTATTTGATTAGCACCTCCAAGTCTCCAGGGTCTTCTCACATTTATGTACAAATCATAGTCTGTCAGAAAGAACACTATTAACTATAGCCAAGACAGAGGGCCAAAAACGGCAAATATCAGCACTGAATATAGTCTGTTTCATTTTCAGAGTAAGATTTCCCTTTAGAACGCGATGAAGATTGCTAATCTAAGCAATTTGAGAATAAAGAGTGATTATCATAGTCTAATGCCAATTAGACCACTCCTAGAACACTATAGCTAGAATACTCTTCCCAGTACTACATTACACTGCTTTTCATTGTCATTCCACGTGAAAATAAAATACTTGAAAAACGGAATATATTAGAACCCCAAAAGCTAGTTGTTCTGTGATAAAGTTTTTCTTTAATGAAGCTAGAAATAAATCCACTTCACAATTGTTTTTTAAAAAATTGTATTTTAAAATCTCCACGGAGTCTCTGCCTTGTTATGCAAGTATTTTATTTTAATTAAAGTTGATTGAGTAATGCTACTACCCTGCTAGTAGCAATGGTTTAGTGCACTTGTCCCAGGCTTTTTGCAAGACGTGCCTCAAAGAGACAAGTCAAAAATCTTCAGACCCATTTATTGAAGCAGTTTATCTATCCTCAGTCAATTTTTACTTCACTCTGTTTCCTTTTAAAAATACCAACAACAGGCACGGAATAAAGCAGCAAGTAACCAGAGGGGATAAATAAAACTCCTGAGTTACAAACAGAACAATGTAAGCAACACTTTATCACACAACAGTACAGTAATCCTTCCTTTCTCTAAGTTTTCAGATCTTCAGGATTCTTGAATGCAAGAATGAAAACCCAAGACCAAAAATACAATAATTACAATAACAACACATGAAAAAAAATTACCATGATTCTTTAAAATATCTAATCACAATGATGTGCCTAGGGGCAGAATTGCTCACTTGGTGTCAGATTAATTAAGGTTCTGCTACAAACGGTAAAACTATTTAATTTGTTGCTGGTTCACTGCTTAAATGATATGTGCTGCACATTTTGTTAGGGAGATGGGTAATAAGGTTGCCCCTTAACATCAGCTGATTGCTGCAGTTTCAGGTCACACTGAGCCATCTGGAAGAGGAGGAAACGATGTCTCCACCTCCCAAAGAGCAACAGAAACTTCCCAAGCTGGAGAAGATTTTGTAGCTGGCTTTGCCAAACACATTACCTCTGTGATCTAATGAAACACTGCCTAGAGGCCTGGCACCCACCACTACCATTTGCTGTGCTCACATCAAGCAAAGGGGATACAGCTCTAGGTATCTACAGCTCAGATTACCAGAATTGTGACACCCACTGAAATCACTGAAATACACAGAGAAATTCTCTAAGATGTAACTTTAAAAAACTCCTTGATCCATAATTATTTCTCTGTAGAAAAACTTTAAAAAAAAAAAATATTTACTGTGCTGCAATGACAAGTACTACAAAGACTGTGAGGAGCTCAAATGCTATGATGATGTAGGATGGAGAACTCCGTTTCAAATGCAAGAAGTAAAGTGAAGACAGAACAAGCGCTAACTTGCTTGACAAATTAAAATAATTTCCAATAGTCCTTCCTTTTTTCTTCATGTATTTTCATTGGAAGACATTAGTTTTATGGAATGCAGAGAGATTGCATCGATAACGGCAAGAGTACGAGCAATACTGCTAAGACATTACACGTTTTCCTTCTGTTGAAAAGAAAAATAACAGCTCAGTGTTTGAGCCTCCACTCAAGCTCTGCACTGAAGGCACTCATCCCTGTAGAGGATTCCATCTGGGAATTTTTTTATTCTGTTGTGGATAGAGAGGAATAAAATTATTATGCACGCAAACCTAATAGTCCTGGAAGACAAATATGAAGTGCTAGTATTTCCACTGAACAACATTTCAGGGCAGATAAATTGATAAGACATGTAAGAGAGTTATTAAGATTACATAGAAGTGCATATGTGGATCTTGCTTCACTGATGAAAATGGGATTTTGACAATGAATTAGCTTCAGAAAGATATGGATTTTTTTGAATAGCCTAGCAATATGAAAAATGGAAGTTCAGCACTGAACTGAATCAGACAGCTTTGCAATCAACCACATTTCATGCCAAATTCTCCTTTCAAAGACTTCTTATGTCCTTGTAGCACACAAAGTAATTTATAGAGTGCAAGAGTTGCTGCTCTGTGCTTATGACTATGACCAATACAATAACAAAATATCAGTCAGTAGGTTAGCCATTAATTTCTTTAAAATCTGGTACACTTGATAAAAGTTTGGAAGTGGTTGCTACGGAGCATATGTACCCAATGTCTGCCCTGTATGTACAGAATTCTTTATTCACACATATATACTTTATTTGTAAATACTGGATTGTACATTACTCATAATACCAAAAACATGACTTTTATTTTTAGAAAAAAAAAATCTTATTTGTCCCTTTCCATGACAACTATCTGAAATGTTCATGTTTCACTGCATACTTGAAATAAGTTGAAGTCTGCAGTTACCAAACCAGTAGCATTTTTATGGCACCCCAAGTGAGATGGCATATGAAAATCTTTTCAAGCACAAAAACAAGATGCATGCATTTTTCGTGATATTCAAGGACTGTATGGAAAAAGCAGAAGGAGGCAGGCAAAGGCTATGCAGTTAACAAAATTAAAAGTACGGAAAGCAATACAGAGTACATGCAGATAATGGTGTAATTTAACAATCTACATTTGTAAGCAAAAGCTATCAGTACTAGCACCCTTAATTTCTCATAATTTTTTGAAATAATCAGCTTGAATTTTGCCTGTTACACTTCTGAAAATTCCTGCTTTGTTTTCTTAAACTTTCTCCGAAGTTTATTCCCTACCTCTCTATTCAAACTATGGAAGAAGTGGCAGCTCAGTACTTTCTGAATAAGCAGCAAAGACACATCTGTTCAATTCCTTCCTAGGTTAGCTGAAAAGGACTTTTACCCAAATGATTTTATACAAAAGCAGATGTCCCCACTTCTTGGAAGTCTCATGTCAAAGTCTAACACATCATTCCATGGAAGCTGCATCCAGGGGAAAAAGGCATCTATTCACACAACAAACACGCACTTACGCATGGGTTCACAACACAAGCCGTGCGGAGTTGTGAGGCTGTTCTGCCAAAGGCAAATTAGACCCTTTGAAAGGGAATGCCTACTTTATGAAGCTGGTACTGAAAGTCTGTTTCTTTTAACACATTTTCCACAGAGTAACAGAACCCCTCTGTCCCTCCCACATTTCTGGACTACACACCAATAGATCAGTGAAAGGTCACAGATCTGTGAATCAGCTGTGTTTGATACGAGGCGGAAGCAAGGCTGTGCAGCCCGTGTCTGAAACATTCGGACCACAGCAGGAGAGCATGCAGCAAGGGCCAAAAGAGTAAGCTTATGCTGAGCTGAGCACATAAGACATAACAGGTCTGTAAAAGTAATGACTTCCAGCCTTCAAGAAATATTCTGTGGCATTCCAAATCAATGTAGCAGCCAGCTCTTTGCCTGCCCTGACCTCTAAGATGTCATCCTCTAACAAATGACCCAGATGACTACTACGCTGCCTTTTTTTCTTTTTATCATGAGAATACAAAATTACTTTTTGGCCAGAAAGACAGGATGTTTTAGGTGTGAATAAGCACATCCTATTGACAACTTTCAACAGAAACAAAAATACAAAGCAAATTTAACAGCAACAGCAAGTGAACAACAGCAGACAAGCACTATACAGAAAGTATGCTCATCCTGAAAGCTTTTAACAGCCAAACAAATGAAAGAAGCACTGTGCAACCCCCCAGCACGCACCTCCCAAATTCAAGATATGTCAGCACTTGCTTGGAGCCACATACACCCAATTATCTTCCTTCAACAAGGACTGTCCGGACAATGGTAGAGACCTGCATGGCCACTTTCCCCGCAACCACCAAATTATAAAAGGCGAGGGAATAAAAAAACCAGGAACCATGAATCAAGTCTTAAATAAAGGAAGAAGGTGAGAGAAATTGATCTGTTTATAATTGGGCTGAATGAAAAACAAGAATTAAAATCACTTCCACATCTTAAGCAGCGAGGACATGCCTGTCCAGAATGACCTCGTACTCCAGACTGAGCGTTGTCATGCTCAGCATCTGCATGCCCCCAGGGTTTCTCAAACCTGCTGCTGAGCTCCCACCACATGGGGAAGAAACAGTTTACACAACCCTTCTCTAGCTTTACCTCTTGGATCTTCTGAAGGAGCATTTGAAAGCATCAACACTTAACCTCTGCACCTCCCATGCACATGTAACTACCTGAACGACCAACTCTCAAGCATCAGCAAGCCCCCGAGGCGAGCCCCCTTCTTGATTGCACTCACAGGACAAAGACGGCCATCTGCCATCTCTGAGTGTGGCACAGCAGCATTCCAGGAAAAAAGTAAGGATTTTGGTTTGCACTAATCTATCTCTTTGTCTATTTGAATTAATCTCTTCAGCACAAGGTCCTTCTCTTGGGTGTGATCACATTAGATGCTACACAACAAAGTCTGTTCTTAACTGGAACTCCTCACAACTCCGGAGGAAGTACAAGTGACGATAGACCTCTCTATTTTCTTCAAAATTATTGAGAAAGTTTTCAGCTGGAATGTGGTACCTCAGCTGGGAGGAGGCAAGGGAGGGTGACAAGGAACAACTTCAAGCTTTAAGACATTTAAGACGTTAATTCTTGTGTAGTAGAACACCTCTGTATCTGATTATCTCACTGTAAATAGCATGTCAAGACAAAAAGCAGCAGCACTCATTATCAATCAAGCAATCTGCTATGAATTACTTTGTTACCTCAAACACTCTAAATAAATGGTATTATTGAAGTATTTCCCAAAGGAACAGACTCTACAAAGAAAGAAGCAAATGAAGCCAAAGGACAAGGTCTCCAGCTTCCCAGCAGCCTTCTGACACTGAAATTTATTACCAGGTTATAAATAGAACTAAACTCCCCCACCACCACCCCCAAAGCTATCTTCCCCATACTCTTCAGGGAGGAATCCGTCATAACATTTGGTATAAAATCATTATTCTTCTGCTTTTTACGTACTTTCGTAAGAAAACCCCCCAAGCTTTAAGTGATCCACACACTTGTATCCCCATCTATACACATGTAATTAGTGCCACAATGCATTTGAGTAATGAAACACAAGGATACACCCAAGTACACCAGCACATGATCTTGTTACAGATCCATCTTCATTCGTCCACACGATCTTTTTTCTTAATTCGAAAAGTTTATAATCTAAGTAACATCAGATGAGAAATTCAAGTATGCAACACATGCATCATACTCTAAAATACCAATGGTCTACCCCAAAACAATCAAAATTTCTAAATATTAAACCAGTAAGGGGTTTGCATATGGCAACATTTAGTCTATACAGGCATACAAATCCTGTGATAGCAAAGCTCTTGTTCATGATCCCACCAATGTGGAAGTTTACATTACATTAGAATAGACTGAAGACAGAATTATGATGGTTTTCAATTTCAGTGGACAGTGGAAATGCCCTAAAATGTTTTAGACAAAGATAAGATAAATCCAGCTTTGCTTTCTTACACACCAGCTATAAAACTTACAACATCTATGCTTGCTGCTAAAGAGAAAAGCTTTTTTTTCTAAAAACTGCAACTCAGCTAAAACAAGCAAACAGCTTACTTAGTTCTCACATTTGAGAGAATCAGAAGGTAGTGTGAAATGGGGCAATGAACCCAAAATAAAAAATAGCAACTATGTTAACTGTTGAAAGGAGTGAAAAACTGAGAAAATAAATTCAAAGCCAAATGGCTGATACCATAGAAGAGAACTACTGTATGAAAAAAACACTGTAATAACATCAAATTAATAAAATAAACTATTTTACAGTTTATAAAATGCTAAATTAATTATGGTCTATAGGAAGAAGGGGTCTTCTTTATTCGGGAAGTTTAAAATCCTGTAAATTACTTTCAAGGCGCCATTTTCAGTAACAAAATATATATGCTTTACAAAAAAGGTAACTGAAAAAAACCTTATACCTATGTAGACATGATTTCACTTTCTTTGCTAGTAGGCATCAGAATAAGAGGACACCAGTGCTACAATTTCACTGGAAAATATCTAGCTGCATCATTCATTACCACACACCATCAATCTGAATTACGGTTCTCTGCTAAAAACCTCTTTTATCGAAGGGTAAGCTGTAGCATAGTTAAAAGTGAAAAATATCTGGATGTTGAGGACCATGAAGTTGATTCTACATGGAGATATAAAGCATTTTGATGAGCATTACAGGGATGAAAAGAAGTACAGCCCTTACAAATGAAATATTGCCTCCCTCTGCAGTTAGAACTCTTTGGGAGAGTTAAGAAAACAGTGGGCAAGGAAGCAGCCCTGAATGTAGGTTACATGTCCTACATCAGAGGCTGTTCAAAAAACAAACTAAACAAAACACAACCCTGGTAACCGCAGAGTGAGCAGTAAAGTCCTGTCATAGCCTGAAAGCCAGCCAACAGGTAGGAAGCAAAGCAGTACTAATAAATGGCAGATTCTCAGCACAGAAAGCAGTTAACAGCGGTGCGCCCTGGGGAGCTGTACTGAGACTTACACTGTTCCATGTATTTATTAATGACCTAGAGGAGACGGAAAAAATGCTGATGGCAGGAAATTATGTAGGTTAGTCAGGATGAAACAGCACTGTGCAAAGTTCCCAAGCAGCCTAGCAAAACTAAGCTGGAGGTAAATCTTCCTGAATATTTAAATAAAGTCTGTGTCCCTTCATGAAAGACAAACTGCATATACACTTCTAGGTTTACAGTTTATCTCTCAAAAATCTGTTCACTACCATGGCTAGCGTAAGATAGTCAGTCTTATTTTAATTTGCATAAAGTGGTAGTGACCATTTATGTTGATCATAATTCTGATATAAAAATTCAACAAAAGGAGAACCAGATCTTCTAATACTTTCAAACAGAGCTAAATGCAATAGAAGATTGAAATATAAAAATACATGTATTATAATACTAATAAGTAAACTAAAGATTTGCTTTCATCCTAACAAATTCAACTTCAGTGATTTCTTCCAAAAAGTCAGTGAATTTCCAGAACCACACACTGATTTTGATAAAAAGCTCAAGGGTTCAATGCTGCCATGTAAGGATGTAATTAAAAGAAAATGCTACATTTAAAACAAGACAGCTAGAACAAAGACATACACCTTATGGCAGGCTCAAAATATATTCTTAACACCCATTGGAATGTCTTTAGAAAGATCCAAAAAAGCACCTGTGCTGTTCTCATTTTATTAAACTACTGAAAAACAGGTGTAGGAGCAAAAAGAAGTAACAGGGAAAATAACAAAGTTTGCTGGGTTAAATGCAATAACAAGAGTTATTACCAACTCTGAAGCATTGCAGAAAGCCCTCACAATATTTTGCAGGCAATTCATTGCATGAAAATTATTAAATTAGTAAATCCTAACATACTCTATAGATGTTTATTTAGTCAAGCAGAACATATCCTTAGTATACCTATTTAGAAAGTAATGGACTTGGACCTAGCTATTGTCCATGAAAAGGAAAAAAAAAAATCGCAGGAGTTATTAGATATTTATAAGCTTGATAATAAATCAGCTTAACGCTTAATGCTGATTTATTACAAACTTCAAGTGGAACTTAAGGATATTAAAAAAAAACAAACTCATGCTATATACTCGTGTATGCACCCAATTATTTATTTATTTATTTAGAGAGCCCATGCTCTCTTTGTTTTTCTCTTCTTAAAAAGGAAACTAGAAATCATACAGAGAGAAAAAACAAATGCATTTCATATAAGGAGCAGCTCAACAGACTGAGAACTTTCAAATTGGAAAAAAAATACCACAACAAAGGCACAGAAAAGCTTTGTGTAAACATTTGGTGGTACGTAGGAAATGAAATACAAAGTGAGGTTTTTGCTGTATTCTTTCTAACACATGCTAATAAATACAGGTATTCAGTGCAGATCCAAAATGCAGATTCTTGGTATTAAGGTTTCAAGAAAGCATCATTGTGTTTTCTTCTGCTCTCATTCACATCTTTATTCACCTGCTGTTCACTCCTGTGAACAAAATAGTAAGATGGATAAGCAATTTGATCTAGTATGCCCATTCATACATTCTTATTAGGGACAAAAAAGCCTATGATTGAAGAATGCTGAGAAAATTATTAAAGAAATGACAACTTGGAGGTTAAAATTTGTATGAGCTAGCATTAAAAAACAATAAGCTGCCTCATACAATAGCCTGAGTTTTAAGTAATATAAAAGTCAAATGCTGCTGATAATTATCATCACAGAACTTACTCTCCTTAACTTAAAAAGCTTATTAATAATTTTAATCACAGTCATACAAAAGGCATCGCAAATGACAACTTGAAGGCACCAGCACTTCAGCAAAACATTCAAATCTAGAAATTTGGTATTAAAGAAAAGGTTCTGTTGCACCTCAAATTTGACTCTGCCTTGTATTGTACAGTCATTTTTACCAGTAGCAGAAGTGTCAGTAGAAGAGTCAACAGGGAAAGTCTAAAACACTGCCAAATTACAGCATAGTGACTTATACCTACCCTGCAATAGTCTGAATAGCTGCAGAGTAATTGAGCATTAAGATCTGATTTACTGTGAGAAAAAGGGGATAGAAAATGCCCAATTATTTAATGACCTTTTCTAACCCCACTCCACTGGAGAAACACATAAATAAATAAAACATTCAGGATGCAACATGAATAATGAAACAATGCTCTTACACAAAACTAGTGGGGGAAGAGAGCTCTCTAATTTAGACAAAAATTTTTAGAAACAGATTTCACTGTAGAAGCAAGGAAGTGAAGTAGGTGGAATTAACTCTTGGAGGATATTGACTCCAATAGTTTGGTAAGAGTAGCAACAGAGATAAGAACAACATCCATAGCTGTAGCAAAATAAAATAGAATTACAAAGGGTATCAATACTCAAGTTCTAGGAGTTTTTTAAACAACCTCTAGGCATTCTAATTTTCTATTTAGCTATAAAATCAGAGATTTTCACACCAGTTTTTATACAACTTTACCCACTTTTAAAGGAAAAATATTCCAGTACATTTCCAACATAAGTGGATCACAAAGTTTTAAATAAACTTTTAAGGTAGCCCTTACATCAAATGGCATCAGCATACCAGTTTCGAAATCAACATTAAGAAGTATTTTATATTTTATCCAAGTGTTCAGGTAATAGCTCAAAGAGTCACAGATTCTAAGCAGAGAAGACTCTAATTGCTTTTTTTCTTAAATAAAGTAAAAATGAAGCTGTTTGGAAGCAAAATAACATTCAGGAATGTATCTGTAAACCAGAGAGTGATGAAGGGGTGAAAACCTTGATGCTGCTTTAGTAAGAGAAAAGCAGTGCTGTGATTAAAAAGCACCTGAAGAGATTTTATGTATCATGACATTTTTTTATATCACAGTTCTTCCTTTTGTTCACTTAGTAATATCTTATAACTATAGTCACAGACAAGGTGCATGCCAAATACATCAGCCAAAGCACTCTTTTTATGAAAATGACTGGACAAGGTTTCATGTTTAAGAGCAATTTGGGGCTGTGATAGGATCACAGAAAGCTCAGCAGTAATCACAGCAAAGATACTGGAAATAAAACGCACACACACATGAAATCCACATTCCTATGGTACAATCCACAGATACGTGCACTAAAAAGCTTTTACTCCTGTAATTTTTCTTCCATGGAGTAATTTTTCAGTCTGATGAACAACCAAGATGACTTAAGGCAATCCACTCATTATAGCCCTTCTCTAAACATTCAAGCACACCAACAAACATTTAACACAATACCTGTGTTTGCATATAAAACAGAGTAACAGTTCAGGTAAAATTACAGAGAGGATTATCCTGGAAGGTATTGAAAAACACCTGAAGGACTACACAGTCATGTGTCACAGCCAGCATGGCTTCATGAGGGCAAAGTACTGCTTGTCAGAATTATTTTCTTGTATGACAAGGTGACCCATCCAGTTGATCAAGGAAAGCCAGTTGATGTAATCTTTTTAAATTTCAATAAAGCTTTCGATACCATCTCTCACTTCTGGACAAAGTGTGCAGCACAGAGCTGGATAAACAAATCATGTGATGTGTGAACAACTGGATCACAGGTCAGGCACAAGGAGTTATACTGAATAGGGTGACATCAGACTGGTGACCTGTCACCAGTAGGGTTCTGTAGGGCTCCATCCTTGGCCCTGTGCTCTTCAACATCTTCATCAATGACTTGTATGCAGGACTGGAAGGAATACTAGGTTTGCAGAAGACATTAAATTGGGAAGAGCTGTTGACTCCCACAAAGGCAGGCCCTGCAGAAAGACCTTGACAAATTAGAGGGCTGGGCAATCACCAACCATATGAAGTTGAAAAAGGGGAAGTGCTGGATTCTGCACCTGGGATGCAGCAACCCTGGATGTACGGACAGACTGGGGAATGAGATGCTGGAAAGCAGAGCTGTGGAAAGGGACCTGGGAGTCCTGGTCAATGGTGAGGTGAACATGAGTCAGCAGTGCCCTGGCAGCCAGGAGGGCCAACCCTGTCCTGGGGGGCATCAGGCACAGCATCGCCAGCTGGGCAAGGGAGGGGATTGTCCTGCTCTGCTCTGCACTGGGGCTGCCTCACCTTGAGTGCTGGGGGCAGTTTTGCGTGCCACAACAAAAAAGAGTACAAAGCTATTAGAAAGCATCCAGAGAAGAGTTATCAAGATGGGGATGGGTCTGGAGAGAAAGCCAAATGAGGAGTGGCTGAGGTCACCTGGGCTGTTCAGCCTGAAGAAGAGGAAACTGAGGAGAGATCTCATCATGGTCTACAGATTCCTCACAAGGGGAAGCAGAGGGGCAGACTGTGATCTCTTCTCACTGGTGACCAGTGACAGGACCCAAGGAAATGGCCTGAAGTTGTGTCAGGAAATGCTTAGGTTGGATATTAGGAAAAGGTTCTTCACCTAGAACATGGCCATGTACTGGAACAGGCTCCCAGGGAAGTGGTCACAGCACCAAACCTGACAGAGTTCAAGCCTTTGGACAATGCTGATTCCTGGGATTCTCCTGTAGGGCCAGACGTCTGACTTCAATGATCCTTGTGGGTCCCTTCCAACTCAGGATATTCTATGATTCTATGAATAATAATCACCCTTAGTGTACTGCATTCTATGTTTGTATTTGCAATTTATAAAAACAGTCAGCAGAAAGTTTTCCGTCTTAGCTGACTGAGTCTTTTAGCACTGTCTAATCACTTCCAAATAATAAGGCCCACAGCTCCCAATTAAAAAGTGACTACGCACAGCCCTTCTTGCTCACAAACTTCACTCAATAGAGCACTTAGGTCTCACTAACAAAATTTCTGGAATTAAAACTTGTCATATTTTGGAAGTTTTTGCAGATTATTTCGTTGACTAAGCAAACTTTACACTCCTGCAAATATGCATATAAAACTCTTTCAGCTGGTTTTGAGTACGGATATTCTGCAATTATTCATTTGATAAATACATAAAGAAATCTAATCAAAATTAATTTTTGTGCGTTTGTTAACTCAAAATAGCTTGGATTTTAAAAATGGTGCTCAATTTATAATGGACTCATGGGCAAACTGATCACATCATTCCTAACACTTACTACTCAAAACGAAAGAGGAAAAAAAAAAAATCAAAAGCATCTGCAATTTCTGAACACCACCATCAAACTATGAAATCATGACACAAAAAAACGACAAAATTATAAGCAGAAGTTTTAGTTCATACGCTTCCCAAGCCATCCTAGCTATCCAAGGATATACCTGTGAAGTTGATACTAACCTTATTGAGATGGACTTAGATAACTCTGTTTTCTATCGAAGTATTTTAAGATATAATTACAGGATATTCTAGTTGATTGGTGCAATATAACAATGTTTAATTACTCAAAAAACAAAAATTCTATAGGCAAGATGCATAGTTTTAACAACATCCTGCACAACAAAGAAAGAATAGAAACAGGTCATTTGAGGGTAATTTATACATTGGTTTTGGTTCTATTCAGACAGCTGCTGCAAAATACTCAAGTTATTTTGGGAAGCCCTGACACCCAATGCCTATTAGTTCTTCTGTGCTAGTTTTAGAAGGAATGCAAAGGCAGGCCAGCACACAAAAAGTCTTGCACTCTTTGAAACTCCCACATAATAGTCTTTTATATAGCACTCCCCGTGTTTTGAATCAACAGCTACATTTAATAAAATGAAACCAGAATGTCAGCACGGACAGGCAGGACACCAGCATGCTCCTTCCCGCATGTGTTACCTAGCTAGTAAGAGAGCAGGCCAATACTACAATGTTTGAGCACTTGATACCTTAACCTCATTGCTTAATAACTCCATAATGCACCTCGTATGGTAACTGCTCACAGTGCAGGCAGTGAGGGCGACTGGGAAAATGCATTGCATCACCCTGTTTGGGACCACCAGTGTGGTCTTTAGACAACATCCTGCTTTCAGGAGAACACCGCTGAAAACAGCTCTCTAATTAGCATCAGACAGGCACAAGCTTGAGCAGAATGACAAGGGTCAACAGACTGAAGAGCAGGTCAAGCCACCAAAACTCTATGGGACAATACAGAAGCTACAGGGCAGCAAAGCTTCTCATCTGTGTAGACAATAAGCTGTGCTGAAATCTCTAAACCCTCCTCCTCCCTCTCACTGCCTTCCCCTTCCTAAAGGGGAAAACTACATTAAATGGCTCTGTTGTTACTGTGACATGATCACTAATTTGCAGTCACAATTTCCTGAAAAAAAATAAATAAACAGAGGCCAAGTCCACATCACTTCCAGCCCAAAATGTTTATGTTATATATAAGCCTAATTAGCTGAGCATTAAGAAAGTACAAATATTCCCACAAAAAATTTCACACTTCCCATTATACAGAGGATAGAAAATACACAGAAACATTTCTGTAAGGAATCAATGTACCTATTCAACCACTCTGATTTATTTAATTACAAGGACTGGTGTTTTAATGAAAATTTTTTTTAAAAAAAATGTAGTAACTTAAGTTCAGAAGGTTTGTTTCTCAAAAGCAAAATTACTACTGATTGTTGCTCCCAAGTAAATGCTCTTCATCCCTGAAGAGATTCTCCAGTGAAATAACACACTCCAAACTTTAGATGAGTGCTTATTTCTCAAAGGTAGACATCTGACCATTTTCGACACCGGCTTTAAACAAGTCATGCCCAGATTGTCTATTTCCTCCGCTGGCTAATCCAGAACCCTAGCTTAGATGCTAACATATATATTGAAGCTCTGTTGCTGGTGGACTTCTTTTTCCTTTTCAAATTTCACATAAGATTGAGGTAAACACCCCACTGTATGGTTTTGCTAAACTGTTACAATTAGGACATTTCATAAACTTCACATTTTCCTTAAACTTTGATGAATTGCTTGTCCTTTTCAAAAATTTCCCTGTGGGCAAAAAAAAAAAAATAAAGGTGGGGGGGAGGGAAGTGTTGCTCTCATCAGAGAACTAAATTTACCTGCAGCTGCTTTGCTCACGAACAAGCTGTCATCAGCCAGCAAGACCATCACTTCTCATTGCTTCCCTGGCATCAAGTCAAATTTGTCTAAGCCCAAAGGGCCAAACCTCAATATAATGCATAGCAAAGGCAGGAAATGGCAATGGGAAATGAGCGTAAGCTGGGGAGATGTGGAGGGCAAAAACCAGGTTTACACACAGGGAGGAGAAGGGAGCTAAGGCAGTGGGAGAGCAAGGGGAGAGTTGGACCCGCGAAGGGCAGAGGAATGCAGGGCATCAAAAAAAATCTGAATGGGAAATGAAAATACATACCAAAGATACTACGAGTCCTGTTGTACTTGGTGTTCTGTAGTGATTATTATGAAAAGGAGAAGAAAAATTATCATCCATGTGTTAACTGGAGGGGGTAAAAAAAACCAAACCAAATTCAAAAAAAAACAACAAAGCACTTCCTGGGACTCCAACCTTCTCCTAATACATTAAGTAACTTTGCTGAATTGTGATGAATAAATAGCAAGAAATCATGTAAGTATTTTCTTTAAGGAGGTACACACTGCATTGCTAATCCTGTAAGCCATACACTTATAAACAAATGGGAAAATGTTTTAGGTTAAAAGGAAATAAAAGAACATGTTTTTAAAAATACTTCCACATTTTGGGACACTTCAGGAATTATCACTCAGTATGTTTTCCAAAATAATTAAGTGACTAAATGAGGATATCACTAAAAACATGAGAGTAAGAATAAACAGGTGGTCACCGCTCTAAAGACAGTAGAAGGATACACATGAACGGAGCCAGAGCTCAATAACCAAGAGGAATACATTAAACAGTAAGATAAAAACACTAAGATAATTCTAAAACTCTAAATTCATGAAGAGAGGTGGGAAATTAAGCCTTGGGACGATGTAAGGAGGGCTTGTTTTTAAGAGTCAAATCAGAAGTCATCATTCAAATAAAATGAAGATCGAAGAAGAAATTCAGAGAAAGTCAATACATGACCTGACTAAATATTGTAGGCTTTAGACTACTTCAAAACCTAAAAATTTAGGGTGACAGATGTTCCAGAATAATATAGGTCAGGAACAGCAGTTCAGCATGTGAAAATGAATCAGTGCTTCTACATTTGAGTGTTGTTTACAGATAGATGAATTAGAAAAGGAATAACCTTCCTGAACAGAATAATGCAATGGGGCCACTTCTAAAATAACACCTCTATATTAACTGTTTAATAACTGACATATTTGCTATATTACTTATTTTAATTTAACTACAGTGAATTCTCTAGAAATTGTAACATTTAAATGCAGATCTATATTCCTATTGGTTCAAGTTGAGAATTTAAGAAATGCCTCATGCTATGTCTTAGGAGTGATAACTACCATGGTGCCTGACTTTCAGGAAATTTTCTTCCAAGGAGGGAGAAAAAACCCAACTTATGCTCATAGTATTATATATGCCTAATACGTGCCATATGTATAATGCGTTAAACATGCATTCAGTTCTCATTTCAGTCACAGATAGGAATTAAGGAAAAGAAAAAGTCACTAACAGTTCCGATTTTGGAGTACATTTTTGTCTTGAAAAACAAAGTTGCTTTTTTTTAATTGAAATTTGTTTTTAATAGCTTTTCCTTAAAGAACAATTTTGAACATAATGGGGAAAATTTTTTTTTTTTTTCTCCTTGTTAATGTGCAGTATTGCACTATGCTGCTTTAAAGAATGGAGGAGAATTTAAACTTCAGGGAAAGCCCATGTAACTGCCCTTTTCAAGGTCTATCATTAAAGTGAAAAGACTAATTATTTTGAAGATTCAGGAGACTTATTTTCATGAATCTTTAAACCAATGAGTTAAGCAAAGTTGAGGTGGGAGAAAAGAGAGAATGGAGGTGGCAATTAACTATAGCATTATCTAAGAGAAGCAAGTAGCGAGTTATGTTAAATGCTTCAATCAAAGAAATTAAAGAACAAATGTTGTAACAGCAGTACAACCACTCTGGTTTAAGCAATTCATTAGCACCTTTCAAAATAGCAGGTTGGGTTATGACTGAAAAGAAGGCCCATAGATTTTAAAATTAACTTCAGAAGTTGTACTTTAATGACCGTAACCTGGTAAGGAGGGATGCGATTCACCTGCCCAAAAAGGGCAAGAGACTCTTTGGCAGCTGGCTGGCCAGTGTGGCAAGAGGGGCTTTAAACTGAAGGACTCAGGGGTTGGCAGCTGACCTACTAGAGAACAGCTCTGTAAGGAAGGAGCTAGGAGTCCTGGTGACCATGAGCCTGCAGTGCCCTTGTGGACAGGAGGGCCAGTGGTACCCTGGGGTGCATCAAAAGAGTGTGGCCAGCAGGTCAAGGGGGGTGATCTTCCCCCTCTGCTCAGCCCTAATTTGGAATATTGGAGTATCTGGAATATTGTCATCAATTCTGGTCTCCACAGTTCAAGGAGCTGCTTGAAAGGGTCCAGCAGAGGCCACAGAGATGATGAGGAGTCTGGAGCATCTCTCCTGTAAGCAGAGACTGAGGGAGCTGGGCCTGTTTAGTATGGAGAAGACTGAGAAGGGATCTCATGAATGTATTTAAATATTTCAAAGGCTGCTGCCAAGAGGATGGTGCCAGCCTCTTTTCAGTGGTGTGCAGCAACAGGATGAGGAGCAGTGGCTGTTAACTAAAACACAGGAAGTCCCACCTCAGCCTGAGGAAGATCTTTACACCGAGGGTGGCACAGCACTGAACAGACTGCCCAGGGAGGTTTTGGCGTCTCCGTCTTTGGAGACAAATCAATCCACCCAGATGAGTTTCTGTTTAACTTGCTCTAGGTGACCCTGCCTTGGCAGGGGAGTTAGACTAGATGATCTTCAGAGATTCCTTCAAACCCTACCTCTTCTGTGTTTCTGTGAAATAAGCCCATCAATAAAAAGGAAAACAAATTTTTCTTCATTTTTTTTATAATCCTTTTTCCTATTTTCTACTACTTGACACAAGAAGTGACTGTTTTTATAGTTAAGTGTAATTTGGAAACCTACAAACTTGCTCTAATTTTGTTGGTGAATTCAGTCACTTACAACACACCTCCTTCAAAAAAACACTGCAGTACATTTACATTCTGATCTGCAGGTCCATATGTATTAGTTTTATTCTTCTGGAGCAATTAAAAAAACCACATTATTTTATGCTGATCTGTAGTTTTACTACACAGGACTTGCATTTAACATATCTAATACCCCAAAATTCAGTATTCTTTTTCTTAAAAAGAATTTTCTGAAGAAAAACTTTTGAGATAGCATGCTCAAGATCTTAACATAATTCATTTATTTGAGAGGGATTCATTTAGGACAGGCCCTTAACTAAAGGATTCCTCATCTAATCACACAAAACAAAATGTAATCTTTCTGCTTTTTAAGTTACCTACAAAAACTTATTTGCAATATTACTCCACAACTGGCAAAAGCACAGCTTGGACAAGAGTTCAGAATTTTGTTAAGCCAGACTTGAATGCTTTGGGTTTCATACATAAAAGACACAGGTAGAACCATACCCCAACTTCTCTAACAACAGCTTGATCCGTTAAGGCCATTCCTCACCGACTTCAGTATAGAAAAGCTCTGAGATACTAAGGAATAAGTGGCCAAAATTATTCCACACCTGTAGAGCTACAGGAATCCTGACTTAAGGAATTGCAGAATATGGACTTATTCATCTCCTTTCCCTTCCCCTTTTCCAAACGAGACAGTTTAATCATGACCTGGCACATCACAACCAGCTGGAATTTGATGCTATTCCCAGCACCAATCAATCAGGACCTTGACATTAGATGGATGCATTAAGGCCCAGAACATTTTAGAGTGTAGGCTTCAGTTTATATTGAGCTGGCAGTGGTTTCACTCCCCCCCTATTGTTCAGCAATCCATAGAGAGTTCTTGCAGATGCTGAAAGTTATACTGCAGAGAAACCAAACCTTTAAAAGAGCAAAAACAGAATGGGATTGAATGAAGCTGCAAACCAGAGTGAAGACAACTTTTAGCAAGATTCTCTAAAAAGGAAAAACAGGCTTAGTATTTTGCAATGACATAAAAAAACCTCCCCAACTTTGAGACTTTTCTTCCAAAAGACTCCATGAATCTGGATAGAAGCCTGCTTTGCACAACCAAGTTGAATACCAGAACACTGATTGCAGCACTTCTTCACCCCTCGCCTGTCAGTTTGCTGACTGTCAGTGTAAGTTCTTCTGAAACATAGCTCTGCTTGCAAAATGCAATTCAAATGACTGCAAGGGTATTCTGTCTTTCAGAGAAGAAGGTACATACTGTAATAAGTATCTACACTGTCCTCTACACCATTTCATTAGCATGTTTGCTTACTAAGGTAGGGAGGACATGGATGCCATTCAGAAACTTAATGAGAATATTTGTTGGACTATGCTTTTTAAGGTCTCCTTACAGTGTCTTCACTAGGGCATTCAAATTGCATGTTGGCTGCTTACAGATTTAACTCCGGAAGCTACTAGTGGAGTTTTGCAGCACCATACAAGAATGGCTCCATTCTTTCCTCCCTCATGTGAAGCAGTGTGTCAATTTGGTTCCTACACTGCTGTTGTGACTAAGGGCCTGGGACAGATCAAGACCCAGTAAAGGCAGGTGCTGTGCAAGCATGAGAAAGCTTTGCCAGTGCTCACTCCTTATCTACAACCACCCGCCGGTTCCAGCACTGAGCCTCTGCAGAACACAGGTTACCAATGCTGTCACAACGTGTGATATTTCTCTGATGCACACAAATGTCCCCAGAGGGAAGAGGATGAATCCCATGAACTCTATCTCACTTGTGAGTCATGCCAGAACGCACATGTAAGAATAAATAAATAATAATAATTTTAAAAGCAGCTGTTCAATGTTAAAAACTACAATAATAAGAATATTTCTCCTCTGCACCGCTCCAGGAATCACAGAGAAGTTAAACTGGAGAGAGCAGAAAGGACTTCCCTTTTCTCACACTTTTTAAACTACACAAACAGCTCTAGCTGGTAAACCTACAAGAACGTGAACCACGCATAATTAAAAGTAAAAAAAAAAAATCTACATTTCAAAGAGAATACAAGCCATTAATATAAAACAATAATAATAAATCCCCTGTACTTCAGAGACAAGATTAGAGTCCAGTCTCAGAGTCACATATGATTATGGATAAAAAAAAAATTGTTTCTCAGAGAAATCATTAAGGGAACAAGCAGGCACTCCATCACACGTCAGTATTTCATATTCATTCCCAATAAGAGATTGGTGTTCCACAGAAAATTCTGCATCTCACCTTTTTCACAGAAAGCTGGGGGAAATACACATTACTCCCTTCCTTTTCATTTCTGATCCCATAAGGCTTTCTACTTCAAGCTACTGAGCAGTTCCAACATAAGCACTGTCTTTAAGTGCTTCAGTTGCTCAACAACATCAGTTGGGTTGAAAGAGAAAATAAATACATAAGGTAAAACTCTTGTTGAGACTCTAGAGAACAAGAAATTTTGTTTCATTTTGAGGAGGAATAATGAAAATACAAAAATTTTACTTTAAATCTCAGATGCCAAGGTATACCAGGGAGACTTGCTCGTCATCCTCATGACCAGATAGAAGATTTCCTTTCCTTCCTGCCCTACTTTTTGTGTCTCCCCAGGTATGTTAGTTTGGGCTCCCAGTTTAACAAAAGGAACAGGAACAATGATATCCTTCTTCAACATCATGAATCTTCAAGGTTGTTACCCTAATTGCATCTGCTCTGGCCTGGGTAAGAACAGCTTCCAAAAGTAAAAGACACTGTGAATGACACTCATCCCTGCTCAAACTCCAGCGTTTCCTCAAACAAGTAGGATAGGGTTGGTGCTGGCTATTGCAATGGCAGATCAGTGGGAAATATTGACACTAGCAGTCGACATTTTAGTGAGTATATTACAAAGGGAAGAGAGTTTTTTAGCTTTCTGGGAGATCCATACCTCAAAACTGGAAATAGGGATCCAGAGCTGAAATACTGAAGACTGCAGGGATATTCTGATAGGCTCTTCTCCTACACCTGACAAGCTCTTTACAGCCTCTCTTAGGAGGCTCACATGCACAACCATTACCTGAAGTTCAATTCACATGGGTAGTTCCAGGAGGAACACCCTCCTACTTCACTCAAATTCTGTCTTAGTGCAGAGACAGAACTGGTCATTTCCAGCTTCTTCTCTACATGAAAGCATAGCTTCAGTAAACTTGAGCAAACATTATTCTCCTCCTTGTTCTCATAAGCAAGTGGCACACAATACCAATCCAGTGCAATATATAGCTATATGCTGCTTTTTTTGCTTAGAACCATCATTTCTGTGGATCCAATGAAGTAGAAAAATCAGTGAGCATTCCAACATTAAAACAGTCCCTACAAGTTTTTGTAGCATGTTAGCATCACATATCCTTAGCTCACATTTCCAAAAATACCTTTTGTGACAGAAAAAAAATTAGAACATCAGTTGCTCATGACGTCACCAAGCAACTATGATGTAGTAACTATCAAAACAGAATGATTAATGTCTTCAGGAGTACATCACAGGGCAGACACATAATAAGAGTACAGTTGCTTTATTCCTGGAATATGGATTTCCTAATAAACTTTGGAGTTCAGATCATATTTTCCAAGCAAATTATTACATTGTACATCACCTGAGCTAGCGAGAGTAAGCAAGCAGGCAAAAGACAGCAAGGAACATGTCCAGTGATACTGTGAAAGCTGGCAATATTGTAGGTAACTTAACACAGCTAAGAGACTATTGGCCGCACAGAACTAATATGCACATTAAGTCCAGCCAAAACACTGTCAAAATTGCAAGTGCTGAAGTGCCAGAGCTGGAAGAAAAAGCAAGAACAAGCTATCACTTGATTAAAAGTTAAAGCCATCACTGTATAAGCTACTCTGGAGAAAACACACGGGCTCAGCTCTTGAGAACAGCTTGAGAAGCACTCCTGTGCTAAAGGAAATAACAATTAAGACTTTGGAAACACTCAATACCCCTGTGCAATTCGCAGATAGTAGGATGGCATGTCAACCAAGGAAAGGAAAAAAAGTATTTAATTTGTATTAACATTTTTCTCTTAGTTAACTTAAATTTTCCCTAGAGGTCTACACAGGAAAAATAGCACACAACATTCAGTCAATGAAGAGCACTCAAACTTCTGAGAGGCAAACAAGCTGGAAGTGAATAACATTTTGAGTGCTTTTCTTGAAAACGATTCCTCTAATTTTAAGTAGTTAGTTCTCACCTTTTTTCCCTTCAGCAAGCACAAGGAACAATGTGTCTACAACAACAGCAATGCTGAACAAGAAAGCAACAATATTAAGTTTGAAGCTGCAGAGCTGCCTGGATCTGTTCTTGATGTCTATCACAGTAACAGCACTGACACAAGGTGCCAGGATTCCTTCTCTGGGGTAATTGGTTGGAATCAGGCTCTAAATAAAGTTGAAGCAAATCTGTTGGCCACTGCTCAGACTATAAAGCAACACATATCTCACAGCACAAAACCACCAACATTTCTGCAAAAGCCAGCAGCCTAACAGACCCACCAGTACGAATCACATGGACGACAAATGTTAAGCCAGTGGCGCTCTATTGGACATCAAGGTTATCCGCTATTTTGGAAAGAGAAGGTACAGGAAAAACATATCAATAATGCAAGAAATGTGGGACATGGATGATCGTGATGCATAACATTACCTTGGATGTTTTCTACTTTGTATTATGAACTATCCTTACTCTTCAAGTACCCCTAATAAATCAGACAGCTCTGCTGCTGGCACGTGCACACAATCCTCACAGGCAAGATTTCACAGCACAACACACTGCAAACATGTCCTGCAACACACTGAAACCCCTCCAATAGTTTCTTAAATAATAAACAGTTCATCTACAGCTAAAAGGAACAAGGTATTCGCTATGTGTTTCTATAGATGTTCATACAATAAATATACACATCAGATCCATCATAAGTGGGGAAAAAAACCAGCAAACTCACTTAAAAATGAAAAAAGGGGATTTTTGCATATTTTATTGGAAATACCATTTCACATGGTTTGAGAAGTTTAAACATTTCACTGCTTCCTAGAACTCAAGTTAAGCTACAACTAGACTTTTAGTGGGGGATTTTATTAACTGGTCAATTTACATGATACTGTAAGATTCCTTTCTATGTTTGAAATATTTTGTATGTAATAACAAAACAATGATAGCAACAGAAAGCAACTATTAGGCTACTATGTCTATTCAGCCCTAAATTGTCTTGCCTCATTAGGCATGATTATACACTCACACCAATCTGACAAGATTACTGCCTGGAACCACAGCTCATCTTACTGCAGGAGGTATTCCCAGAAGTTCAGTAATGTCTTTCCTTTCCACAGTACAAATACTGTATTAGTTCCACTCAGCCACTAAATAGCAGAAGATATACAGTTCGTTTTTTCCAGAGTTCCAGGACTAAGAGTTGTGATAGAGAACTCAATGAATGGGGTGAGGGATTTTCCTCAGAGAGACAACACGACTCTGCTCTACCTCCACCTTACCTTCAAGGAAATCCTCCCCTCAGCTTCTTTAAATGACAAGTGATTTTCTTGTGGTTGGTACAGCTTTCTCAACACATTCATTTGTAAAAATGTAAAGTGGTTTACAAAAGAACATCCATAAACAGAATTTAATTAACTTATTTAACAAATTTGACCTTGTGACTGCTTATGCACCGCCTCCCTTTCCCTGAACTTGTATTTTGCATATTATGGCCCACAGAGAGACTGAAGAGAGTCCATGTTTTCATTCATGTTTTTCCTCTGGACAACATAGAATCCAGTTTTGAAATCACAGCACTTCCTTAAATTTGTAAGGCCTGATTTTGATTAAGCAAAATCAACCTTACTATATGAGAGGTCTCTAGGGAGGAAGTAAATAGTTCCAATTCTTTGTCTCCTAAATTCAATTCAGACTAGGTGAATGTGATCACAAGGAAGTCTGAAAGACAGACTTCAACCCTAAGAAGAAAAATTAATTGGCAAGTTTCTTATGCATGCAGGTAGACTAGGTCTATAATAAAGCCGTAAGATGAGAAATGTTTGCATGGCCAGATTACAGATCTTATCCAGAATTCCCAAGATATCATGAAAAACAGATTGCATGAAGGTAAGGTAAGGTATAATGAGGTTTGGGTATGTCAGGGTTTTTTTCTTTTGGAGGGGAGGGGGAAGGATTTTTTTTTTTTTGCTTTTTTGCAAGTAGGTGAATAAAAATTTTATTCTATTTCACTGAAGTCATTAATGTATTTGCAGCTGCTTATATTTCATTACATGATCCTCAAAAAGGAAAAAAAACCTCTATAACAGTATGTTCAGCATTATGTCTTTTGATTTGTAGCTCTTCAGTACACAGGAAGAGGTTTTGATTCACATTGTTTCTGCAAGCCAGTTCCTCTGAATTTAGACTGAGGACATGAAGATGCTAATTACTTTTATGTTGATTTTTTCTTATTAATTTAGGAACAGCAAGGAGTGTCACTTGCATTCAAAGTTTCAGATACTCTGTATATAGATCAAAAGACATCACTGTAACATGCAATATGCTTTGAAATTTAAATATCAGTATAAATTGGATTTATTTCTCTAAATGAGAGAGGCAGTCACAACTTGTAGGGAATTCTACATCATCAGCATGAGGCTTCAAAATTTTAATTTCCTCTACTATCAAAATCATGGCCATAACTCTAACCCTTATCTCCTTTTCGAGTTCTGACATTTTTTTTAACATTGTGACCTTTAACAAGGTTGATCCGAGGAATTGACAGATCAGTGAAGTAACTTGGTGAATATGTCCAGGTCACAATTCCCAACAGCATCTTTCTCTTTGTTTTCCTTTTTTTTTAATTAACAAAACAAAGAAAAAAGGATACCTCTCAGTCTAGAAATATTGACAAGACACTGAAACTCTCTCTCTCTCTCTGCTTTACTCAAGCTTAAGCCATGAGGAGGTAACAGCATGAGTGTATGACAGTCTTTCAGGCAGCAAGGCTCAGCCTGGCCTGAAGAACACTCACCTCTCACAAAGCCTGTTCAGCACTCACCCCTCTCTGCAAAGCGCACGTGATGAAGACTTAAATCTTTGGGACTTGAACCCAAGCTCTGATGAGATCATGCCTAACAATATGACACTGCTCTTCACTGCATCCTATTATAACAACATAACTGTTCACATTTATAATGAATAGCAGTTGAGAAGCATTCCAGGTCATTACTGCAACAAGCTTAAACCTGGAATAAGCCACCTCTGCTGATGCAAACTTCACCTGGAATTCACTTCCGTTTACAATACTTTAACATCAGCTCTGAACCCAGAAAGATTGTTTTCCCTGAAGAGAGTTCAAAGTTTAAGCCATTTTATCAGATATTTAATCTTACAAAGTGAATAGGCATTTAACCTGTTTCTTGGACTTACATGAGACTTTCTGTTATAATAAAGTACAAAACAATATTGATTAGTATTTCAGAACAACAAACAGCAAAGAAATGAGAACTTTCTTCTCTGAGATTACAAAACAGAAAAGTTAAAATATTTGAAGAAACTGTACCATTCTCAGAGGGAAAACCTTCTGCAATCTAAACAGACTGCACACTCACTACATATACTATCTGTTCCCATCATACCTTTTTCCCATTACAATTCATTATATATTCTGTACACAAGCACATCATTATAATATGTTAATTTTTTAGCCGTATTAAATAATGCTGCTTTCCTCATTTGCTAAATGAAGAGTATTGAAATAATCCACAGAGAGAGAAATAATCCACAGGAATTGGAAACTAGACATCTTAAGTCTCCTTTTGAAATACCTACATTTAGCATTAATAAGTGAGGAGATAAGGCAGGTATGTATACCTGGACATAGCATTAAAATTAAATTTGGTCCAAATACAACAGAGATTTTAATTGCAAACAGTCTTTCACAAAAGCAACCATGGACACAGTGAATGTATCTGCACCCATGCATGTGTACATGCATTTTAATGATTCTGCGCTAATTTGCACACACGTAGTTAGGGGGGGGGAAACAAAGAGCATAAAAGCTTTTAAGGTTTGGAAAGACTGTACTTGAACCACACACACAAGAACTCTGAGAAAGCCTGCTTCAGAAGTGTTTGCAGGAAGAATAAATTATTCCCTAGCCTCTTACTCCAGGATCCTAATATCCTACTGAGAGCCTGTTTACACAATGCACACCAGAAGCTGACAAGTTTAAGGCTCAAAAGTTCAGAATATGCTTCTTGGATATTTGCATAATAAATGTTCATGTTGTTTTGACAGAACTATTTTTTCCACATCCTAAATATAAAGCTAAAGTTGCTACATGATTTAATGTAGACAGCTGATGGGAACAAGACTTGTACATTCAACATCAACTTTCAAGTTTAAATATATTTTGAAATATATATAGATGATCATATTTTCATACTTTTCATTTGACATATTTTGCTCTCATTCTCATATATGGCTAATGTCAAGGGAGAGGGGTTGATGAGCATGCTTGAAGATCTTTCTTTAAAACAATAAGGAACAGTTTAATCTGTGGACTCTTGGCATTAGGAAGACAACATCTGTAGAAAACTCATTTCATTTGAAACCCTACAGGCAAATGCTCTTGCAGTCTCCAAAAGCTACATCAAATCATACAAACTGTTAGCAAGCTGTTGTAGACAAAGGAAACTTACTTATACTCAAAAAAGCTCAACACATGTAATTCAACTCATGTGTCAAAGTGAAACAATCCAACATTCAATTCAATATTTTCAGGAAGAATTAGTATACACGAATTTTACAAGTAATTACTTAGCAAAGATGTTTGTGCAAATCATTCAAAGTGGAGAGGAACTGTAGCAAGCTCAGACCTCTGCTTACTTGTAAACATTAGAATACATTGCATGATAGTAAACCAGAAACTTTTAAGACATTAAATACTGTAATAATCAATTAATTGCTTCTATTTTTTGCACTAAAAAACCAAAATCAGTGCACCTATATCACTGCAGGAACCTGTTCTAAGAAGTCACAGCTAAGCCTACTATCTTCATCTGGAAGAAAAGCAGCCTTCAGTCCATCAGGAGGCATACGATTACCAACATTTTAGAAGATGATTAAACAAATTCTGTGACCTCTATAAATCAGAGATCAGGCATTTCATTTTTTAAGCTTTGAGATTAGCTATTAATCTGCTTACTTGCGTGTATAAAAATGAAAAGCTATTGAACTAGGAAGCAATTCTTGTGCAGTTTTTACTACATAAGTTAGTTATTCAGGTAGTACATTACCTCACTATTGTAACCAAATCACCATCATGTTACTGAAAACAAAACTGACATTTTATAGGAATGAGAATGGCAATTCTTTTAAATACTTTATGTCCCCTCTGGGGACATATAAAAATATCCTTTAGTATTCTGAGATACATAAAAAAAGGGATATTCCCAAATTTCAGAAAACAAAGCATATAGTAGCCAAATTCTGCGTCTGTGCCTGCATTTTAAAAAAATCTTAAACTAAGACAAGAAGTCATATAGAGGACAGCATCCATAAAACAGGAACTGATTGTCAGGGTAGCAACGACAGCCTTGCTGCTCTGACAGACTGATGCCTTGTGTACTTATCCTCCTATAAACTACAAGAGGTTTCAACTGGAAAATGTCTAAATAAAATACATTGCTTACCTGACTAAATAGCAAATGATATTTTACCAACAAATGCAGCTGATTAGTAAGAAACTGCATTCATTCCTTCTCAAATTCTGGAAATCAAATTTAAAAACTGTGGCTGCTTCCAGAAGAGCTACAAATTTAGTACTTGTGAGACGACAGCTATTGGCACCTGGTTACACATACTAGCTACAATACCCTCATGTGTGCTTTCAATTCTGAGAATTTTGAAATTAAGCCATGATTTTAGCATCCATTACATGTAATTTGGGGAGCCCAAGTATTGTATTGTTTTAAGTAGTGAACTTTAAGTTACTCTCTCAACCCTTCCTTCTCCTTTTAAGAACTACTTTTGCACATGAGTTTGTTTTTAAAACCTCTAGCCCAAGGGAGTAGCATTCACACAGGCTGCTGCTTTCCACTGTCAGCTTTTGGTCAAATGCTTATTTTACTGCTCATCTACAGAATACCATGAACCAGTAGCATTAGCTTGCTTCAAATATCAGATAGCAGCATTAAATACCTCCAATATTTGCCTTCTGCAGCCATTCCACTCAAGAGTCATTTACAAATCTTGATATAACAAGACCTTGACCTCACTGACACAGCCTGATAATCCCAATGGCATTACATTTTACACAGAAGATGGAAGTCAGAAAGCAAGAATAGGTATTCCCACACAAGCACAAACATTATTCAGTCTTGGATCCGGATTACTAGTGGCATACACCGTGAGCATTTGATAAGAGAAAAAAAAGAAGGTAAATATTCTGGGTTTATACAGTAACAGGGAAAGCCTGATGGCCCAGAAGAATTCTAACTATTCCAACTGGTTTTGTCCATTTCATGTTATCAAATTATGTATGCCAGTAAGCCTCCCCATTCTAATGTTAAACAACAACAAAGGCCTCTAATCGCTCTTCCTTCTGTCCATGCTGAGATACGCAAAATTATAATATGCCACGAAAAGTCGGGGCCAGGACCAGTAAGGTGCAACACTCACATAATTCAGGAATTGCAATTTCATCTGCTATATGGCAGACAATAACCTGGTGCTATGAAGACAAACTTTTCACTGCTCTTGTCACCTGTCAATTCTTCAATTTTACCACTGTCTTTGTCTAACAGCTGACCTCGATAAGCTGTCACTTATCCAAGCACCTTTTTTCAGATTCTTGTGCACAATGGAGCATGTACCATGTAGAGAAGTAAACTAACATAATAAAGAAATTTGTACCAATTTAAGAATGGAATCATATTGTATATCCAAACCTTACCGCACCTATGAGCTAGACATCACATTCAAAAATATTTAAATGGGTAAAGTCGCACTTATTTTTACTTCTTCCACACAGGCCAAGCTACTCCACTGACCACCAGGAAGACTACAGAACATACTAGAAGAAATTCAGAGCATTTCCTCTAAAAGGTATCTCTTCTATACAGAGCCCTTTATGCATCTCCTAAGTTGTACAGGGAAAAAAAGTTCAGCTTATCTGTCTTGAACTTACTAGTGGGTTTAGTAATGGGAACAGGAAGATTTTCAGGTATGCACTGAAATTCTACCAAAGACATTAAAGGAAGGTGACAACATTCAATGTTTCACTATTTCTCTCATTAACAAGCCAGGAGGATTAATTAATTTAGATTAATGAGGAGGGGGGAGATTTCATCTTCTTCCAAAGCATGAGCCATCTATCACAACTATAGAGAGGATGCTTTAATTTTTCTACTTACATTAAACTGATGTTCCCTGCTCAAGCACTTAATATCTTATCAAATCTGCACAGCTGAGTCATGACAAAACTCTTCCCCAAGTCAGATTGGCAGAGTGCCACTGAGACTTATAGGTTCATATTTCTCCACATCCTTATTTAACATGGTATATATGCTTACTAAGCAAAACCCTCTGATGAAGCAGACCACTGCAGAGATATTTCCCCCACCTCAGTCTCATTTTTTTGAGGCTAATGGTTGCTTCTCAGCTCCTAAAACCCATAAGAGATGTACTCAATAGCTAAGAGCATATGGTTTGTGGTTACATACTGGCATGCGAAGCAGATGAATCCCTCTAGACCAGCCATGTACCACACACTCTCGTAGTAGACATGATTCTAGCCAAACTTTTCCAGCAAAAAAACCCAGCCACAAATTGTGGAGGTCACTTCAGTTCAACTGCTAAGTGAACAGCTCAGCCTTTAAGACTCAGCTGGCTGTGGACTCTGCAGGCTTTACTCAGCTCTGCTTCTTCATTTTTTGGAGAACTCATTGTCCAGTTTGTATTGAATCAGAGTGTTTTCATGCCAGATTAGAGCCTCACGGCATAAACCACCTATGCGCCAAAAGTCACTGTCAACCAAAAAAGTAAAATCCATAACTTAAGCACTTAGAAGTTGCTGCAGCCAAGAGATGCATGTTGATCCATCTAACCAAGCTACACAGCAAAAAGAAAATCTGACAGCAGCTATTTACTTATTGTCATAGGGAAAAAAATTAATCACAGGATGAATCTGAGCACATTTTCTTAATTAAGAATTTAAAATGAGAAGCTATTTTAGAACTTCATTTTTCAGACTGCTACTCAGACACTATTTTCACTATAGTCTTCCAGTGCTCCTGGTGTCCAAAGATTGAGAAATAAATTATGTGCTAGACTGTTTAGAACAGCAAAATGCTCAAAAAGCCTTCGTTAATGCTGCTGATATTGAAAATTATGCTTACCATTTGAATGGCATCTTACCCAGCTCTGTCAGCAAACTGCACAGGAAGAGTTAACAACCTATTCCACCACTATGACTCCCAACAGTCTTTTGATTGTATTTATTATCACTTTGCAAATCTCCCAAAGGCAGTAACTTACAGAGAAGTACAAGTTTTACTAAGATGCAGTTTGTTAGGAGCATGAAATGTTTCCGATGCTTGTTTTCATCTCAGTCATTAAAGAACACTTCTGTACCCTGACAATGGTATCATGTTTAAGAGCAATGCAGCATGACCCCCAAGCTTTAGCCTGTCATCCTCTAAGGGCTACCCTCCAGAGGGCCACAGTCCCAAAGGCAAAAACTGCTACATCACACTTCAAAGCAAAGCACCTGAACTAGCTCTGAGCAGGCACTCTCCACTATGACAAACATCAACCTCACCAGCCTAAGATCAGTGAAGGGTCAGCTCTAATAAGATAAAACATCACACAAGAAGGTAACCAGGAATTTCTACGCAGCACTGCAGTGACAACATACTTAAATATAATCTCAGAATACTACAAACATCTACAGCCTACATCCCACTTCTTCAGTTTTATGAGGGTAGATATTTGCAATCTGAAATACCCTGACCACTCTCTAAAACTGCTTGATTGATTCAGTCTCACCCACACCAAACATCTCCATACCCTCCTGATCAGGAGCACAATACCAATTTTTTATGGTCCCTGCAGTCACAGAATCCATGTCAGGGTTACAAGGGTACACAGAAAAGAAACTTAAAACCAGTAAGTCCCACAAACAAGACCCAGCAAGCACCTCGAGTGCTTCAGGCAGAGTTGTTCTACAATGAATCACCAAGGAACAGAAAAGCTCTCTGGCAGCTAAACTTCCTCTAAACACATCAGCTGGAGTCATCTGCTGCAAAGAGCTTCATTTGCTGTTTCCTTTTTTTCCCCATCTGTTTAAACAGTAGAAGCTAGGAAAGGATATGATCAAATTGTGATTCCATGCTCATTTGAAAGAGGAAAGGCTTTCAGTGCTAGAGAATGAACTGAAGAATAGACTGAAAAGAGGGAGTACATTAAAAAGCTTATTCACTCTAATTATTTTCCATAAAATGACTACATACCAAAAGTCTTCTGTTTCTATCATGTGAAATGTTGCAGAGGTACAAACCTGATGAACTAGGAGGCACCAAAGACATTTTTCATTGCATTAGACAAGACTTGTCCAAATGATCTCACAAACACCAAAGAAACCCATTTTTAAGTCAATGCTTTTTCTGTTTACAGAAATCTTTTCAGGGATTGATTACTATTAGCTGTCTTGAATTCTTTTCTTGCTATATGCATTTTAATGAAATATTTTTCATTCCATTCCGTACTAAATTGAAATACTGAAGTCAGATACATTGAGTAGCTGTAGGCTCCTTGACCAGCAAAAAGCTGAAGAACTGGCTCTAAGCAACTAAAAGTGACCTGCAACCACTGCAACCATTTGCACCATTTCAATGAGTATCAGTGGAAATACGCTTTAAATGTAAACAGACTTAACTGTATTTTCATGTGTTCTTGCCAGTGATCAAGCTTGGAAATCAAGAACACCATTTATATTTACAACCAGTGTGATTAGCTTCTACTTCAACTTACTAAATAGTGTACACTGGACTCTAAAGGAACTTCATAACATGGTTTGTCATTAGTTCTATGAAAGGCCAAATTTTAAACAATTATCACATCTTTACAATTCAGTTGCCTGAAGTAAACAAAAAACTTCATTAAAAATTCTGACCTCACACCCCAGATATCTGGATTGCAGTTTGGCTACTGAGAGCTTCCACTTCAGCAATGAATCAGACACACTTTCATCCACAACGAATAGTGATGAAAACGTATTGCTCTGAGGTAACTGGAGCTCTAATGCCAAGTAAAAAAAAATCCTAAATATTTTATTTATTTAAAATCCATTGTTACTGTAGGCACTTTTATTCAATGTCAGATACAGCCAATACTTCAGTGCATGTATTCAGCCAATACTTCAGTTTTGCTATTTAGGTTTAAACTAAGAATAGATTTTCAAGATAAGAAATGCCAAAGCTAAAGATTTGTACTTGCTAAAATGCCAGAGCAAAAATAGCAGTCCGTCCTCACTTCTCCCACGAGAAGCTTTGCAAAAACACTTTCAAACTGAATTCCTGAACTGTTATCCTGTCTACTTTACCTCTGAAAAAAATCGTTACAAAAATTCTAGGCTGAATGATTGAGTTTTCCTGTGTCAATTTTCCCCCTCCTCTACATCCTGAAGGATAATTCTCTCATATAAAAGCTATTCTGGTCTCTTCCTAGTCTAAGGGTCCTGCTATAGAAAACTAACTTCCTTCTCACACTGATTTTTTTTTTCTTCCTAATAGATGCAAATACTGATCTCTGATAAGACATTAGTAATGGGAGATGGGTTGGTACACTCTGAGATTAAAGGAAAATGCTGATTCAGATCAGCTGTCACTATGCACAGGAAGTTTAACATTCACAACATCATCTCATTGCCACTCGATACAATCACTATGCATTCTTTTGTATGAGAAAGAAAGTACCTGCTACTTTCAGTTACAATAATGGGAAATACTCACAAATTCTTAATTTTGTTGGCCGATAATAAGTACTTTATTATGTTGGTATTTCCTCTGTACTTCATCGAGCCCATCTTGTGAATGAGGCAACTGAGCTTCTCCGTGAATATCACTCACAACACGGTATAGATGTGCTTTTGCATAGATTTCTTAAAAGCCATCAATTAAACGGGAAGATCACCATAGATTTGTTGCACTCAATAATATTGGCCGCCGTGTGACTGATGCAAACTGTCAAAGGAGAAGCATTTCACTGCAGGGCACTTCAGCACACTGCACCAATTCTCGGGATATTCACTCAATGCAGGTGTCACTTCTCCTCGTGCCAGGAGTAGGAGGAAAGAGCTGCAAATAGAGGACAGAAGATGCAGTGTGGCATCAAAGCCAGCTCCTGCTTTTACTCTATCTACACACAGTAACTCAAACCAACTGTAAGCACCTTGGAATTTCTACATAAAATGAGACTGGCTTGTCTCCCCCTGTACATAGTATTTTAAATAACTCATTGCATCCCAAATGTTTCTGCACATTTGTGTTCTGCAAGACTACAGCATTGTTTTTAACCTTTCAAGAGAGACATCATTTTATTTAAAGATTCCTTCTCACACTGGTTATTTTTCTTCCTGATAGAAGTGAGTATTAATTTAATTCAAGATGAAGAAAGGAGCATTATGTATGGTTAAAAACTGCTGTCGTCTTTGAACTTATTTTGCCAGTTTTGCACCATCTCCAAACCATAAAAACATTACTCCCATTTTACAGATGGTGCTGGAATGAAGCCAGATTTGCCATCCATTTCTATTACAAGATATAATGAAACCTATCTGCCTTCAGGGCTACACAACAGCAACACACACTGAAAAGTAATATTACCACTATTTCAGTTTCAGATGTAAGAAAAAAATACTGTTCACCACCTTCACCCAAGAAGAACTTTGAACACCACACTATCAAAACCAAGTGAATTAAAAGCAGTTTCTCAATTATCTAGAATTGGGTACAAGTCGTATCAACACTCAGTAACTTCTTACTAGTATTTCCAGTGTCAGCATGTAGGAAAGGAGACCACATGAGACCTGCTCTTACACAATTTACATTATTTCAAGTACGTTCAAGGCTTCCTTAAGCATTTTAAGATAAACCAGCATGGCAGACTGTTTCAGTTTTATTCTTCTTTGCAAAAGGAAGTCACAGTATCCTTGGCTACAAAGCTTCACTCCTGTGGACTACGCAGGAGATTTCCTACAATAGATCTTATCTAACCTTCTTTGATGTAGCCAGAAGAAATATGTCATTAGATGATGCACAGCATTTCTTGTTTCTACTAATCCAAGGTTATGCAGTACACAGCTTAAGGGATCAAAGAGATGAAAAGGTCACATGTTAAAACAAAGGGAAAAAAAAGCTAAATTTCTAAGACTGCTATCTATAGCCCTTGCTAATGATTATATGTTACTGCATCCATCCCTGTTGTCCAGACTTAAACACCACAATGAAAAAAGCAGATTTTTATTTCCTCTCCCCCTGTACATACAGCAAACAGCCATAAAGAACAGGGTAATAATGACATATGTGTGTGCTAATATGCAAATTCAAAATAATGATAATGAAAGGTATTGACAACCCTTGTATCTTATTATCAGCTTAGGACAAAAATGCTCAGCAGTACTTATTAGGTAGTAAAATAGGACACCAGCAAAGATGATCAATACAAATCATCTCAAAACCACTACTCTGCATCTGGTGCCATCATTTTAGTCATTATGGGATAAAAACGCTTTTAAAATAAGCTAACATTTCCAGCAGATTGCATCTTTCTCAGTTGACCTTCAGCTACATCATCATCCCCACCCCCTCACCACTGCAGGAAGAGTTGACAGTGGAGTTAGAGACAAATTTCACAGCACCAAAGTTGTGCCTGCCACCACTGCTGACCCCTAAAGCCAGGAGGAACACCAATTAATCTAACATTATTTATAAACTAGAGACACCTGCAAAGGCCAATAATACACACCACCATTCAGTCTAATGCCTTTCTTGCTACACGATAGCATCTGCTTGATTTCACTGGTAAAATACATAAATTGGAGCATCTGAAATACGTAATTGTGGTTGTGATGATTCCCATTTTGCTGTGAAGCTATCAAAGAGAAAAATACTATTACTAATACATTACATCAGTTATATGCTTTTTAACATAACTGCATTGTTTCTAAGTTTGTGGTCTGATCTGTGCCTGGAAATGCAGTTTGTTTTTATGTGCAAGAAAGAAAAAACACGAATACATTTCAAAAGCAGATAGAACAAAACAGAACTCCATTCCTAATTATGTTAAGAGTAAAGGACAGTTTGTCTGAGACTAAAGAACACTGTGTACCATTTTGCTAAAGCAATGCTGGGTGAGATGACTGGTCTCTTTTCTCCTCAACATGTTTCATCCACGGTTAAGCCTTACCTTTTAACAGTAAAGAGCATTTACAACCAAGAGCATTTAAAGAGTCATTGAACACGACCGGAGGGCAAAAGGCGCTGCAGAAACAGTGTGCAATATACATGCATGGCTGGCAGGCGTGACCACACCTCAAGATACAGCCAAACCCTTCTTGCTAGCCACTATTCTCACCAGACTCAACCCTCAGGACACCCACCACATCACTATGCAGAAGTTTGGTGTCAGGCTTTTTTTTTGCAGTTTCTAGAGGGTTTGGTGAGGTTGTTTTGTTGTTTCCTTGAGGTTTTCTTTTGCTAGGGTTTTTGTTTGGGTTTTTTCCCTCTAAATCAAGCAGGGTAGCCAAAGAGTGTATATATGGCAACAACCTGTCTATAAAAAAATGAGATGAGGTTTTATGATCTTTCCCAGTGTTCTCAATCCATGTTAAGATAGAAAGCAGTGATTCCATCATTATTACATTTCTAGGTACACAGCAGTGCTTTTAAAGACATCTCACAGTCCATAAGCACAGGGAGCAGAGCTGTTTTACCAGTGCCTCCACACCCCAGACTGTCCCTGAAATACACACGGTGCAAACTGAGGAAGGAAGGAACAGAAACCAACGAATACTCATTTCTAAGGAACTATTTCTCCACTACACATGCCTCCTAATTTCACCACCCACAGAAACTGCATGTAATGGAGAAAGGATGTTTGAGTCATAATGTATAGTTTGAGCTACAGACAGAGTCAAAGAAAGACAGTGATTCAGGCCCTGGAGAAGTAGGAAGAACGTGGAAGATGGAAATGAAAGAACATAACCCCTGGTTTAGGTCAAAAGAACATAACCTCTGGTTTAGGTCAGTCAAAGAGACCAACACGATTGCCAGCTAAGAGACAAAATAGACAAAAAATGGGGAATGGAGAAGATACTAAAATAATTCATGAGCATTTTTTTTCCTCCAATCCTATCCCTTGCTCCACTCGACACATACTCAAGAAAGTCCTTAACATTCTATAGTCCTGTCAGGGAGTTGCTTTGAAAAGGTAAGATCTGGGACACATGAAAACAATGCAAATCATAGACAGGTAATTTGAGCTGATGATCAGCCCTACCAGATTTTTGAAGGGGATGTACTGATGAACAGTGCTGTCCAATGACGTTTCCCAGTTTCTTTCCCTACATTTAGTTTGCAGTCAACAAAAAACAAAATTACTGTGCTGCTCAGGCAAAACTTTGCTCATTGCACCAATTTAAAACTTTCCCTCCATCTCAGCAAATAATTCAATTCAAAAGCAATGAGCTACACAGAGGAAAAATGTAACAATAAAATCCAGTCAAACAGCTCAAGTTTACAGGCTACACTATACTAGCTGCTAGAAATTTTCAAAACAAAGTTCCTGTCTTTTTAAGCTCCTTTCCACCTAAAAAGTCCTCTTCATATACATATTCTTTGCACTTCTATTCCACGTATATAATGCACCTGGTCAGCCTGGCAAAGAGAGATGACCAAGACAGATGAATTTTTATGCATGCAAAAATGTACTAACACACTCAAGAAGAATACTGACTGCATGACAATAGAAGAGTGAAAATTTTATAGTGAGCTTTTATTAAAAAAAACCACATAATATGTTTGTCTGTCTAAGCACACGTAGTTCCTTAAAGAGAGAAATCAGTTTTGGCTGCTATAGCATGTTTTATGAATACAGCAGGCGTCTCTATTTTTTCCTTTTTATCTTGGTTCATGCAAATAGATCCATTCAGTTACCACTTTATTCAAAACTGAGGAACCCCCAGGGAGTTGCAAAAGCAGGAGAACTTATTTTCCAGTCCATCACTAAAATGAAAGTGCGATCTCTCTTAGTTCCACAAACAAATCTAGAGGGACAATTAAAAAAAAATTAATTAGATCTAGTCCCTTAACTACAAATACCTCCCTTGGTAAGCAGACATTAGAGGGAAGGCTGTCATAATTTCTCTTAGTTATTCAGCGTATATAAGGCAACAAGAACTTGAAAAAAATCCATCATTCATAGGGATATTCACTGAATCAGCACATACTCTAGGTTTGGACAGACCTTTGGAGGCCATCTTGTCCAAGCCATTGCACCAGACAGGGCTAATTAAGATCAGTTTGCTTCATCACCATGATTAGTCCAGGCTGCTTAAGGGCTTCAAGAGCAAAGAAACCTGAGAAACCTCTTCTAGTGCTTAGCTACATACAGTGTGGATATTTTTTTTACCTTTTACCTAATCAGAATTTTCCTGCAACAACATGTGACTGTTGTCTGCCATTTCCAGTAAACATGCCCAAGAAGATCTATCTCCTCTAAACGCCCTCCTTCAGAGAGCTGAAATCAGCAGTCAGATCCCCCTTAGTTCTCTCACCTTCAACTTGAGCCAATCCAATTTCCTCAGCCTCCCCCCCAGCGTTACACCTTTAACCCCAAACCACCTCAAGATTCTTTTGCCGGACTCGCTCTTCTTCATAAACTCTTCTCTTGCACTGGGAAGCCCCACACTGGACACAATTCCCCAGATGCAAGCTCCCAGGAAGTGGCTAGACAGGAGCCACTGCTTCCCTTTACCTTCTGGCTGCACTTATCCCCATGTGGAACATTATCTGGTTGGCCTTAACTGTGCCAAGAACACAATACAAGAATATCCAAGATACTGCAATAATACTGAAGTGAAAGTAGCCTGATAAAAGCTAAAAAAAAAAAAAGGGGGGGGGAATACAATTCAAAGTGTTATTCACTGTTTTATAACAAAAAAAAATTAACACTGAACATACACGTTGGAAAAAGAACAAAAATTAAGTAATAAAATGTTAATTTACATACTAAATAATTATATACATAATCACTATCCAATATGTCATAATAGTTAGAGATCAAAAAGAGTGAAATACTCTTTAAACTTAGTATTTCCTGATTTTTGAAAAAAATATTATTTGGGCAATTGAAATAGCATTTTAGAATCATTCTATTTAGATTAATCCATTGTGTGGGGAAAAAAGAGAAAATGTTGCCTTTTTTGTGCTATTTTTCTTCAGTTCATATTAGTTGCACTAGATACATCCAGATCCTCAAAACAGACAGAGGACTAAGCTTTTGAGAGACTGCCTGAGCAGCCTAAGCAACGGCACGCATGGAACCAGCATCCTGTCGGCCAAACAGGCTTTGCTCTGAAAGGCATCTGGCAAAGGAATCGTGGTCTCCATTTATGAGTCTGAGGATCAGCAACGAAACCCTACTGATGAACAGCACAAAAAAAGCTGAATACACTCTTATAAACCCGTAAATCACAGCAAACTTAACTGTCATGAAACACAAAGTATTTCTGGCAAGGCATTTCCTTATAGACTCTTAGAGAAGACTAAGCCATCTGCTTACTCAAAAATCAATCTTGATGAAATTAAATGAAACAGGATAGTATTGCATGAGCTTACAAGAATAGCACTTAGGTGTTGTAGAGCAGTGTTTTGCAAACGATTGAGCTTAGGATGATGGGATTCAGCATGAAAATTACGAATTTACCACCACCAACGAGGATCTAAAATCATCATTTAGAGTACTGGCTCAGGAGAAAAGTAAGATAAAAAGGAGAACTGGAAAAATCCTTTAAATATGCTTTTTAGCAAGTATCAGTAATTCTGCCAGCTTTACAGAAAACGAGTATCTGGCAAGATAATAAAGCAGTCTGTTTACCTATCTGGAAATCACATGAGTACGTACCAGTGGACTAACTTGGGATTTGATAGAGACAGTGAGCTCCATCAGTGATTTTCTGGAATCTCAGCACATCACAACAAACATGGTTATCCATACTAGAAGCTAGATTTTGCTCATAATGCTTAGAATATTAGCTTTGCAATATTGTGCTGCAGCAAAATTTATTCAGTAAATCAGGCAAAAAGGATTTGCCATGTATTTCTGACAACAAATGTTTCAAGCCATTTTTTGGTACTGTTCACTGTACAAAGATATAATATTTGTATCCCTTAGATGTAAATTATTTTAGACATTTGGGAGGATAAGATGCTGGACTACATGACAGTCGTAAATGCTGTTTCCCTATTTTGAAACATCTGTATTCTCTCATAACATTTTTTTCCTGAAACATGAAGTATCAAGCACTGATTCTGCTCTGAGGCTGCTTCTGGCTGAAAGCCCTGCTAAAACAGATACTCTGGTTCTTGCCCAATATTGCAAGTGATTTTAACAGACTTGTTTCAGAATGGAGAGATGAGAGGCAATATCAGCTGAGCATCTTTGACAACCTGCGCTGTGAAGAACTAAAAACATATATTGTAATAAAAACCTTTACATATTTTATTATACAGTAAAACAGTATAGGAATCTCACTCCTTCATACATATCATGTCTTTATCAGTAGTTCTTTTCCCTTTTCTAGGGTTTTTTTTTGTTTGTTTGTTTTCTAGTTTTTGATGTGGCCTTATTCCTGTACAATTAAAAGTGAAGGCTAGTCAGCGACCAGAGAAATGTAGTTTACTCAAAATCAGGCAAAAAAACCCCTCAGTGCATTGATAACACCAGTCTTTGATTTGCTTCAATAACTGGTGTAGTTCAACACTCATCCTCTTTCCCTTACCTTCAAAGTCTCCTCTTGTTCCCAAGAATCACTCTAGTGAGGATACTGACCAGAGCTCTCCTGACCAGCCTCACCCACACACCCTGACACTGCCAGGGCACATCCTGAACCTTCACAGAGTGTGACCAGAGTGTCCAGGGCACGAGTAGATGCTCCCAGGCACACAGGCACTGCTCTGCCTCCAGCAGCAAAAGCTGACTGGGGCCCAGGCAGGACATCATGTGTGTGACTCTCTGGAGCCCACCTGGATGCAGCCCTCAGAGCAGCACTGACACTGGCCACTAAAGCTTCCCACTCTATGGCTGTACATGAACAACAGAAAAAAAAGTAGAAAGTGAATAAAACACTACATTTTTCCTTCTCAGGATTCAATAGGATTATTGCATTGTGCATCATCACAAATCTACAAAGAGTTTGAAATAAAAAATAACAGAAGGTGCAGAAGCAACAACTACACACACTACATAGGAGCGTTGCTTTGACAGTCTGACACTGTTCTATGGAAACCAGATTTTATGGATTTATGTTTTGGCCATAAACAAACTGCAAATATCATCAGGCTTTTTAATAACCTGATGCTGTGATTGGTTTGTTATGTGATGTACTAATTCTCCTGTAGAGAGTCAGATTATGAAATCTTGTCCTCTAGTTGCATTGTTTGCCTTAAATTATTATTGTTATTTAATTAACTTGTGCTATAGACACTGCAACTCAAATGTGAACTAAATAGAAACTTGCTGTACTTTTAAGGCAATCTGACTCCCCCGTTCCCTCTCCCCTCAGAAAGCTGATGAAGTGAACACTGAGGAACACTTCAAGAGAAGTGGAGGAAAGATCATTTGGTTTTTCAGCTTTTCTCATGGCACAAGATGGTCCTTTTCTCGCCAAAATTTGACCTTCCTCTAGACAAGAGAATGGCAGAAAGAGCCCTTATAAGCACAACCCATCTCCTAGACTCACTTCCAGCTCCCTTAAGACACCTCCCCCAAACACCAACGTCCTTTGGTGGGGGAGCAGAACTCATCCAAAACCCAGAGACTACAGATTTTAACAAACAACTGTCCAAGAAACCAACACACCTCTTTTTCACACTGTACAAAGAAAGATGAAAAGTGAAGTGAGTGGGAATGATCACAACTGCAGAAATGGTGCATTAGGGAAGAAAGCAAATATATCTGTCTTCAGCTTTCTAGGAGCCACAAGATGCACAGGCTGCAGGTCTTGATTAAAAACAAAAATTAAAAAATAGCAAAGTGCTTAAGCAGAAGTGCTGCATAACCCTAGATTATATTTTTGTCCAGTAATTTAACACCTTTCCAAAAGGGACAATTGAGTGAAGATAGAAGTATCTCATGTAATTCAGATCACAGGATGTCCTAATATTCCTTTCATGCCTTACATCATGAATTTATGTGAAAATATATTTTTATTATGATTCTACTCAAAGTCCTTTTGGGCTTCAGTTTAATACTTCCTAGCAGAACATGCAGGCAACAGCATACTTGCCTCCTCTTCTTTTTTTACACTAGGTATCCATAACATTTTTTGATATACAACCTTCTGCAGCGCATACTCCAAGAACAACTTGGAGTTTTCTTGCATCCGTGTATTACCTCCTTCCAGAAAATAGCATCTAGGGATTGAGAGAACAGAAGCTTTTCCCCATGAGAGCTAGATTTTGGCATTAAAAAGCAAATGCTGAGCCAGAAGTTTCCCTCACTAACACAAGTGCTAATTCAACCCTGCCACGCCTCGAAACAAACTTAATTTACAGCAGTGGAGTTATAGGTCACAATCAGACCCTTTATTACCAGCTAACTAGCAACCTATCGTTTAAATGTATTCAACATCCCTACACACACTAATTAAGAAAGCTGATGTTTTCCATCTCAAAAATACAAATTTGTGGCTCTGAACCGACAACATGGTGAAAGCATAACCAGCCTTACACTCCCCTTTATTTGACTTACACTGTTACAGAAGCATCTGTCTCTTACTCTCTATGTAGGTTAGGAGGAGATTTTTGGTTTACTTTGAAGGAAATAATAGCATAGCTATTTTTTGTAGAGTGTGTACAGCTGCTAGTTCAAAGTCATGTAACTAAACATAGTTTCTCAGCATAGTTGTCTTAATTGAGTGTGGGTTCAAACCACTTTCAAATCAGTGTTTCAAGAAAGATTTTAATTATTAATATTATTCTCATATAAGTGTCACTTGTCTGAAAGAATGTATTTCAAGTGTCATGCCTACTGGAACTATTGTGTTACCTGTGCAGGATTCCTCACACACAAAAATCAATGAGATGTCACTTACTGAGAGCTGGCGCGGAACAAACAGGAGAGCCCACACATGCAAACACACAAGATTATATGAAATACAGGGTGGTAGTGGAATCACCTCATGCACACCCCTAAACAGAGAAGTATGCTTTCTCGGTAAAAGGTCTTCGCTAATAATTTTATTACAAAATATTTACCTGAGCTCGTTCATGTTTTCATTCCGTGTAAGGGACTCCAAAGGAGCTTAAGTTTGCTATAAGGATGGAACAGAGGCCCTATCCTACATCAACTTCAATGGCAGAGCCATATTGAAAATGAAGACTAGACTATTTCCCCCAGGTCAGTATAAATTCTATTCCTCCTTCACACTTTTAATATATGTAAATTGGGGGCTAAATAAAATACTGTGTCTCATTCTTTTGGCTCATGAAAGAAGTAATCCTTTCAGAGAGCCAGCATCCTTCCAGTTGCTGCCTAGCATGAGGAGGCTGAGAAACATCAGGAAGGACACTGCACTGCACAGCTGCCAGCACTCCCTTCCCAGATCCCAGCCAGACTCGGACTCAAACATGGCTCCCTCCCTTTTTTTCTTTTAATTTCAAAATATGATCTCTTACCTTTCAGCAAAATGCTGTAATTTCCAGCTTCAAAGGCTTTCCAGGGGTCAGCAGAGGACAGATTCCTTTTGGAACTATTGCCAAAACATACTAAACATGCAGCCAGAGGAGAGATAAAAAGGGTGGGAAGAGAGCTGGAAGGGCAGAATGGAGAAGCAGGATGCTCATTTACAGGATTGTAATTTTGACTCCAGCCTGATGCCTAGTGAGCACATAGATAATTTTGCTAAGCATTTCAGGCAGTTTTATTTCCAAGTAGTACTGCAGGACTAAAATCTTCAACCCAGAGCCGCAAACCCTGTTATTAAAATCACGGTACATTACAACTGCACAAACATTAATAAGGCTAGTGTAATCACATAGCTCGATTTCTGAAACTGAATACATCTTTCACAGTAAAAATTTCCATTTAAAAAGCTCAAAGAGTTAAATAAGAAACATGTAAGGTGTCAAAGCCAAAGACACAATAAACAGCACACATACATATCTTACTACCAGCCCTCCCCACAGACCCAGAGAGTCACATCTGCACACAAAAGAAACAACATAAATGTCAACAGACCACTTCAGGAAAGAAATAAGCAGCAACACTGGATCCTAAATTCTTGTTACCTGAGTTACAAAGTACCATTATTTTTGCTCAATTTCACAGTGGATCAGATGCCTGGGGATGCTGAAGCATATCCGACAGGCTATGGCTTCCTCTGGTGTCTCCCAGGGCCAGTTATTCTCGCATCCTTCACACTCCTTTGCCTAAAGCCTGGAGGCATCATTCCCTCTAAACAGTCATGCTGTTACCCGGCTTAGTAACTATTCCAAAGACAACAAAGTAATTCTGTCCTTCAAAAGGCACTCTGGTTTCCTATCAGGTGTAAATCCCTTCAAGATAATGCTCAGAGCCCTATTTCTGCCTGTTAGTATTAGAGTCCAGGGGAAAACAAAAAACACCATCAAAGCCTTGTTTCATATTTTTTGTTCTTCTGCATGTTTGCTTTTTAAGCACACATCAAATTCTTTGATACTGTTCTGCGAACACAGAAAAGAAAAAAGAATGCTGCGTCTACTTCCTGTATTTAAGAGGAAAACAATCCTCTTCTGAACAAAATGTTTCAGACCACTTCATCACTTCAGAGGACTTTACTAGAAATAGTACATTTGCAGAGAGTGACTTCCATCCCAACGCCATTGATTTCACACACAGCAGAAAAGTGATAGGTGGACATGAAGTAATTCCAGTCACAAAATCAGGGGGATCATTTTCAAAAACCACTGATCTGCTAAAAGCTGCCTTCAAAAAAGGAAAAACCAAACCTGTCTGTTTTGAAAAATTGGAAGACTATTAAAATATTTTCTAATAAATACCACATTAGAAGTTCAGAGCCATAAATGATGACTGAACAATGATTAGAAATTTGTTTTCAAAGACATACCATTAATTACATGAATTAAACTTTTTTTTTGTTATGATAATAGCAAGTTGAAAATGGTGAACTGTGTCAGATCATGAAAAAGCACAGACAGGTTTGTTTTTCTTACCTGATTAGGCTGCCACGCCATCACCAAAGACCCCTAGATGAGCAGAGCACCAATGGACCAGGCACAGTGTGATTGTAGAAAAAAATGTCTATTTCATTTATGTAGTCTTGTGTCACCTGATTGAACTTCATAACCTTTAAATCAGCAATGCTTACTGACTCAAGCAAGGCCACCACTTCAAAGTCCCCAGAATGTACCCAGAAATAGCCTTTGATCCTCACCACAGCAAAACCAGGCAGATGTGCAGGTTCACATCACCCATAGCGAATCCTATAATCCCTCCCTCCACCTTCCAGGCACAGGCTGTGGATGACATTTTGCAAAATCCCTCTGAACTTCTTGATAAATGTTGCCCTCCCTTGTCAAAAACTCAACTGTTCAAATAAATACCACAGGACACTGCCGTAGCCATATCTACATTCCACACTGACCCCAGAAGAAGGAATCAAGCTAGTTACAATGACTTATACACAGAAGCTGACAGCCCAACCACTGATCACGGGGAGCAAGGAGCAATCAGGGTAGAAGGGCAGCATTTTAGGAGATTGCCCAGCTGATAGTTGCATAATAGCAACTTTCTTCTGGAGAAACGTGTCTCCTGCAAGGTCTATGGCCTCTGTTTCCTTCCTGCTGTAGTCATAGGTTCAAACAGGAAAAACATCCTCCCTAGGAGGAAAGCACCTTTTACAAGTATCCCTCCTCTCTTCCTCCTCCAACTATAAAAACAATATAGCAACAAAAACGTCACAGTTCCTGCTCAGCTATCATCTCCGGTCTAGATGTGCTCTCCACAACCTTAAATGCCAGAAGACTCTGGGAACAAAGGGCTCCTCTTCCAGGGCTCTCCTCTCATCCTGCCTCCCTTAACCCACAGAAAGTCAACATCACTGGAGGTGGCCAGAAGCTGCCATCTCCTACATCTCAGAACAAAACCAGACTCACCTTTCAGACTAACCTTTCAGTGATTACCAACCTCCCACTTCTAGGACTGTGCTAGCTATTATTTGGTTTATAGCTATTGCTGGTTTTAAACATTGACTATGACATTAATCCCTTTTTCAGGGCTGGGAGGGACCTCCTGAATCTCAAGACATGGAAGATGCTCCCACCTTCCCTGAAGAAATTTGAGGGCTACTGGAGAAGTCTTAGGTTATACTGTACTAAAGATGTCAAGTGCTGAGTGCAAATACCATTTTAGAGACAGTTTCCTGATAAATATGGTGTGCCAGCCACTAAAAACAAATACCCGTAAGAGAATGTCTGGTATAGCAAGACGTAAATTTCTCTCTCATCTTTATTTGATCAGATTTGAATGGAAGCCAGATGGGACTCCTGACAGAATCTGGAGCCAGCACTTCAAAGAGATGGATACCAGTGAGAGGGTGGTGACAGAGTGACTGGCAAACATCTCCCCAGCTTGAGTTGCATCTGCATCTCCATCCATCCATCTATCTCCATCTGTTACCACCTGCAGCTGAGAAAGCTGCTGCTTTAGGAGCAGACCTTGGCTACACTAGGATAACCTTTGCTGCTAAAGACTCTGAGCTGTATAACCAGGAGGGAAGAACATGTCATGACTTTTTTTTTTTCTGTTTGATTGTTATGAAAAGCTAAAAATCTTCTAACTCAAATGCTTTCAGCTGGGCATTTCTCCTGACCCTCTAGTCTCCTGACTCTCAACGCTTCCTAATTCAACCTTAGTTGTAGGCAGACCCTTACAATGTGTCATTGCAAGCTCCAAAGGAAATCACTTTAGCTCCAAACAGCGCAAAAAAACTGGAAGCACCACTGAATTAAAAAGCATTTGGGAAACGATAAAGGGGGGGAAAGGGGGGAAAAAATAAAGTCTTCATAAATTTTTAGATACATTTTTAGCAAACTTTTAAAGCCAAACGTATTCTAGTTCCTTCTTTTTTTATTTACTGTGTTAAGAAGATGCAAAGTAGAATTCCCAGATGTTGTATACACAAAAAACAATTATCCTATTTTTAATTCAATCTTTTAAGTATAAATTTTGAACAGAAGGGTCTTTAAACTACAACACGCATTTCATTTTATTAGCTACATGGTAGCTACACACATAGCTACTTTTTTTAACTTACTCCTTCATGGAGTAAGATATCCTCATGAAAAAAAAGAGAGGAGATGAGTAAATTTACTATGCTTATTTTCTCATAAGTTGTATTGTTTACTATACCTCTCAAACAAAATCAGCAAATATAACCACTCATATTACATGTTTGTCAAAAGAGAAAATACTATACCCTCCTATTCAAGGTCAGGAAACATTTTATTAGCCCAAGACTTTTATTTCCAGCAGGAGAGAAGAAAAATGCAGCATGTGTTAATCAGATTGTAAGCACCGCCATATTATCAAAATATCAATGCAGTCAGAGACATCTCTTAATTAAGTTTGTAATAATTCAGGGGGAGCATTAGAGACTTGATCAGTTCTCATTTTGTTTAACTGAAACAGAATAAAATGAAGGTACAAAACGGAACAGTTGTGTCTTGATACAACCCACAGCTTCTAATGCTTAGATCTTAAAATCTGAGACAGAAGGAGAACACAGTAAGAATACCACTCCTCTTGATTAATTTTTAATATCATTTGAAGGTTTAAAGGTCTACATTCTTTTTGCTTCAATGTAATTCTCTTTCTATTATCATCAAAACCAGATTCAGTGACTAGAAAAAATTCTACCTCCTAGTAATTTTCAGACATTGCCCCAGGTAGCATAAAGTACAGGGATATCTATTTATACACAGCCAGAGGCTCAGAGTTTCATGAAAAAGGTTACCAGCTAAATAAATTCTCTGCCATAAGGTGTGCTCCTTGTCAGAAACCCGGAGAATACACTGACTATGGATGAGAACAGAGTTTAAGGAGAGTAAAGTCAACATAACCTTCTCTTCCTAAAGTCTGGGAAAACAGAATGACTTCACAGCCTGCTTCAGAGATAATCCTAGTTTGGACTATTTCACACCAGTCAGAGGGAAAAAGAAACTAAGTAAATTCCAAAGTGAAGAAAACCTCAGAACCAAACAGCCTAGCCCCCTTCTAAGCAGCCCAAGGTTTGGGTGCCTCTCCTAAAGACACATTCAATGTACGAGGCAGCAGAAGACACCTGCTTCTGGGAGCCTATTTGCAGATTCTCTTGCAGACTCTGCAGACAAACACAAGCTACATTTTTGCACTCATACATGGTGGTAGAGGCCACCTAGCAACGGTAAGGAATACCATTAACAAACAGTACACTCTCTTCTTGCAGTATCTTCATTCTTCCAAGAGATTTAAGAAGTGGTTTAGAACAGTAGTACAGTAACACAGAAATCAAGACCATGACCTACATCTGCACTAAACTTGATGACCAAAACATGATGCCCAGGCGAAAGGTCGCCAGTCAAAACTAAAGATCATATCTCCCTAGTGTGAAGCAAAGGAGATGAAAATACATGACTAATACACAGCTTCTTCTCTTCACTGTTCTCAGTGTCGTGGAAAACCAGTTAACCATCCATCAACACTGATAATGTGCTTTCTTTTATTCCCAAACTCTACCAAAGAAGTGTCCTTTGTTCCAAGCATACACCAAACAAGTTGGTAAGACTCTTTCTTACACAATACAAAATCAGAAGGCAAAAACATAAAATGTAAAAAGAGAGGGAGAGCAGGAAAGAAGAGAAAACAAAAGACACAGCACTGTACTACACTCTTCCTAACTACTTGTATGCATTCATCATTAACAGAGAAAACTTCACATAATTCTTATACAATAACTTCAAATTCAGACAAAAAATAAAATGTTATAAATAAATATGATTTGAAGCTTGAAGATTCATGATGGGACCTGTGCAAACTGAAGGGGTAGCTATATAACCACCCAGGGAAAGTATGCTGTTATCCTTTGCAGATTAGCCACCAAGGAGTGAAGCATACTTCACTTCTGCTTTACATTCTGCTTATCCATATGATTTATACACACGATAGCTATTCATTCTTTTAATGCCTTTGATAAAAGCCTAACCTAAGAATGTTAAACCCTACATGAACCATGATGTAGTTATTCATTATGTACTTTAATGCAGTGCGTACCAGAGCAGTCAGATAAATGAGTCTACAATCATTTTTGTACGTTTTAAGTACAGCCTTATCTCCTCATTTGCTGGCTTCCTTGATAGGCACTTCTAACTATGACTAACACTTAGAGTACACAGTATCTTAAGTACCATATATCTGTGAGAGGTGAGATCTTACATTCACCAGTTGAGAGTCAACAGTAACACCATTACTTTACAAAACGGGACAAAACATTTAAGAATTTTTGAAGAGCCAATGTTTCTTTTACTTCTTGGAAGAAAAGAAAAAAAATATTTGGACCTTTACAGTCTTAAATGGAAACATTCCTAAATTTCTTGCCAAGAATTTGCCTCCCCCTACAATTAATATATGGTATGCTATACAGATTTCTTTAGTTATTTCCTGATAGCTTGTTATTTCTCCTCACCAAGAACATTATTGTACATAGTAAAGAAAATTTCCAGCAGAGGATTGAGACAGTACACCATACCAAATAATTCCTAGTGAGGCACTTTCCAATGCTTCCACACTGAACAAGGGCAATGTGATACGCTGGCAAGGATTTGGCTTGGCTATCAAAGCAAAATGCTGCAAGGACTTATCCTCAAACATCCGAGTTCAGCAATTTCAAGATTAAGCACATAAATCCTTGACGTACCTTCCTTAACTAAAACTTACCACTTCATTTACAAGTTACCTGTGAAGCAAATGTGAAACTATCCATTTACAAAGCTGATTCTTGTGCTTGCTGCTCAGAACAACCCACGGAAGCCTAGCTTGATGAAGAGCATGATACAAACCTCTGCTCAAGAACTATGCAAGGTTTCCTGTATCAAAGAGGTTAACACATTTGTTTCTAAACAAGTCTCATAATTACTGAGTTCATATAGCTCTGTAAGCTGTTTTAAAGGTAATGAACATTCTAGGATATGAGGCCTTCTTTTGGAAAAGGCTGCATTTTCCCTGAGTTCTGAACACAAATGGATTAGTCCATGTGCAAATTGGATGCACTACTCACTGGCACAGTACAGATTCAATTTCAAATCAATCTTACATTACTGGTGGTGACAATACTGTCAAAATAACAGAAGTCTATAAAAACATAATATGCAACAGATATATGCCTAACTTTCACAAATCATGAATACATCATTTAACGATCTCACAAAACAAAACAAAACTGGAAGAAAAATGCTACTATGATGTATCAGGGACAGCAAGTCCTAAGTGATGTGGAAGAAATTATCTTTAGGTAACTAAGCTGGGAACATAGTCCCTCTAAAAATGTTCCCTTTGTCTTTGGTCTTTAAGCACTCTTCTATACTGACAAGAAGATTACAAGCATACCTGGAGGTCACCCGGAAGCATGAATTAGTATTTACAGACAGGATTTTCAATTAAGCAATATTCTTACTGACAAAGGAAGGACACTTTAATAGTGGAAACTGCTTTCATTGAGAAATTGGTTCTAATGTCAGGTAAAATAAAGGTATTACTGCTAAAGTGCTAAGAGTACTCAAGAGAGCATAGAAAATTGGGGATTTATGTGGAACAAGAAACACAGATGGAAATAACTTTTAACTTGTTTATCCATGAATCCAACTCAATTACACGCTCTAAAAAAACGGTTTCACTATCAAATATTAAACAAAATTTCATAGAATATTTACAACAAGCTTCTCTCACTGTGAGGCAAGAAACACATTTGATTTACAAATGTTAATGTAATTATGCAAATGTCAAAACCTTCATCATGTCCTGCAAATAGTTCCACCCTTCTGGGAGTTTTATCTACTCTGTTTACTTTAAAATGTGCTTTTTCATCTCTTAATTGATTATCTTCTGTCCCACCTCACCTCCAGGAGGCAGCAAGTAGGAATTGGGCTGATATCTCCCCTGCTAGCCAAGAACGCTTCTGACAGCAGACAGCATAGAATGCAGCTGTAATTAAGGATGCCTCCAGTCAGGAAAAGAAAAACCAAAGGCAAGGCAGAAGGAGAAGCCAGAAAGCCAGGCTCGCCTCCTAATCACTTGTTCAGATTCCTGATGCTCTGATGAAGATGCAGAGAGCAGAGTCACCAACATTTCTGACAGCCTGGGCACCCACCCAACACACGTAACACAGATGCTCAAGAAAGCTGAAGCCCAGCTGTGAAGTTTGAGACAGACTATATTTCTAAGAGCATTCTTCATGCTGTCACTCACTATCAATGCTCAACAACAAATCAAGAATACAAGTCATAATTACATTTTCTGCTACCTAATGAAGCAGCCACATGCAGCTTCCTTCCCTTCCCACCAGCTGTGAAACTTAAAGGTTCAAGAGAAAGATGCTTACATCAAAAAGGTCATTTTTTGTCTTATTCTGCAACAACATGAGTACCATTAAGTTCAAGTGCACTCTTCATGCTACATGCTTCCTTCACTACAGAACGCGAGCACTTAAAGGACTTTGCCCATCCCCATTTCTTCTGCACTGCATATCCTCACCCTGTCTTCCCATAGAGAAAAAGCAGAAGCCTCCCCACAAAACCCATTCCCTCATTCTATCTTTGCTCTGCAGGAGAGAACGATGTTTTTGCCCAGTAAGAGATACACGGCCACCATCCTTATAAGAAACTCTTTCCACAAAAAAGAACAAAGAACATATGGCCATACGGTACCCTGTAAGAATTCTCTTACAGGGAACCATGTCACAGCACACTGAAAGAACACAGGAGGAATTGCATATTCAGCTAAGCCACAAAAACCACCCTGTTTCCATTTCACTGTCAACAATGACTTATGGTAAGACTTCTTATCTGAACAAATAATCAAATTGCTTTAGGAGTCTCAGTTTTACATTATCATACACAATTATATAAGTGCAATGGCAAAATAGACGTTATCTAATCGGTAGAGGGATTCCCAAATCCTTTGAAGAGAGATTTGTCCATTAACCATAAAATTAAGTAGGCCATGCAATTGCACAGCAATGAAGTGGAAACAAAAAGATCACATTTATAGAGGAGATTGGTTAAATTACTAACCAAGAATATTAGACATGGAGGCATGGTTTTAAAAACATTACTGGAGGCAACAGTATCAGAATGCAGAAATGCATGCACACAGCATGGCAATGCACTAGAGAAGATCCCTGTGCTGCCAGCAGGATTCAGTTGTTCATGGAAGGATCAGACCAAAGGCTACTGAAATTCAGGAAACTAATATACTTGCAGGTAAAGTGTTATCACCGCTTAAAATGAAACAGTTTAGATAGTGGTCAGATGTATATATTCAAAGCATTTATGTTTCCTTTTTCTTTTAGCTTAGCCAACACATAATTTAAATAGCAATGATGGTATCTTTAAAAATTATTAAATTATCTCTAAATTGTTAAAAAAAAAGCCACTAGGAGCGTGTCAGTTAACATTACAAGCATACTGACAAAGCAGCTCCCAGCTCTGATACCAAGTATCACACCAAGCGATTACAAAAGCAACTGTGGACTAAGAACTGTGTTAAACTTCTGAAGTCAATTTTCTCTATGCACAAACACATGTGCAACAGCATACGGGAACTGCATCTGCACAGAACAAACCAGCTAGTTCAGTAACATTCTCCTTGAAAGTGGTCTGTGCATTTTTGATTGTTTTTTCCCTCAGGCCATCATCTATGCTACAGAATAAATAAAAACCAAGCACACTCAAAAGGCAGGAAGTGCAAGCCACACTGTATTTCAGCTCCTCTGAAGATGAGCGTTCACTTGAATTTTATTTCTTTTTGAATAGTAATTCAGAGATAATTCTTTCTTTCCCATGCAGCATTACTGAGACTCGTAGCTGTTGTGATAGCATATGCTCGAGAAACAGCTGGATCTCAGGCAAAGAGAGTTCCTAACAACTCATTTCACAATGTCTGGTTGTTCTGATGCAATTTGATTTCTGCCGCCGTGGCAGAAGAGATATGCCAGGCTTCTTGAAACTGTTTCGAGAATACCAAGACTGAAGAGATATAAGCGTACAACTGAAAACTCCCAAGATGGGAACCTTGTCAATTAAGAACAAACTGTTAAAGGCAATAAGCAGCTGCTAACCACTTCCATAGGCTGGGAACAAAAATTACATTGTCCCACAGAGCTTCACAACACACTTTCCACCCTACTCCATCACCATCAAAAACATCTGTGCTGCTCTTTCAGATTTAATGTATTTTTTTCCTGTCAGTCTTGAATTCTGTCTATTTACAAATACTTAACTTTCACAACAATGCTGTGAGGCACAAATTCCTTTTTCATAATAACTCAAGACTCAGCTTCCTACTCTACTATTTGAAATAAAGAGCAAAGCAAGACAACTTCAGAGCTTATTTGGCACTACTCACTCTCCAATTTCCCTCGCTCCCCCTTTTTTTTTCACCTGGCAAGCATTTCAAAATTTAGCATGCAAATGCAAGTTACACGGGCTCAATTCAGCTCCTAGATTAGACTGTTAACCCTAGATGTATGAAGTACTTTCAATCCAGGCTCCAGTATGAGGAATTTGACCAACTCACAAGATTTTCATCCTCAAACCTTGCAGATTTCAAGAAATGCAGGGTCAAATCTGAAAAAACAGATTATCTTTCTGTCTTACCCTTCTGTCAAAAGGCCAACATCCCTCCTCCATCCAACCCACTATCCTTCATGTATCTATCTTCTCTGGGTCAGTGCCAGGTTATCTCAGAATGCCCCAGGGAGGCTGAGAAAGCAACTGAAAAGGCCAGAAATTGTGAAAAATAGCTTTGTAAGAAGCATACCCCTTACCTCCAGCTGATTATATAGTGGTATCACTGAATAATTGCAGCAAAAGGTTTTCTGGGTCTGCTACAATCATGCAAATTCAGTTCAAAATGATTCACAAAGGAGCTACTAAATGAGCACTGACAGCCTTGTTTGCTAAATTTCATCCAAGCATCTTTCTCCCAATCTTACAAGTATGGTAACTGCTGAAGCCTCTGGTATTTCCCCATGAAAAACAAATTAGGCTTTAATGAAATATTGCAATCTCATTCCAACATACTGAGGCAGATTCAACCCTGCTTAATATTCCACAGCCAGTATCAAGCAGCTCCTGGAATGCAGGGTAGCTGTGGCAGCTGAAGCTTCCCCAGCAGTCGGTAGGCATTTGTGTGCCTCCTGCTCCATGTCAGGGATGCCAGGCGTGTGAGGAATGCGCATGTTCCACCACGACAAAGGCACCTGTGCAGCACCAGCAATGGGCTGGCAGCAACCAATGGCAATTCACCTACTAATGTGTCCAGAGAGCCCTAAGTCTCACTGCTGGTATGTATTTAATCGCTGCGATTTCATTTTGAATTTTTGATTCCCGTGTCCATTAACAAACACAGCAAACTATTAATTAGGATACAGTACCATCATTTGAGAGAAATTAAATGAGACTGAAACTACAACGGGTGTACACAGGCAGCCGGCAGTAATCCTATATACTTACCTTGAAAAACCACATTTCAGTTGATTCCTGATGAAAGCTTATCCCATTTCACTTCTACGTCCTCCAGACTTTGAATGCAGAAATCAAGGACACTTTTAAAGAGGCATAGATTACAAAAGGAGGGACTTTCACATTCTAGCCTTCAGCTACTAAAACTGGACTGAATTTCTGAGCTGCATTAGACGTGATAAGTCAATTTCCAAAGAGTGAGGGCTTGCATTAGAAGTCATGATTTTTTTCAAGATCAGATGGTGATATCACTTCACATGCATGCCTACTCCTTTCTTTTTTTTTTTTTAGTGTTAGGCAAGGCTTTTTCTCTTTCCTAGCGGCTAAATCTAGAGCATAATAAAGGACTCTCTACTTCATTTGTCTTCTAGCGAGGCAGTGCATTCCTAAACTTCTTGTGTGCATTTTTCCACAACTAGGAAGTCACAGTGCTTTAACAGGTAATGTAACATTTTATATTTTTATACTGAACTTTGAAAACATACCATGGTTCTTGCAGTAGCAGAAGCAGCAACACAAAAACACTTAAGAACAGTCTCCCAAGTCAGACCACAGTGGGAAAGCATGTATTCCTAAAGGAGAATGCTGTTCTATCACATTTCCAAACAGCTTTGTAAAATGAAGCCAGGCAGAATTAGCTATTATCCAAACACTACTTACTCGCAGAGCACTGTATATTTCTCATTCAGAGTGCTGCTCCAAGGGGCAGCAAGGTCCCTGGTCTGACAATAGCCTGCTACCAGGTGGAAACAATTAAGGAAGGAAGCTCTCCTCCACTGTGCAAATTATTTCCTAGCAATCCCCACTAAAGCTCATGCCACAACCTAATTTAACCACTTCGTTTGCATCATGTCTCTTTCTTCCTGCGTGCCTAGGGAAAGACAACTCCATGAACTCTTCTTGTTTCTGCAGAATAGTTTGATTTCTTTCCTTTGTCGTAATTGTAGCTGTTTTTAGAAATCAGTCTGCCTTCTTCGTGCATCTGAAAGCTGAAATGAGGAACATCTTTTTTTGTTGTGAGTCAGTCTAATTCTGTTTACTAGCTATGTATTAACTTATAGCAGCTAAAACTTTAGCTCAGATATAATAGCACCAGGGTATTTTCTTGTGTTTTTTTTTTTTCCCTTTAAACATGATGAACAGGGAAAGGAAAGGAGGATAAAAGATGATGCCATTGATTTTGTAATGGTATTTTTCTAGTAATCCTGCTGAAAAAAGACTGGCATTTGTGTGCACAGCAGATCAACAATAATGCCAGTCTCTCTACCTTATCATCTTTTACATGATAATTTTTTCATGTAGTATTACAAGCAAAGGAAGATTTTTTTTAAAAAGGTTAACATGATATATTCTGCATATTTTAGCCACACTATTTGGTCATCTTCAATATCTTTGTCACCTAAAGGAAGAAACCGGTATCCACCCCTTATCAACCAAGACGATTATTTCTAAAGGTTATTAATAAACAACCATACTCAAGTTAAAGGAGACAATCCTATCTTGCATGTAGGAGAAGTAAATGTTTTAAGACACTTGACTTGAAATACTAAACCATTATGAATGGACACAGAGAAGGGGGAGCAGTTTCTCTGCTAATGAAATTCACTGAGCCTGCATGAACTGCACATCTTTGTTCCCTCTGAGCAATATTCTTACCCCCATGATAACTTTCAACTAGACCTAAATATTTAAAGAAGATGAAGTTGGGCAAAATAAATCTTGCTCATACTTCTAGTATAACATCAGGCCCAAGTTTTTAAATCAGAAATGGGTTACACAGCAAGAGCTATCTGTATCAGATACCACTGCGCACCACCTACCCAAACATGCACCAAGAACGTGCACAGCAGGAAGAAATAGAATTCAAACTGCCTCCAGTTATGTTTCCTTTTTATTCAATAAAAAAGGCATCACCATGTTTCCCAACATCAAAAGTAAGGAAGAATATCGCTTCCTGTCTCTTTCTCGGAAAGAGCTAAGGGAAGAGGATGAGGATGCAGCATCATGGTCTCACTGCAGTCACTCCTGAGTCTTTCACTGATGTTCTGAATTCAAAGAGGAAGGAAAAGTGATCAGTATCTGCATTAACATTATTTACCATGAGCACAGATACCCAGTGCATGCAGTAAAACTCTTAAGTGCAATGCCCTTAAATGTGCAAAGGTAACTGCAATAGAGAGAGCAACCACAGTTTCTGTATCTTATTTCCTAAGTACATGGACCAAAGGAAAAAAGAAAGGGATGAAAGTAACACTTCTCACTATGAAGAGATAAAGTAGGAACAAGGCATGGGACACGGGTCACAGCTCCTCCTTCCAGCAATCACCTACAACACCAATGAGTAGTAAAAAGCAGCAGCAGGAAACACAGCAGGGAGAACTCCAACACACTTAATCCTTGGTAAAGGGAGCCCAGCTTAGAAAGTCTGTGGAGCTTTTTACACCAGAGGGGCAGACAGTGCCTAATTACTTGCAATAATTACCAAAAATCATGAAATAGGGAATCCATTCCTCTGTTACCTTGAGAAAAGAGGTTTGGGGAAATTTTAGGGAGGGCGGAGGTGTAAAAATATATTTTAGTCCCATCAGAAACATTACTAAGAGTCCTTGAATTTTACACCATCCTCAACAATTGAACAGCCTTGTTCTGAAAATATGAAACATTAGCAAAACTGTCAGCCCCACAACATAATCATTGCTTTATTTCCTTGGCAACAAAGGAAACTTTTAATGGAAAGAGATTTAAAGTACAGCGTGCACATTCCTCTCCAGACTGTAACCTTTTCCAGTAGACTCTAGTTACAATACATCTGCTGACTATCTCTTCTAGAAGGGATTTGTAAGGCCAAACAGGTCATACACAATTTAAGAGCTTACAACACCACTCAATTAAAAGTACATTACTCTGAAAATAGTAGTTCACCTCCTGGTTCTTCTATGTACCTGTTCAGGAAAGAAACATCACAGAGTTAAAGTCCTTAAACAGAAGCAGAATTTAATGAAAAGCACGAACTAAGGAAATGCATCCATGAGTTCTGCTTACACACATCTGTGCTGGGGAAACTCCCACCCTGAAGCACAGGCACAAAATAGGTGTTCTCCATCTGTGCACTGGACTGGTGCTGGTTTAAAGCTGACAGTGCTTAGCCTGTTGTCTTGATAGGTAAAACAAACAAATGAATAAACAGAGGTGTTCTGCAAAGCGCTGATCTTGCAAATATATCACCGTCCATTAACAAAAGTACTGCAATAATTAAGCAGATTTCTTCAGGCTTTGCACCGTCAGTAATACTGCTCAGCAATCCAAAATTAAAACCACTACGGAGAAGAACAGTCTGAGTAAATATCAAAACTATGAAATACCTGGAAAAGAGGAAAAAAAATATATATTGGCCTTAAAGCACCTGCCAGTAGATCTGCCTGCATTATAGCCAGCAGTGCCCAGCCACATCAATGCAAAGACTCAGGTAAAGCTGCCTCACCAAAAGCACTTTTGTGTCATTTGTTCCAGGGTTAGGTTACTTTCAAAACTGTCATAAAAAACCAGGGAATTAACAGCTAGTTTTTCCACAGTAAAGAAGAAAAATCTGAGGAAGGTGGAAATGCAACACAACTGAAAAACCTAGACCCACATCAGAACAAAAAAAAAAAAAAAAACCAAAACCAAAGAAAGACCCAAACAAAACAGACAAAAAAAAACAAACAAAAAAAACCAAATCAAAAAAAACAACAACAACAACATCACCACCAACTCGTATGAAACATCAGACTGGAATGAGAAAGTAAAGCTGTTGAGAAACTGCATTTTACAGAGGCTAAAAATACCTTTTTCCCCACTGTACATTATCTCCTCAAACAGGAGGAACATATGTGAATTTAGAAGTTTCAATATTTGGGCAATTGTTCTGGTGGCAAGAATGCCACAAACAGGAACTCCTGAAAATTGCCCTGGATAAGAGAATGTAAATCTGCAAGACCTGGAGAGATCCACTGGACAGCAGAAGAAAGCTCAACTAGGCTCAGCAAAGAATGGCTAAAGGAGGATTTGACTTCAGCTCCCATCCAGCATTTACAGAGTGACTGGGTGGCACATTAGGAGTTACACACACAACGATTATTTTCAAAGCACAAACTACAATCAGTATGTGAGAAAAGCCCTCTTCAAAATCAGGGGAAAATTAATTCAAACACTGCATTTGTATTTCTTCCTTTCCTACCACCTTTTTCAGATGAAAAAGGAAAGCAATAAAAGACAGACTCCCCTTTCCAATACATAAATGCATATTTCTTGCTTTGAAAGAAAGAGCAGAACAGACACATTAGGTGTTTTCTTAATTAGGAAGCCACGAGGCACACAAAGGAACAAACAATCACAAAGGGCACTATTTCACACTGGGTTTTTAAATGGTGATAGGATGGTATCCATAACAATAAGTGCAAAAAGCACTTAGTACTAATTCTACCCGGATGCACCAGCAGCTCAGGCACCCCTGAGCAGCTTCTCACGCTCACGCCTGGGCTTTCGCTCTCAGGCAGCCAGAAGCAAGTGTTGTCCCTGAGGTCCCCAGACACACTGTGACTGGAGACCTCGGGCTGCTGCTTTTACCCACCCGCTTGTCAGATCAGTACTGCCAGCAGCATGACAAAGAAAAATGCTTCAAGACTAGGCAACTTTGGAACTGAAAACATCTTCAGAGAGGAGTTTCTGGTACCTCACAGAAGGGTCAAAGCCAAGCTTACACTGGCCACCTAGTAACAAAGCCACAACCTAGACATTTTGATAACAACAAAAACCAAGGGAGGAAAACACATGTTTAATCTCGTGACATTGCAAGTCTTTGCAGAAATACATTTCAATCTTGTACATGTACCCTTCAGCAGTTGCACTGGGATTAATACTGTATAGAGGGGCTGAGGGTATGAGGATTATTGCAAAGTCCAGTTCCTCAAAGAAGAGTGTTTGTAGGTCAAAATAATAAGGCATAATCTTTGTACCACCCCAGTACATTTCTAGACATTGAAAATGTTACTATTAAAAAAAGTGGGGTGGAAGCTGTAGAAAAGGCAATCTGCAATACCTATACACTTTAAAAGGTCTCGTGAACCGGGTTCCAGTGCTAAAACTATTGGATCTGCCTAGCTGAGTAGAACATTATGCTAAAACAAAAAGAGGAAGTAGACTTTGCTAATAGAAGTTAAACCCACATTAATTTAAAATTAGAAGATTAAATTTTTACCTGTAGGAAAAGAAATCATTTTAACAGATAATGATATCCATGAAGTGGAGGCAGTTAATCCAAGCCATGTATGTTCAAACTGCCTATCAGTACTTATGGAATGATTTAATCACCTACCCTTCTCACTGCAGCCTCCTCACACTGCAGATTATACATTAAGCCATTTCCAAAACCGCAGGGATGCTTTGCAGGAAAAGAATTGAATCAATGGCAGAGCACCCTTCCTGAATACAGTTAGTTCACAAATGCATGCTGAAGCATGCATTAAAAATAATAAGAGGAAAACTTTTAAGAGACATGTTTTCAGGGACAGTGAGACAGCATCTAAAATAAGACACGTGTGTTCCACTGAGCCTCACAAACAATACCAAATACAACAGGACCAACTTGGCAGCTCTGTATTTCTGATCTATTGCTGCCTAGCACCCAGCTCCCCCCCACCCCAACATGCACTGACACTTTTTACATTGGATCACAACCACAGACAGCAGGTCTCAATCAAATTTGAGTATAACCTCATCTACAAACACCCACTTTTTCCCTCTAGCTGTCACAAGCAGGGATGCAATCACAGGGTACTGCTGGCACCACATCACTACTCCACACCCTACCCACACGGGCTCTGGGGACAGGGCACATGCAGCTGGCATCACTGGGGGACCACCGATGGGGGGAGGACTGCCTGTCACTCATCCTTGGAAATCAAATCAGAGATTTGATTTTGACCGTTCACTTAGCTGAAATAGGGCAATGGTACACAGGTTCAATGAGGATGATGTTGCTCTTATCTCCACCAGCTCAGCAGGGGTCAGGGCTAGGTTTCTAGTGCCCCTGCAGCTTTGCTGAAGCCAGAGGAATAAAAGGGAAACTCTGACAGCTGCTGCAGGATTATCCGAGCAAAGCAGGCAGGGGAGGAAAACCCAAAGGCTTTCAGCGAGGCCGACACACCAGTTCTGTAGCAAACACACTCGGAAACCAGCATATCCTCAGGTCTCCCGATGGGCCAGATCTAAAGGGGGCCCTGGCCCCTGACAAGGGGAAGACTCTCACAGATCTGCCCTGCTGGCAAAGGTGTCCTAGAGTGTGTACTGCAGCTCATAAGCAAAACTGATGAGTAGAACACATTTTACATAAGCACAATGGTTTCCTACTATTTTTCTATTTTATGATCTCAGTGTTCAAGAACTTCATGTAATATAGAAGAGACACCATTACCTGTATTCACCAACATCAATCCTGACACTCATCCTGACCAAATACTTACAAAAGTGAGAGGCAGCAGGTCACATGAATTATAAGAATCAACAAAAACACCAAGTTTAGAGAAGAGAGTAATGACATTTAAAGAATCTAACCCATCGCTGAAGATGCTTTCCTGCAAGACAAGACATGTACAAGCTCCAAGCAGGTTTGTCCTTGGCCCATAAGTGGTATGATATAAGAGTGAGGTAGGAAAGAATAAGTGAACATAGACAATGCAAATGACAACAATAAAAAATTAATAATTTTAAAAAAACAAACACAACATCACAAAAACCAGGAGACAGAACAAATTTAATATTGACTTGTGAGAAGATTAGTTGAGCTTGTATCACTTTCACAGTTCATGGTCTTTGATGATATGAAATTGCTTTTACTCCCAACATTTTTTTTTCTGATAAGGTTTGGGTTTTGTTTGATATTGAAAACAAGCTTTCCTAAAGATAAAAAGAAGAGAAAAAAACCAAACAAACCCAACACAGAGAAGAAAGTAATGTTAAAACAATTAAAAGGGAAAAATTTTGTAAAATACTACTGAAAAATATCCATAGAATTATTTACCTAGACAAAGCTATAGGCTGGTCTTTGTTAAAGATGCAAATTTTATTCAGTTAATCAACGGATGAGTGCAACTTCAAATAGAAGGCTCACATCACCACCTCAGGCAAATTCACAGATTAGCTTGTAGCACTGCTGATGATTCCAAGTTTAAAACCAAAGTAAATATTTATTAACATTAACCACTGCATTTTGATTCAATGACTTAAAAAATATAACTACCACCAGGAAATACTGAATCCCATTTCTCCTAGAGATAGTTACATTGAAAGAGGAAAATAGACTTTCCAAAAGCTTTTTGAAACATGAAGGGAAAGTTATGAGTGTGTGATTTGGATACACTACAAAAAAAAAAAAGGTACAGCAATCCTTTATTAAACACAATTAATTTTGATTGTAATAGTCAATCCTTTAATTATGGTTGATGAGGAACATTGCACACAACGTCCTTTGCCCACAACAATGCTCCAGATACAGATTTTCATTATCTCATCAACACCCATAGCATGAAGTAACCAGAAATAAAACATGAGCAAAATCTCTGAGACTTTCAAGTTCTTAAAAAAGTAAGACAGCCATACCAATGTTTAGGTTTATACAAGAAATCCTACTAAGTAAAATAAAAAATGGGCAGGGGTAGATATGAAGTATGTTGGTTTTGAGTGGGGGATTTTCTTCCAGAGTAGGGGCCTGAACAACAAGCTTTTTACAGCTGGGACAGTTTCTATTTCTGTAGTCTCTCAAATAGCAAGGACACAGCTCTAGAAGGATCAGACTGCTTCAGAACTCATATTATGATAATAAATTAGAAATTACATCATTTATACTTCTGAATCACCCATATCGCAGGTAAGCCATTTATTGACTAAGTCTGGTCCTGGTCTCTATCTCAGTTTTCTGGCTACGTCTGCCGTGAGGACAGAGGTATAACTCTAGCATATACAAAAAATATAACTCAGATTAACACTGAAGCACACAAACAATGCTGTTTCAGCTCAGACTGAGTATATTTAGATCTCAGAGGAACTCAAGAGTATGCACTGCCCATATGTCACCCTGGATGATTTCCTGCTTTAAGTCCTGTCTTAGGCTGGACAGAGATTGCAGTTGTTCCTCATATTTATAGAGTCTCCAAAACTCCAACTTAATCACCTTGAAAATAAAATATTATTGCCACACGAACTTAAGATAGTTAACTGAAACAAGTGATAAAATCATTATGAAAAGTACTAGCATTCCTGAATGCTCACTATAGATAATTTTTTTTTCCTTTTACATATAATAGGTCTTATTATTGCCTTCTGCATTTTGCCATTATCTACCTACCACTTGAATGGTTTTCATAGCATTACCTTGACCAACAGCTTTGGCGGGAGCAGCACTTCAGGGTGAAAGAAAACATTCTCTGCAGTTGCTACTGGCTCACCTGTGCAAGCACAGTGCTCTCGCACCACGCACAGACCAGTTCTGCCACTAAGTACAAAGCCAATCCCACTGAACACAGACGCATTATAAGAAATTCTGTATCAGCCAAAGATGAACACAGGCCATAGCCATTAGCACTTCCAAGGCATTCCTCTTACCTAAGAAAATGGTATATTAAAAAAAAAAAATGGCAATAGCATGAAAAACTCAGTATTTTCTTCCTGGTTTAGGATGAGAGCAGGAGATGCATGAACAAGCTAATGGGGATGGGGAACACTATCGCTATTCTGTTCTTCATGGTAAACTGATAGGTCTAATTATATAATGCATTTCTACCAATGCCAGCATGGTAGATCACGCCAGCATTAAAAGTCAGGCGGTATATAGGGAACTACAAAAAAACTTTTAAAGCTTCACTCATCACTTTTGAGAGCATTCACCAAACATTTCAGTAAAACTCCACACTGGGCTGACCTCTGAATACATTAGTTGTGGCTACATTTCCAGTTTCAGACCACAAGTCTTGGAAGCCTGGGAGTATAATGTGTCTTTCCAAATAATTTCTTCTTTAATGTAAAATTTAAGTTTTTCTTTGTCCTTGAAGTTAAGACATGGTAGGAAAGAAGAGGAAGTCCAAAAAGAAAGAGAAAAGTCTATCTACCTGGAATTAAAGATGTGTGTCTTCTATAACAATAACCTAAGCAAGCAGGGAAAAGAATACTTGTTTAATCTGTAACATTTAATCTAAAAACGGGGTAATAAACGAATGCGACATGCTGTGCAGTGCTATGTTTGACACTCACAGTCAGTTCTCATGTTGAGAAGGATTTGAAAACTTCTTCAGTATAAAATATTCAAAGCACAAGGCACAGGGCCACTTTTCAAGAATTTCCATAGGCTTGTATCAATTATTTCTTCATACACATAGCCCTAAAAATAGCCTTGTCTCTGATGATAGTTCAGCTTGGACTTCCATCCAAATTGCTATTGCCAACACGAGGTTAAAGCCTCGCGCTTCATTAGCCACACAGCAGCCTTGGCAAGGGTCAGCTCAAAGCAGCAGTGCTCTGCATCATCACCGTCTGTCCCAAACTAGGAATTAGTGTGAGGAATGGCCAAACAAGGCAGTCACAAAACTGTAGCTTCTGTAGCAACCTAGGTTTTGCACAGCATCAGCTAAGTTTCTGTCTTCAGTCACATTGTTTTATCCATTTTCCTTCCCCAAACAATTTATCTCTTTTTTAGGCTATATTGTGTCTTTTTTCTTGAATGGGCCAAAATCTATTAAGTAAGTCATTGCTCATTTCTCCTTCTTTGGTTCTAGCATCTGTTTTCTGTATATGTCTTAATTGCTTTCCATTGTAGGAAACACGAGAGAAGAAAACCACCCAGGGAGACAGAGAGAACAGGTTAGAAGAGCAAGCTGAAACCCATGAAAGGCAGGAGTGAAATCCCCAAAGACCTCTCTGGACAGGCTTCCCTGGTACCCTTGCATCAGATTACCTGCACTGCTTGTTCACCCTCATTTACTCTAGCAACACTCACCCCTTCAGACCTGATGACCATGCTGATGGCGTGATCGATCTTAGGTTTATCCCCATCAAGCAAACAGGCTTAAGCAGTTTGAGCCAGCCTGGCTTGCTACAACAGAAACAGCTGAGATTGCCAAAGCCTAGGGACAATGTCTCTCAGCAAAGGCAGCAGAAGCATTCATACTCTGAGGGATTTTTCTTACAGCTTGTGTACTGAGTTTGGATCTTTTGCATCTCACACACCTAAGTGCCAGCAAGGTCTATGTCTCATTTCACCATTCTCTTACATCTTCTGCCTTGCCTTTTCCTTTCTTCAGACCTCCCCTATTTGACACCGTAATGTTTAGATGGCTCTTGTACCTGCAAACACCACTCTGTCTCTAAGACACAGGACCACTATGCATACACTGCCTCTTTTCCATGCATTGCTCTTCTCATACCTTTCAGTCCAAAACTCCTTGGGGCAGAAAATCTCTTCTCAAGAGCTCCTGAAAGCACTCTAAGGTATTGCTCCCTACAAAGTTGGGTAAAGTAACTGAAGTGAATGAAATTGTATCAGTATCTTATCAGACTGAAACAAAAACGTTTTAAACCTTAAAAAAAAAAAAATCAACAAAAACTGAGCAAGAAGTAGAGAAGTATTTGCCCCAGTCATCTGTGCATAACAGCCAAAGAGCTTGGTACCAGTGTCAAACCTTCTACCATCTCACTGCCTTACTTCTTTGCCTTCTTGCCCACTATACCAAGTCTCCCGTTTCTATTCCCCAACAACAGCTGGACTGCACAATCAGCAGGACAATCCAGCTGGGATGTTCTTCTCCATTCTCCAAACACATAGGCACTATTAGTATCCAGCTTGGAGAATAGACAAGGTTTTACATCCACCTGTGAGGAGAGAGAGAGAGCAAAGACAGAAGCAAACTTTGCAGCCTGAATCTCACCTCACCTAGGAGGTCATGTTCCTCCTATCCCTGGCATTTAAAGCCATGCACACAGAGAAAAACAGCCTGAGTGTGCCAAAATGAGGTCACTCAGAACAATGAACAGTATCTATTATTTTCTTAAGACCTCAACATTTCTCTCTTTATGCAAGTTCATAATACAATAGAGCAGGTTGAGTTTAAATGAGAATTAGGCTGCAGATTTTTAGTATGCCCCAGGTAAAACAAGTGAGCACGCACAAAGGGCACCTGATAACATTATCTGCACATGCACTATTGTGTAACTGTTTCCACAGGCACAAAGGACTGTCAAGCTGCCTTAAGACTTCGTGCTAATTGCTTTGTGTGTGTTATGAAATGTAAATTAGGACTCCCTCAAAAACCTGGAAAACTGCACTTACCTAAATCTCACAGGATTCTAAGAGGGCAATCATTCAACAGTATTTCTCACCAAGAAACGTGAAACTAGGCTCTGCAAAGATGCTCTGCACAAAGAGAGACAGATCTGTTAGTGTATATAACAGTTGTTTTGCTGCACATGCAGCTCCAAATCAAATTTGCAAATTGGTGAAACATCTGGACGGGAGAGCCTCAGATGGTGAGAACTGTCACAATTATGGTAATACCCACAGCGTTTCTTTACCAAGTGTGATGTAAAATTAAGTAGTCAATATATATGACAAATAAAAGAGTTGACACAATTATCAAATGTTGCATGACTCCTAGGACTGAAAAGACAAGGTTGGGGGGGGCTGCCCTGTAATTTCTGTTTTACCTTCCCTCTTCCAAAAGAAAGTCTCCTGCTATTAAATTCCTCTGAATAATGAAACATAATAATGATATTTACATGTATTTGTGCCAAAAAATGTAAAATAAAAATATATTACAAGCACATCCCATAAACATTTTCACTGCTTCATTATTTAGGACCAACCAAGCATTTTATGAATTGCAGTTATTTATGATGTTTTATATACTGCATTTGTTTATGCACAAACGAGTCACCTACTTCCTCACTGTGGCTCTTCATCATTCAGCAGCAAGACAGGTCAGACTTCAAACTGTGTCACAAGGGTCTCAGTCTCGTATCCTTGCAGGCCCTCTATCCTGCAAACACTCAGCCATGTGTTTAGCTTTATGTATACAAGTAGTCTCACTGAACTCATTCATGAAATTCTAGCCTTATTTAAATTGCCACAGGTTTCGCCATTGATTCCATTTAGACCCAGATTTCATCTAATGGGACTATTTACATCTGAAAAGCTGAACACATGTCCAAGTGTTTGTAAAACTGAAGTCCCAACTGCAAAGCCAAAGCATACGTGGTCATTTTATCTCTTACTAGCAGATCGGACCTACAAAATCATTTGCTTTTCTCTTGATTTTAACTAAGTTAGGACAAAATAAATAGATCATCACTAAAGGAGATTATTAGGTTACATTTATCCTTCTTTTTGAATATTACTAAGCAGGCTATCCTTCCTCTAAGCAGGCTATCCATTCTCTCCAATCTGCTCGTTTTTTTCCATGCCAGTAAGCAAGAAATAGTTAATGCATAATTGTCTAGGCACCAACACTGACTTTGCTTAGCTGAAGAGTTCACTTGTTCATTTGTACTTCAAAACAGAATAAAGTTTAGGCAGGTACAAGAAAAACAGATTAGTAAGCTGCGGTCTTCTTCCTTTAATTAGAACAGCAGCAATATTCAACCAATCTAAATTGAATTCAATTAAATCCAGGTTTAGTCAGTTCCTGAAGCAACACCTGAAATACAATCTCTGCAGTTGCTTCCTCATTTAGTTTTATTTTAAAACATGGATAGTGTAAGATGACCCAAGGAGCTAACTTCTAACCTTCAGCAGAAAAAAAGGAAACCCAAATATTGCAAAATCAGAAGAGATCCTTTGCTGCAGAAAGTAAGAATTTTGCAGTTCCTGATGAAATCCAGAACAATAACTAAAGAAATAAGGACTCCCTAAACACAAAAGAACCAACTTGCTTTTCCTGATTGCCATACTGCTTACTATATTTATAAGCTCCCAAGAAACTCCCAAGGGCATAATTGGATAATAATTTAATCACTCTGTTGGAAGAGTCACTGATTGCAGGGTCCAGCCCTTCACTTTATCCATGACCTGTACTGCTGGTGCAGACATAAGATAGCATGTGAGTATAAATGAGATGAAAAAGTATGTCTTTTATTTTGTGTGTGTATATATATGGTTATATATATACACAGTTATATGTGCAATTAAGTATGCATATTAAATGCAACCATCCTGTTTTGAAAAGGGTTCTTTTGCATTTTACAACACAAAATACAGCATAACAAGCAGTCTTCCTCAAGCACTTATTCTACAAGTGTGCTCGCTAAGTCTTGGCAAAGGACTAACTACAATTTCAGATTCACACTTAGAATTATCACAGTATCTGCTATTCCTTAACAGGACCATTCTCTACTGCCTCATGCACGTTATATAGGATTTCAGTCCAAGAAAAATGAGGACGGAGAACAAATACTCTCCACTAATACAGCATACAGCAACATATAAAGTACAACATTGTGCATTTCCGTACTCTACACGCAGATGTTTCCCCACAATTTCTTATCTTGAAAGAAGTATGCAAAATAAAGTGCTCTCAGTGCCCTTATTCAAGCAAAAACCTTCAGCCATCACTCCCACTATGCTACACAAAGAACAGATGTCCTTACATCCTTGCCCACACAGATCCAGTGCAATTTGTATTTTGAAGCTGAATTGTTTCAATTACACTAGACAAGCAGGAAAAAAAATTGATAAATTATTTCAATCACACTCATTACTGAAAATTCTCATTCATATCACTTATATTTTTCCTAAATATTTACAGAAAGACTGAGGGACAGACATTAATAAAATAACTCTTTATTCTGGAATCCTGTAAAGTTTCACATACTTACATCTACCTGTGTCTTAGTTCTTTATGCTTTAGAGTCAATTTACTTATTCAGAAAACAGTACCCTAACATTAGGATTCAGTAATAAGAAACTGAGTTTTAAATCTTTCTGCTATAAAATAAACTCCTGTGCTTTTTTCACATCATTAACAACTAGTGAGCACAGTGCAAACACAAACTGAAACTCCCTGCCTACAATAAGCTACAACACAGAGAACCTCAACAAAATCTACAAATTTCAGTCTGCAAGATGTTCAGAACAAGCCAAGCACAGAGCCAAATTGGTAGACTGAAATATCACACCCAGCATGTGTTCCTGGAAACTGTGCCTAACAGGGTGGTACCTTGCGCCAAGATACTGCACCACAGCCTTTCAAAACACGTATGATACCCATCACCATGGTACCTGCACACCTGTACTATCCAAATCTCCTGCTTAGAGAAGCCTTCTTCTCCAACACTATTGTCAAGCAGCACCAAGACCTAGAGCTGCAAAGAGCAGCAAACCTGTTTTCCTGAAAATATAGTTTATTTCCATACACATCAAGTCAATAGCTCAGAATTACAGAAGGGTTAATGCTTTTCTTAGTGATATATGGACAAAACTCTACAGGTATTCCTATACAGGCAGTATTTTCATCATTTTTCAAGAGTTAAACACCAAATACTAATAATTATTAGTATTGCAAGCTAGCAGACTAGGTATGTGGCACACAAATTGGTGAAAGCCAGTATTCCTTGATGCCTTTCTTTGTGGGATCCTTTCCTCACCTCACCACACACTTGCCCAGCCCCTACATGAGGTGGCCTTCAATTGTTCTCAGACAGGATTGTTCATATTGATTGAAAACAGAACATTTGGGAAAAAACTGAAGAAAGAGCTGACTGTCCTCTAGAGAAGAGTTTCCTGGAAATTCTCACACATTGACTGTAGTTTAGTAGATCAGTTTTGTTAACATATAAACACCACCTTTTTCATTAATATCCTATTTTCTTTTGTCATGTGCTAAATTCCAGAGGACCAACGAGCTTGCTCACTGGACATTCAATCCTTCCTTTTGCTTTTAACATGTATCAGTCAGGCAGAAAATTCTAGTTACTCAACTCCATCAGGGTAATCCCAGGTTCTGCCTGGAACACATACAAACCTACTCACTCAACATTAAACAAAACAGACTTGGGGAGACTTTCACAGAATTGCTACTTTTGGGAAGGATCTCTGGAGGACATCTATTCCAAGACCCACCCCACTCGATCTAAATAAAGCAGGTTCACCTGGAGGCGGTTGCACAAGATTGTGTCCAGGTGGCTTATGATTACCTCCAGAGAAGAAGACTCTCCACAACTTCTCTAGTCTTTTAATTAAAGCAAGTACAACAAAACACACTCCAGAGAAACCAAAACTCCCCTGGCTAAGCAGCATCTAGACACCTCACAGTTCTTGGGGAAAGTACATAAAGCAAGGTCCTTTCTTTAAGTCCAAGCCATCATTTCAAAGTAGTCAGGCACGACAGTTTGAGCCACACGGGACCATCCAGCACAACAGACCTACCAAAGATGTGGCTTCAGCTGCCCCAAGTTCGCCATCACATAAAGAGCAAGAACAGGGAGGGAAGGAGCAAAGCAGCAAGAGATGCAGTGACTTGCACCATCACTGAGGGCCCATCCTGACATGCAGCCCCAGGCTCATTCAGGTGGAGCAGACACCCATCTGAGGCCTCACCTGCCAGCCACACTCCATAAGCCACATCAGCACAACCATCTCCACAGCAGGAGCTGCTTCCAACAGCCAGGCAGAGCAGGAATGTGCCGGGCAGCAAACACCAGTGCACACAGATCCAGCTTGGGCTTTTTTACCATGAGCACAACAACACGAGGCACCATTTCCTTTGTGGCCTTTCCCCATCCTTAAGTCTTTCGTCTTCCGGATAAAAGTGTATTTTGAGAATTCTCCAGAAGCGTGATGTTTATTAAGGAGAAATACTAACATTTTTAACAAGCCAGTGATTTACATGCAAGAGATGAGCAATGTACTGTGAAATTGAATAGAACATATAACTACATCTTTCCACAAAAATAGAAAATTTATTCAAGTACACTGGTGTTACAAGGAAGCTATAAAGAACTGTTTGTGCTACAAAATAAGAGCTGCTAGACACAAAAACGCCATTTGGTTCAATTTTTTCATTATTCTCTTAGAACTTTTTCTTTCAGCAGGCTTTATTTATACAGCCATGCAGCATTTAAATTATATTTTTGGCACTGGAACCTTAATTCAGATCAAAGTGATTTAAAAAGCCTAAGTTTTCTTCTCCTTTAATTATAAAAATGTAAGAGAGCAGAAGTTTAATTACAAATAATTGGTTAAAAAAGGAAACTTTTCTCCTGCAACTAATGCTAATTTTGCCAGAGCAACCCTCTTTTCTTTCTTAAAAAGAAGAAAACAACTCCCGCAAACAAAACGACCTTTAAAAGTTTCCTCAAATGTAACTGAAACTGTTTGAAGAAAATGAAACACATACACTGAAAATTCATTGAATTTATTACAAGGAAATTCTTGGTATAATTCAAGATTTTGCAGTAAGGAAATACATAGATAGACACATATCATACCTAGAAGTACCTTCCCAGGAACTGTACAGTGTTTCTTTTCAGCATGGGGCCTGGAAGGAGGCCTGGAAAGCCAAAGAAAGGATGGCAGAATGGGAGCAACCATGCTGGAGATTCACGAACCAAACTTCCAAACCAAGCCTCAGAAATTATTTCAGAGTGGTGCCCAAGATGGTTCGCCAACTAAATTCTGGCACCAAGAAGGTCAGATGGGCCAATACAGAGAGGCTTAGTCCAGGACATAAACATTCTTCTCATTTTAGTGGTATCTAGAGTGCTGATGTGTAACACACAAAATAAGGCTTGCTAAGATCCTGCCTCATATGTGAGCATAATTTCTTTGTCTTCTTATTAAAATATTAAAACAATTAACACTGTTGCCACACTAAGTAGTAATATCAAATAAATACAGTATCAAATGCAAGAGAAGGCATGACAGCACCTTTACATAACTGCTGGAAATGAGAGGATAAAAAAAGGCACAGTGTTCCTTCAAATATATTTTTATTTGAAAAGAAAAAATATATTTTTAAAAAGCATCCGAAGCATGAAAAAAAAGAGTATATAGTAGAAGGTTCATAACCTACAGAACAACAGCTACAAGTTCCACCCACAGAGTCACACTCAACACAGTGTGGGCTCCTTCCACTTCAGTAAGAGAAATCCACAGTGTTTTTTGGAAACAGGAAACTTAAGAAAGTTACTCTAATGGCCAGAAGTGACTGCAGGCATCTCATCTGAATTTCCAACTGGACCTAATCCTCTTCTCAAAGCAGCCCAGTACAAGCCCCCTCAAACAAAGGAGCCAGCCAAACACAACTGATTCTGACCCAGGAAAGTTGACAGGCTGTAAAATGAAACTAAGAACATTCCAATGTTTCCTAAGTGCTACAATATCACATAAAGACTAACAGTACCAACAGGATCAGTCTGCAGAGAAGAAACTACTGAACAGCCTACAAAGGCACAGGCATTGGGTGCTTCAAAAGGAGGATTTTTAAGTGTAATGTTCTGCTTTGCACACTGGGCAGCAAGATCCTCCCACATCTTTTCAAAGGTCCACCACTGAAAACAATATCAAACTATACACACACACAAAACACTTGGGAGAAACCAAAGTTAAAGTCACAGAAGTGGTAGACTTTTGAAATTAATTCCCACTTCAGGATTTCATGTGAGAGACCTGAAACAAATCAGGCATTTGCAGAAAAGAAAAATCAAATTATCCCGGATTAAGAATTCCAGTTCTCCCCAGTTTGCCTCCAAGATGTTGGTTATTGTTTTAAAATCCAATGAATTTCACGTTTCAATACAAAGTGTCTACTAAAAGCCTGTCAAGTTTATAGGCATTAATATAGTAAAGAACTTCAATTCGACAACTCACAACCTCACTTACAGCAGGTTTAACTCTGGGCATGCCACAAAACACCTCTGGGAAACACCGTGGGTAAAAATGCAGGCTCAGGAATTACTGCAACACACATGGCTCCAACACCAGCCACACGCTGAATATTTACAATTTAAATGACAATGGAACAAACCTCCTCTGCCTACCTTCTAGAGGTAACTTCAGCACACCAATCCTTTCTACACACAAGCTGGCTTCCTCCTGAAGTCTTAAACGTCCTGTTGGAATCTTGATGAAGACATATCAAGGGGCACTTTGACAAAACCAAACAGGGTGATGCTGGTTGGCTGGATTTCAGGGCTAGGTTTTTTGGTTTTAACCGTGATATTCCACAATAGGGGGCTTGGCTGACCCCTAGCTACAAACAGCTTTTTATTTTACTTAATTCTTAAAGATCTTTATAATGGACAACATCCAGTGACTCAGGGGTTTTTCCTCCTCCCCCCACTAAGTAATTATGTCACCTTAAAACTGCTCCAAACATCAACTTTAGGAGACTATTTTCAGTGGAAGAGTATTTCTTAGTGCTTTATTCATACACTGGAACTCCATGCTGGATTTTTTAGTACCAAAGTAAATAACCATTACCAGCTTCAATAGTTGCTGAGAAAACATAAAAGCTATTTTAAAAAGCATCAACTGAGAAATATTCCTGCATAGAAATTGGAGGCTGGATGCTGCAAAGGCACTCCTGATGCATCATGACACTGGAAGTTCATGCACTTAGCCAGGCACTGCCTCCTAAATAAAAATACCTGATTCACAGAGAGCCATCCAACTTTGAGCTACATTCCCTTGTATCAGAGGGAGAGAAAAATCTTAGAAAAGCAGTTAAATCAAGTTACACCTAGAGAAGATAGCCAAGCAATTGGAAACACTATTGAAATGAAATGCTGTCTCTAAGTTGGGGCTGCAGATAAACATTTGTGGTGTACCTTTTAGTTAGGTATTTGGGAGCGTTCAGAGACTGGTTTCCCACCTAAGCACTGGGTGCAGGTCTTCCATGGCAATGATGGGCAAGTGGCACACTGGAGTCTGGTTCCTGGGCCCAGCACCAATTATTAACTGCTATACGTAAAAGGCCACAGAGGTGAGAAGAAAAGACTGGACAGAGATCTCAGAAGGGTTCAGGCTGCTGTTGAGTGGGCTTGTTTCCATGACAATTTTGGTCACTGAATAGCGACCCTGTTTCAACAGTTCAAGTCCTTTTTTAGGATTTAAGTACGCAAATTACCAAGCTGCATGAAAATAGCATCCAGGCACTGGCAGAGACTTTACAGCAGGAATTCTGCTACCAATTACTGCACTGTTCCCCTGAACACGAATTGGACTAGCTGACTAAAACACACACAAGCTAAAAATCATACAAGCCTCTCACTAGCAAAATAGCCTAGAGTAACACTAAATTAAGAAACACCCATCCTGGACACAGGATGCTAAATTCAGAAAAACCTGTCCTCCCTTGAACCCCAGGTCAGAGGTCAGGGCAGGGCTTTTTGGGTCTACTGACAAGTCAGTGAATTACAGGGGATTCCACAGAGCAGTCCAGTCGTATAGAAACAATGGTTTGTACCATCATATAGAAAATACGCGTTCAATTCTCTGTCAGCCTCTGGCTTCCTGGGCCAGCTGGGACTGGGAATGCTGCTGAGGCCAAAGTGCTTAAATCCTGGAGAGAAGGAAATTATCTGAGGCAGTCAACAGTAACCCCCACAAATATATTAAGGAGCCTTTGTGGCAGATTAATGGCAAGCCTGTCCAGCTCTCTGTTGGAAGAAAGATGACAAAAAAGGCATGGTCTCAAATTTTAGTATACAACAGAATCCTGCTTTTTAATATAATGATAGTAAATACACCCATAGTGTTTTACAGATTACACTGATTCTTAACAGTTTTTGAAGCATTAATATGGGTCACTTAAATAAACCACTGGACAAAAAAAATCAAAATAATCAAGATACAGAAGACAAAATATCTTATGCTGAAAGCACAGTATTTCCAATAAAATGAAAAGCAATTAAAAAGATGAAGAGGTAAAGGAAACAAGGGACTAGAAGACAGTAAACAAGTATTATCTATCTCCAACTGAAACCTGCCACTATTCTTGAAAAATTTCCTCATGAAGCCACTAGGACAATGAAGGCTAACAGAGTAATTCAAAGTGTCCTAGGGAACACAAGGATTAGTATTCAAGGAAGCCACTTTTTCTCCCTCTCAAAGCTTAACGAGGCCAGGAATGGTCAGTGAAGCATCATCGATGAACCTTCCCCAGTTACAGACACTGGGTCACAAAATTTTGTCAGTTTCAAACAGTTGGATTTACCAATTTTCTTTTCCCTTGACGTAAAACAGATATTGATAGACTACTTGATCCTGGCGGCTGCCTCAGTGATCCAGCTTGTTTCTTTGTTCCACAGTCAGCTGTCACACACAAACAGCAGCAAGCCTGTGCCAGCCTGAAGCACCCTCTGAAGACAAAGCCAAGTGCACGTCGCTGTCTTTGGAGAGCTCTGTCATAAGCCATTCACAGGTCCACAAAATATTTCAACTGTCCTGAAGTAACAAACCGAGCAGAGGTGTTGACATGTTAAGCAATACTTAGGATGCCATTCCAAAAAAACATTTTCCTCCGACTCTTCGAGTTTCGTTCACCAACAGGCTGGCCTCTGGGGAAAAATGGTTCAGTATGGAGCGCTGCAGAAGGTGAAACTGGGGAAGAAATTGCAAAATTTACACCCTATTACTAGGGAGGGAGTGCCTGTGCAAAAAATAACACATTTTAAGCCTGGATGACTATCCTGAGAAAGGATAAAAACCTGATCTAGTAGATGTGAAATGAAATCCCACTGCCACCCTGACTTAAATAACCTGCCCAAAGAACAAGCTCCCACTCTAAAGGAAAATAAGGAGAGTTTATATGATCAGTTGCCCCAAGTGGTAAAGCAGAGGGAGTCAAAGGTTACCAAGCCCAAAGGGAAACCATAGGCTTCCACAACCAAAAAAAATTCCAAAATTTATTTTAAAACTTTCAGCATAAGATTCAGGTCTCCAGATAAAATGCTTCCAACCTTTCAAACAAACATTTCAGACAAAAATTAGGGTTAAAAGAACAGAGAAGGAAATGGACAGTTTAAAAAGGTTTCTTTTCCAAAAAAACAGTTAACCCAAAATCTGAGTAAAACCTATAAAATATTTAGAAATAAAAATTCAAAAAAAATCTAACATAAAACACTGGCCCAAAGAACAGATTCACCTTTACATAAGTAATAATAACACTAAGCATCTCTGCCTTCAGATTTAGTCTGTTTCTCCAACTGTGTATTTGGAGCAGCTCTCACCACAGGTTGCCAGCAGTCTTGCATCAGTTTCAGCATCAAATATTTCAGCTAAAGAAAAGAACTCCATAAACAAACAGCAAAGTCTGATTCAGTCAACTTCACAGAAAAAAAGAATTAAAAAAAAAACCCACCAAAAACAACCTAGCAGCAAACAAGGGAAGGGAAAACTTCCAGATAAGGGAAGCTAATTCATCACTCTTGCAGCTATCAGATGGTTAACAAATTGAGATGAGATACTTCTGAGCCTTTTCAGCGACTTTCACTCTGGCAAACTTAAAGGATTCAGAAGTGCAGCTGGAATACATATGGGAGATGTTGGAGAAAGTTGATCATATGAATTTGTAACTCCATTGTGTGCTGGAAGCACTTCCTGCAGATGAGGCGCATCCCGTCAGTGACTCAGAGACTCTCTGTCTGCTAACAGGCATGAATTTATTCTCTGAACCAGCTACCAGAAGTGACATGCTTTATGTTAGTGTTACATATGGAGCAAGAATCTTAAAATAAAGCCTTTGGGGACATAATTCCTTTTTTTGCTTTCTAAAATCTCTATACTACAGTACGTCAAATGAAAAAAGTAAAAAACAAACCACCCACCAATATTTTGATGAAACTAAGATTTCACATTTTGATCAAAGTGTTTCATTCAACGTAATTTCTTATGCAGAAACCATTTTTAAATCAAAAGCCAAATACATATTTAGGTTATGTTCAGCATTTAAAAAAGAACTGGCATGAATAGAATATTACTGTGCCGGGTCCATCCCATTAGATAAACAGTTGCTGGTTCACTTGGTTAATACTCAGCTACAACACAAACTCAACTACAAACCTTTATTACACAGCCTAAGTTAGTCAGGCATCTTCTCTGAGTTACCGTTATGAATATGTTAAAGCTCCTTTATGTATCCTGTATATGAAATATGTTTCATATACAAATTATCTTTATGGTGGTTTGAAATTAGCATGCAGAAGACGGAACAGAGGGGACAAAGGGAAAACACTACAGAGAAAGCACAAAAGTCCCTGTCTCTTCATCACCAACCTCACTCCTGGAATTCAGAAGACTGCAACTACCTGTAAACTGGAGCTACTCAAAGCTACTGGAGAGGTGCACTTGGAGCTGAAAGATTGAGAAGATGACAAAAAGAGGCCATAAAAATCACAGATGTAAATTAATAATCAAATATACACACACAACAAGGAGACAGATGGCAAGTAATTTTCCCCAGTGCACTTACACTTGTTCTTCTAGTGCACGTATTTGGGTCACTTGCTAGATTAAATCTCATGTGGCAGACCCAACAGAGGTACTGTCAAATGTGTATGGGCTCGGCCCGTTTTAAAATGATGTGAGTCTGACTCTACAGGGTGAAAACATTTAACAGGATTTCTTCAACGCAGCCTGGAATACTGCCCAGTGACTTTGAAATAAGGCTGATGGATATTTTCTACCATCAGCAAGGCTGCCCCATTCAGGCCTGCTAAATAAAACGCAATGCAAGCTACAGAAAGTTGGTCTGTGCTACCAAAATTCATAGAAGAGTCCTACACAGACAAATCTGTACACATTTTCCAGAACACCAATTTTGTCAATGTGTCACTGAGACAATACATCACTCAAGGTTAAAGCTTCCTACCATACTCTCCCTAAAATATGCCTTTCTTCTGAGACTTGGAAGAAAGGACCACCTCAACATGATGAGTTGCTTTTGCCATGTTCACTGTAAAAACGCTCGGATACTCAGAGCTCTGGATCTTCCCCACCCCAGCTATAAACCAGCAGTGACCTGTCTTAGTCAGCAGAGGCTACATGAAGGACAACAGCCTCAGTGTAAGGCACCTGCAGGTCAAACTGCCAGGTGCGCTGGCGGGGCTTAAAAAGCCCAACTGCAGCAATGGGTTTCCCTCCCGAAATACTGGTAGATACTAGCATGAAACACGAACTGTGTGTGCAAAGATTAGCTCCCCTTAACCTGGCAAGAAACTGGACTTAACACAGAGCAACAAGCAAGATCTTCAACACATCTGCAGGAATGGAAATTGCATTTCTCTCTACCCTGTTGCCAGTTTCAGGATGATTTTGCTAAGCAATAAATAAACCTTTATTAACATGCAATGTCAGCTACTGTGGCATTGAATATTTTCCCCTCTCTTTCCTCATTCATCTCTTGTTTTGGGTTACTGCATGCCACATTCAGCTTCAAATAAATAAGTAAAAACAGAGGGAAAAATACATCTATTTGCTCCTAGCTGAACAAGGACGTTTTGAGCTGGGGAGGTGAAACTCCCAGTAATAATCTACACGCGTAACTAGGAAATATCACAGCTGTCTGTAAGAATTACAGTGCCAGGAACCACAGTGTCCGAAAGCTTGTGTTTCCTAGGTCTACATCTACAGAACAAGAAAAAGAACCAAAAGAAATCCAACAACACTACCTCTTTACGCTGGCTCTTGTGTTTAGAAACTGACAACTGATGCTTTCATTCAAAGTAATCAGTTAGTCAACTGCTCAAAAACATCAGGATTGCACCAATTATGTGCAACAGATCTGTTTGGCCTGAGAGAAACAAGTTAGGCAGACTAATGACAAAAAGTAAGAACACATACATTTGCTCACTCAACCTCCTCAGGCTTAAAATTCATGCTGTTTCAGTTTAAGTGGGTAAGGGGTGGGAGACAAAATATTGAACCCTCTGATAGAGAGTCAAAGCCCAGACTACAAGCAAGTTTGGTGTATCACTGTCCGTACAGTCTTTGGTTTGGTGCCGCACTGCTGCTAAAATATTACGTTTTACCACTGGAAAATTGATTTTGCTATAAGAAGTTTTATGATGCCACTTAATCTTGCCCAACCTACATTAAAAAATACAGAAAGCAATTATAGACACCCTTTATGTAGTAAGCTTGATCACTATATTAAAAAGAGAACAGTCTGATGTAATTTCAATATAATGGCAAAGGAAGCAGAAAAAAAGCCATGGCAATATGCTGCCCTCCTGAAACAAGACATTGCTGATTCCCAGCTGAAATGCACAATCTTGGTTCAGTTAAAGTTAGTAGTATGATCCATCTCCCACACGGAGGGCTGAGTCCTGCAGCTCCAGCATCGACCTCCTTTTCTACCATTACATTTCAAGCCGGCTCCTGCCGGGCAGCAAGATTCTGTGATTACAGTTAAAAGAATACTTTGGGTCTGAGAGCCTGCCTCTCTGAATAGATAACCCTTTCTAGTTCAACAACTATTAGCACGAAACAGCCCTTTCTGCCTTGTCCCTTCCAGTGCTGCAATTGAAAAACATCCTAATTAGATGACCCCCACATATAGAAATGCCATTAACTTGCTTTTAGAGCGCTCTAGCCAATGCCTAATTCTTAGCTACAATGATGAAAAGTACTTTATTTAGTTAGGAGGTAAACACATGAACAAAGCAGTCTTCTGGAACACCTTTTGAATAGTCTGGGATTAGTACAGGCAAAATCAGTGTGTGATTATCTTTTCCACACTTTCAGAGATGACACTCAAATACCATTTTTTTCTAACTACATTAAAGCGCACTCAGGCAAGATCAAGAGTAACCTTGACCTCCACATCAACAGCACCAGAAAGTACTTCGTACTGCTTTCCACGCCTAGCCCATTTTAACTAGCCTGCAGGACAGGCTTTTAAGCTTGTGCTTAAACAACCCAGTTTTGCCCAAAGATTGCAACATATGCTATGTAGGGTTATGTAAATATTCTGCAACTCCTGCAGTTCTTAACTATAATAAGCAGGTTTAAAATAGTGCCACACTATCAAAATATTCACTACTTCCTATTGATCCAACTCAGACCTCACATTTCAGGGCAACAGCAGACTTTTCTCCTTTATTGTTTATGAATGAAACTTCAAAACTTTAAAATAGGTTTAAGAAAAATCATTGTAGAAAATTGGAAGACTCACAGAAACCTAAACCCATTTAATTGCTCACGAGGCTTCAAGTACATGTAAATGACCTGGAGGGCTGAAGCCTGAATTGCCACATTCTGCAGCCAACTCTGTTCCCAGCCGGAGACCTATACCAGAACTAACACTTGGCATTTGCTTCCAGTATAATAGGTTTAATAGTAGCAAGCCTTGAAAACAGGGAGGAGTATTCTGGAAGCGGTGACAGATCTTAAACACGGCAGGTGCACTGTAATACCGCTTAAGGGAGGAAAATTCCAAGTTTAGTAACTAATTATTCCAGGACAGCCAGGTTATTTCCGAAGGCAAATGCCTAATCAAAGACACATCTGACCCTTTCGTATCCTATCCGCGCGCCGGGAAGTTCAACTCATCCAGCAAACACCTTCCTGATCAGGCACATCCCTCATCCCACCTCAACCATGCTTCCTCGCGTTTCTCCTCTCACACCAAAGGCTCCAAGGCACTAACCCTGCCTGACAGCTGCTCAGAGAGTTCGCTGGCACAGTGAACCTGAGCCGCGCCGTAAGACCCTCCGCTCACACAGCCACCCGCCCAGGGGCACTCCTCACTCCGTCCCTCGCTCCCACACAGGCACCCCGCACGCGTGGCCAGCTGCCGGCTGCCGCAGGATTCCAGCCGCGCTGCCGGGACGGGACGGGGACGGGGACGGGCGAGCCGCGCCGGGCCCGCCGGAGCCCCCCGCCCGCTCGCCCCCGGGGCAAACGGTCTCTGACCACAGAGGAGAGAGGCTGATGAAACGCTGTCAAAGTCAATCCCGGCTCACTTTTTGGATGGTTTAATTCCAATGGAGCGTGAATCACCCCAGGACGGTTAATAAGTTTAGCCAGGCGTGCTGTTCTCCCTAATAATACATTGTAATTATGCATCTGTTTTAAATGCGATCAGATTAAGTCACCGGAAAAGGCACAAATCGGAATTTCCCCCGACTAAGAACAGCGCCTTTCCGCAGCTCCGGCGGGCAGGTACGGCCAGGAGAGGAGCAGGTGGGCAGCCCAAGCCAGCCCAGCGCCGCTCCCCGCCGGCGGGGCTCCGCTGCCCGCGGCCGCCCAGCGCAGCCCGGCAGCGGACAGCAACGTCCCGCGGGGGCTCGGTCCCGACGGAGCGGGGGGACGGGACGGGACGGGAGGCGGCCGGCGCCCCGCTGACACCGCGCATGAGGCATCAGCCCAGGACACGCCAACTTCGAACGGCGGGTCCCCTCCCGCTGCGTGGGGCTGGAGGGGACCGAGTCCGAGCTGTCAAAGCCCCGGGAGCGGAGGGTGCCGCCGCGGCCACCTGGAGCCCAGAAGCCACCGGGACCCTCCGGCGCCGCCCCGGGGACCACGAGGGGGGCGGCCGAAGCTCCGCTCACGACAGGTGAGCAG